>OY726517.1:4075032-4556824 GCA_963383655.1 Bathymodiolus septemdierum | reverse complement strand
ACAAGGAAATGTCCCGAAAGATATTGGACTGGTTAATTAAAAAAAGTATCATTACGTGATGTTTTTCATATTGACCTAGTTATAGGTCCTCGGTCTGCTGTATTGGGCTTCGGCTGCGCCTCAGGCCAATACAGCAAGTCTCGGACCTATAACTAGGCCAATATGAAAAACATCACGTAATAATACTATATTATATTGACTAACCTTATATTTCTCGCTTCTATACTCGGGGTTCCCACATTAAATATAATATGATCATTTTTGCATGATCGCGATATCAAATACATACATGTCTAAAAGTAAAATCGTTACAAAACAATAATATTTGAATTTTGACAGAAGAAAAACTTTGCGGAAATAAACAATAACTTTTAATTTTCGAATCATTGACGGACACATTGAATTTCCGTACTGTATATGCTATTTTTTGACAAATCTATTTAACGATCCATCAAGCTTGAAACTGCAGTCACGTGATCAAAATCTTATTTAAATATGATGAATATTTATGAGGAAAGTACCATCAATTTCTGGATATGTGTCATCCAACAATTACCACCTGTCACACTTCGTGTACAACATGCCATCCAACAATTACCACCTGTCGCACTTCGTGTACAACATGCCATCCAACAATTACCACCTGTCACACTTCGTGTACAACATGCCATCCAACAATTACCACCTGTCACACTTCGTGTACAACATGCCATCCAACAATTACCACCTGTCACACTTCGTGTACAACATGCCATCCAACAATTACCACCTGTCACACTTCGTGTACAACATGTCATCCAACAATTACCACCTGTCACACTTCGTGTACAACATGCCATCCAACAATTACCACCTGTCACACTTCGTGTACAACATGCCATCCAACAATTACCACCTGTCACACTTCGTGTACAACATGCCATCCAACAATTACCACCTGTCACACTTCGTGTACAACATGCCATCCAACAATTACCACCTGTCACACTTCGTGTACAACATGTCATCCAACAATTACCACCTGTCACACTTCGTGTACAACATGCCATCCAACAATTACCACCTGTCACACTTCGTGTACAACATGCCATCCAACAATTACCACCTGTCACACTTCGTGTACAACATGCCATCCAACAATTACCACCTGTCACACTTCGTGTACAACATGCCATCCAACAATTACCACCTGTCACACTTCGTGTACAACATGTCATCCAACAATTACCACCTGTCACACTTCGTGTACAACATGTCATCCAACAATTACCACCTGTCACACTTCGTGTACAACATGCCATCCAACAATTACCACCTGTCACACTTCGTGTACAACATGCCATCCAACAATTACCACCTGTCACACTTCGTGTACAACATGCCATCCAACAATTACCACCTGTCACACTTCGTGTACAACATGTCATCCAACAATTACCACCTGTCACACTTCGTGTACAACATGTCATCCAACAATTACCACCTGTCACACTTCGTGTACAACATGCCATCCAACAATTACCACCTGTCACACTTCGTGTACAACCTGCCATCCAACAATTACCACCTGTCACACTTCGTGTACAACCTGCCATCCAACAATTACCACCTGTCACACTTCGTGTACAACATGCCATCCAACAATTACCACCTGTCACACTTCGTGTACAACATGTCATCCAACAATTACTACCTGTCACACTTCGTGTACAACATGTCATCCAACAATTACCACCTGTCACACTTCGTGTACAACATGCCATCCAACAATTACCACCTGTCACACTTCGTGTACAACATGCCATCCAACAATTACCACCTGTCACACTTCGTGTACAACATGCCATCCAACAATTACCACCTGTCACACTTCGTGTACAACATGCCATCCAACAATTACCACCTGTCACACTTCGTGTACAACATGCCATCCAACAATTACCACCTGTCACACTTCGTGTACAACATGCCATCCAACAATTACCACCTGTCACACTTCGTGTACAACATGTCCATCCAACAATTACCACCTGTCACACTTCGTGTACAACATGCCATCCAACAATTACCACCTGTCACACTTCGTGTACAACATGCCATCCAACAATTACCACCTGTCACACTTCGTGTACAACATGCCATCCAACAATTACCACCTGTCACACTTCGTGTACAACATGCCATCCAACAATTACCACCTGTCACACTTCGTGTACAACATGCCATCCAACAATTACCACCTGTCACACTTCGTGTACAACATGTCATCCAACAATTACCACCTGTCACACTTCGTGTACAACATGCCATCCAACAATTACCACCTGTCACACTTCGTGTACAACATGCCATCCAACAATTACCACCTGTCACACTTCGTGTACAACATGCCATCCAACAATTACCACCTGTCACACTTCGTGTACAACATGCCATCCAACAATTACCACCTGTCACACTTCGTGTACAACATGTCATCCAACAATTACCACCTGTCACACTTCGTGTACAACATGCCATCCAACAATTACCACCTGTCACACTTCGTGTACAACATGCCATCCAACAATTACCACCTGTCACACTTCGTGTACAACATGCCATCCAACAATTACCACCTGTCACACTTCGTGTACAACATGCCATCCAACAATTACCACCTGTCACACTTCGTGTACAACATGCCATCCAACAATTACCACCTGTCACACTTCGTGTACAACATGCCATCCAACAATTACCACCTGTCACGCTTCGTGTACAACATGCCATCCAACAATTACCACCTGTCACGCTTCGTGTACAACATGTCATCCAACAATTACCACCTGTCACGCTTCGTGTACAACATGCCATCCAACAATTACCACCTGTCACACTTCGTGTACAACATGCCATCCAACAATTACCACCTGTCACACTTCGTGTACAACATGCCATCCAACAATTACCACCTGTCACACTTCGTGTACAACATGCCATCCAACAATTACCACCTGTCACACTTCGTGTACAACATGCCATCCAACAATTACCACCTGTCACACTTCGTGTACAACATGCCATCCAACAATTACCACCTGTCACACTTCGTGTACAACATGCCATCCAACAATTACCACCTGTCACACTTCGTGTACAACATGCCATCCAACAATTACCACCTGTCACACTTCGTGTACAACATGCCATCCAACAATTACCACCTGTCACACTTCGTGTACAACATGCCATCCAACAATTACCACCTGTCACACTTCGTGTACAACATGCCATCCAACAATTACCACCTGTCACACTTCGTGTACAACATGCCATCCAACAATTACCACCTGTCACACTTCGTGTACAACATGCCATCCAACAATTACCACCTGTCACACTTCGTGTACAACATGCCATCCAACAATTACCACCTGTCACACTTCGTGTACAACATGCCATCCAACAATTACCACCTGTCACACTTCGTGTACAACATGCCATCCAACAATTACCACCTGTCACACTTCGTGTACAACATGTCATCCAACAATTACCACCTGTCACACTTCGTGTACAACATGTCATCCAACAATTACCACCTGTCACACTTCGTGTACAACATGCCATCCAACAATTACCACCTGTCACACTTCGTGTACAACATGCCATCCAACAATTACCACCTGTCACACTTCGTGTACAACATGCCATCCAACAATTACCACCTGTCACACTTCGTGTACAACATGCCATCCAACAATTACCACCTGTCACACTTCGTGTACAACATGCCATCCAACAATTACCACCTGTCACACTTCGTGTACAACATGCCATCCAACAATTACCACCTGTCACACTTCGTGTACAACATGCCATCCAACAATTACCACCTGTCACACTTCGTGTACAACATGCCATCCAACAATTACCACCTGTCACACTTCGTGTACAACATGCCATCCAACAATTACCACCTGTCACACTTCGTGTACAACATGCCATCCAACAATTACCACCTGTCACACTTCGTGTACAACATGCCATCCAACAATTACCACCTGTCACACTTCGTGTACAACATGCCATCCAACAATTACCACCTGTCACACTTCGTGTACAACATGCCATCCAACAATTACCACCTGTCACACTTCGTGTACAACATGCCATCCAACAATTACCACCTGTCACACTTCGTGTACAACATGCCATCCAACAATTACCACCTGTCACACTTCGTGTACAACATGCCATCCAACAATTACCACCTGTCACACTTCGTGTACAACATGCCATCCAACAATTACCACCTGTCACACTTCGTGTACAACATGCCATCCAACAATTACCACCTGTCACACTTCGTGTACAACATGTCATCCAACAATAACCACCTGTCACACTTCGTGTACAACATGCCATCCAACAATTACCACCTGTCACACTTCGTGTACAACATGCCATCCAACAATTACCACCTGTCACACTTCGTGTACAACATGCCATCCAACAATTACCACCTGTCACACTTCGTGTACAACATGCCATCCAACAATTACCACCTGTCACACTTCGTGTACAACATGTCATCCAACAATTACCACCTGTCACACTTCGTGTACAACATGTCATCCAACAATTACCACCTGTCACACTTCGTGTACAACATGCCATCCAACAATTACCACCTGTCACACTTCGTGTACAACATGCCATCCAACAATTACCACCTGTCACACTTCGTGTACAACATGCCATCCAACAATTACCACCTGTCACACTTCGTGTACAACATGCCATCCAACAATTACCACCTGTCACACTTCGTGTACAACATGCCATCCAACAATTACCACCTGTCACACTTCGTGTACAACATGCCATCCAACAATTACCACCTGTCACACTTCGTGTACAACATGCCATCCAACAATTACCACCTGTCACACTTCGTGTACAACATGCCATCCAACAATTACCACCTGTCACACTTCGTGTACAACATGCCATCCAACAATTACCACCTGTCACACTTCGTGTACAACATGCCATCCAACAATTACCACCTGTCACACTTCGTGTACAACATGCCATCCAACAATTACCACCTGTCACACTTCGTGTACAACATGCCATCCAACAATTACCACCTGTCACACTTCGTGTACAACATGCCATCCAACAATTACCACCTGTCACACTTCGTGTACAACATGCCATCCAACAATTACCACCTGTCACACTTCGTGTACAACATGCCATCCAACAATTACCACCTGTCACACTTCGTGTACAACATGCCATCCAACAATTACCACCTGTCACACTTCGTGTACAACATGTCATCCAACAATTACCACCTGTCACACTTCGTGTACAACATGCCATCCAACAATTACCACCTGTCACACTTCGTGTACAACATGCCATCCAACAATTACCACCTGTCACACTTCGTGTACAACATGTCATCCAACAATTACCACCTGTCACACTTCGTGTACAACATGCCATCCAACAATTACCACCTGTCACACTTCGTGTACAACATGCCATCCAACAATTACCACCTGTCACACTTCGTGTACAACATGCCATCCAACAATTACCACCTGTCACACTTCGTGTACAACATGCCATCCAACAATTACCACCTGTCACACTTCGTGTACAACATGCCATCCAACAATTACCACCTGTCACACTTCGTGTACAACATGCCATCCAACAATTACCACCTGTCACACTTCGTGTACAACATGCCATCCAACAATTACCACCTGTCACACTTCGTGTACAACATGCCATCCAACAATTACCACCTGTCACACTTCGTGTACAACATGCCATCCAACAATTACCACCTGTCACACTTCGTGTACAACATGCCATCCAACAATTACCACCTGTCACACTTCGTGTACAACATGTCATCCAACAATTACCACCTGTCACACTTCGTGTACAACATGCCATCCAACAATTACCACCTGTCACACTTCGTGTACAACATGCCATCCAACAATTACCACTTGTCACACTTCGTGTACAACATGCCATCCAACAATTACCACCTGTCACACTTCGTGTACAACATGCCATCCAACAATTACCACCTGTCACACTTCGTGTACAACATGTCATCCAACAATTACCACCTGTCACACTTCGTGTACAACATGCCATCCAACAATTACCACCTGTCACACTTCGTGTACAACATGTCATCCAACAATTACCACCTGTCACACTTCGTGTACAACATGTCATCCAACAATTACCACCTGTCACACTTCGTGTACAACATGCCATCCAACAATTACCACCTGTCACACTTCGTGTACAACATGCCATCCAACAATTACCACCTGTCACACTTCGTGTACAACATGCCATCCAACAATTACCACCTGTCACACTTCGTGTACAACATGCCATCCAACAATTACCACCTGTCACGCTTCGTGTACAACATGTCATCCAACAATTACCACCTGTCACGCTTCGTGTACAACATGCCATCCAACAATTACCACCTGTCACGCTTCGTGTACAACATGCCATCCAACAATTACCACCTGTCACACTTCGTGTACAACATGTCATCCAACAATTACCACCTGTCACACTTCGTGTACAACATGCCATCCAACAATTACCACCTGTCACACTTCGTGTACAACATGCCATCCAACAGTTACCACCTGTCACACTTCGTGTACAACATGTCATCCAACAGTTACCACCTGTCACACTTCGTGTACAACATGCCATCCAACAATTACCACCTGTCACACTTCGTGTACAACATGCCATCCAACAATTACCACCTGTCACACTTCGTGTACAACATGCCATCCAACAATTACCACCTGTCACACTTCGTGTACAACATGCCATCCAACAATTACCACCTGTCACACTTCGTGTACAACATGCCATCCAACAATTACCACCTGTCACACTTCGTGTACAACATGCCATCCAACAATTACCACCTGTCACACTTCGTGTACAACATGCCATCCAACAATTACCACCTGTCACACTTCGTGTACAACATGTCATCCAACAATTACCACCTGTCACACTTCGTGCACAACATGTCATCCAACAATTACCACCTGTCACACTTCGTGTACAACATGCCATCCAACAATTACCACCTGTCACACTTCGTGTACAACATGTCATCCAACAATTACCACCTGTCACACTTCGTGTACAACATGTCATCCAACAATTACCACCTGTCACACTTCGTGTACAACATGTCTCCAACAATTACCACCTGTCACACTTCGTGTACAACATGTCATCCAACAATTACCACCTGTCACACTTCGTGTACAACATGTCATCCAACAATTAATCATACAAGAACATATGGAGTAAAGAATTATTTTAATCTAAAAAGTATCAAACGCAGTGGTCCAGATAGCATCTAATATGTCATGGGTGAATGTTCGACCGAATTAGCACCATGCAGCAATTATCCATATATTCCAAAGGTCTATCAACATTGGCACCCTATCAAAGGACTGTTTAAACCAAATGTCTCGCGGCGTATATGAGGAGATCGACACCGTGCCGAGATTAGTCGCTCGGCCGACATCTGTCTTATCTAATGTTTTGAAAAATACAATCTGGGGCATATCCAGGGACACCCTGGAGTCAAATAAGGTACTTACATCTCTAGATCATGGATTTCGCAGTGGAAATTCCCGTAAAGCACCGTAGCTCGCCTTCCGGCCATAGATAACTTTATAGCAGGTACTTTAATTTAAATAGCCTCACAGTAAAAATGATTCATAAAACACATGTACTGTTTGTCTAAGGGAACGACCATTTAACTTGATGGGGGGGTTATGTTTTTTTCCCCCAAAAATATTCTGATTTTGGTGGATGAAAAAAAATATAATATGATTCAGAGTTTTTGTCATATAACCTAATGTTAAAAACCATACCCCCCCCCCTTTCAAGTTAAATGGTCGGTCTCTAAAATCATAGGTAAACTTCGAGTGTAAGCAAATAGATTATGCATATTCATGACAATTGGCATATCACATTTATTTATAAGTTGGGAAAACATAGCTCATGTAGCTCACGTACGTTTCCATTTATCTAAAATTATACTCCCAAAATGATAATAAACATTATGATATCATTATCTGACTGATGTGTTCACCCATAAAGATTATAGTCTGATATGAAGACTTAATATTATGATATTATGTGTTATCTCTATGTTTATATATGTTTGTGAATGTATTGGATTACACAACATTGTGATTATGAAGTACATGTATTTAACTATGCTTTATCCAATAAATGATTTGAATAAATAAAAATGATTTGAAAAATTGTCTCTTACGTCAACTGAAGTAAATGGATAGTTAAGTCGACCTCTTGTACATTTCACATTAAATTTTGGAGAACAATAATAAAAGATATCTCTCTTTTTACATTAAATATAGCTACTTCCATACATTGGTATAAATGTTATGGATATACAATCAAAAGTGAATCCATTGAAAAAAACGTATCTGACAAACTACATTTTCCATCTTTGTTGATCAATTGTAAAAAAAATAAAATAAAACTGTACATGTGTTCTTCTTCCAAATACAGGGACAATAATTAGTCTAGGGATAGAGTAGGTAACGCCCCGGAACTGTGTGCACTATGTACATGGACAATTTAGTTTTAAAAGTATAATAAACAAAAACAAAAAATAAACCAAGCAAAAATAACTAATTATATGTATGTACAGTGGCTTGCTATATGTGTTGTAGGGTCCGGGTGGCTCAATGAGTTAGGTAGTTGGATTTCCTAACAACTGGTACAAGCCTATCACCAATACGGCGTGGTTCGCAGCCGGCTTTGTAAATTACAAAAGGGTGCACTCGACTCAGCCACAAGTAATACAGTTTATACCAGTTGCTTGCCCATGGTCGGTGGTTCTCTCCGTGGACTCCAACTTCTTCCACCACTAAAACTGTCGCCATGATATAGCTGAAAGTGGCGTTAAACACAATAAATCAAATAAATCAACTATATTATATGTGTTAACCCCAAGATATATGTTCTCTCTCATCCCCCCCCCCCCCCCCCCCCCCCCTCATATATATGTGAGTAAGTGTATGTACGTTTATGTGCATATATCTCTTTTCCTGCCCGAGTGTGCCTGCACCACAATTATTGATATTTCACCGCGAATATTTAGGTGGATCCAGGATTTGTGGTTAGGGGGGGGGGTGAATAGGAGAGGGGTCTGGGGATCGCTTGAGGTCCCTAGCGTAGCCCCCTGAAGCTCTGGAGGTTTGAGGAATTACAGACATTTATTTGAAAGACAATTTTGAACCAGCCACACCATTTTTATCAGACCAAAAAAACTTGACCGAGTCTTAATTTTGTCGGATAATTGTTAATAGTATGTTTTTGTCAGATTATAAGAACCTAAAGTAAAACTTTTTTTGAACAACCGTGATGCGAATTGTTCAAATCATGACTGATCGATCACGATATTTTAACCCTTTATTGGTTTTATTGGTTTAGTTTTAGCGCATTCCTCATTTCACTAATTGGTCTGTACTTTCGGTGCTTGTCCTTTCGGGTGGTTCTACTTAATACTGCCCGTCCGGATGGAGCTTTTCTTTTCGTCGTTTGATTCATTCATTGAAAACGTATGATTCGACCGTTCTTATTTATAGACAACAAAAGCGGAAATTGTCAATCACTGGCGTTAAACTGCAGTTACGACGATCACAACATGGCGGAGGTAGAAATAGGTAAGATCATTTTCTGCTAATTTCTCCATTCTAACGTGTTGTTGTCAAGAATTACACAGCCGATTTTGTTGTATGTGTGTGTTCTTGATACCATATATGGTCTCGTTACCAAGAAAATAGCCGTCGGAAATTTAAGGAAGATAATCGTTACTCCAAAATCCAGTTACGATTGTCATACAAAAAATAATTTATGGAGTTACGATTATCTTCCTTAAATTTGCGAAAATGCATTATAGCGGTACTGTGACTCGTGTGTGTCACGATTCACCCGTGCAGATCGTTGACCGATTGCCACGTGTAGTAATCAGAACGCACCGGTCACAGTTTAGTATACAATACTGGATACATGTCATTACTTTATTATTTCAAGAAAGGTTCAATATTTTTTTTTTATAAAGATCGACAAGTAAGTCAATACTATTTTATTACGATATTAAAAACTTGTAACATAATGTTTGATGTTTTTATGCAGTAATCGGCTTAAAAATAGTGAACTTTTACAAACCATGGTTTAACATGAAGATCTTGATGTTATTCCATGATCTCGATGTTATTCCATGATTTTGCGGACCTCGACGAAAGCACCCAATATTGATTTCTGTTACAAACCATATATATGTGAGTAAGTGTACATTTTGTATGTACTTTTATGTGCATATATCTCTTTTCCTGCCCCACAATTATTGATATTTCACCGCGAATATTTATTTTGATATATTGTTGTGTATCAATCATAATTGTTATTTGTATTGTTGTTGTGTATCAATCGTAATTGTTATTTGTATATGCCCTCCTGGGGCCCTGATTTGGTTAATAAACTTATTTCTATTTCTATTCCATTTCCTTCGGATTCGTTAATTCGTAAGATCCATAGTAATATAATACTTAATGAAATTCGTCTCCAAGACCAGTTCGACATAAACAAGAAATAGTACATTGTAGTTTATAATGCCTGATATAAAACCAAATAAATAATTCTATGTATTTATATATGTTTTATGTTACAATGTTATTCCATGATTTTGCGGACCTCGACGAAAGCACCCAATATTGATTTCTGTTACAAACCATATCCATAAAAATCTTATATCTTATATCCATGGATCTTACTCCTGAACTTATTTAAACCAATACCAATACAAATATTTTATTCCAATTAAGGTTCCTCAAGGGGCAATGACAAATATACATTCATAATTATATCAAGATCAGCAGTTATAACAATACAGAATGGAGACATATGTTCATAATCAAAAAACAAGACAATTCTAACTATTTAAATGATTACATGTTACATACAGCAAGTGGGCTGTGTTTGGCAGCACGAGCCGAGGAGAGGCAAGGAGTAATGTATAGTAGCAGAGTACATCGTATGGTTGAAGAATGGACTACATGTATGCGATTACTTAGCTGGAGGAGACACCAGGGGATGGTGCCGTGCTTAAGAATTGTATTTTGGTTCTCCCCGTGTCTGATCCAGCAACGCAAGAGGCTCAAGTAGTAAAACATCATATGTTTGATGAAAGGACTGTGATTACTTAGCTGGAGGAGACACCAGGGGACAGTGCTCAAGAATCATATTTCGATTCTCCCCGTGTCTGATCCAGGAAAGCAAGCAGTTCAAGTAATAAACTGAAATGGGAATAAATAGACTCATCCTTTGGATTCGTTGATTTAAATAAGTTAATTCGTAAGATCCATAGTAATATAATACTTAATGAAATTCGTCTCCAAGACCAGTTCGACATAAACAAGAAATAGTACATTGTAGTTTATAATGCCTGATATAAAATCAAATAAATAATTCTATGTATTATACATACCATGGAAAATTACTGAAGGGTTGTTTAGAAAGTACAGTACGTTATGACAGCATAAGTGTGAAAGTCCAATAACAGTGTTAAAAATTATTATACACCTTGACCGGAGGCCCCCAAAATTTTGAGGCCCTAGGTTTTAGCCTATCGAGCCTATAGGTAAATCCGGCAGTATTTACACAAGTTTTCCGAGTTAAACGTTTAACAATTGAACGCCAAACATCAATTGTTTAACCGTTTAACTCGAAAACCGTGGTATAAATGATTTGTAACATGAAGCAATGCAATATCACATCTAGGCAGTGTCGTCTTAGCGCATGGGCACACTGGGCAGTTAGTTGCCCGGTGGCCCCACGAGCATAGACACCCATTCTAATCTATGATATGCTATGTACGCATGTTATTTAATGATTAATAATGATTATGTTTGAAGTACCAATACAATAAATATTTAATTTTTTATTCCTGTGAGTACAATTGTGTAGGTAGTGGCCCCAGTGTTTTACCATGGTGCCTATAATGCTGCTAAAACGGCCCTGAATCTAGGTCGTTGATTATTGCACGATTCTCGAAGAGAAATACAGCCCATATTTAAAGTGTGCAATATCTCATAGTTCTTAGCTGTTACTTATATAAACCATAAAAGACAAAGAAAAAAATGCATTCATGTTACCATTGTTTTTACATTTCTCAGTTGGTTCGTTTTGCTTGACCGGGTGGCTCAATGAGTTAGGTCGTTGGAATACCTAACAACTCCAAGCCTATCACCAATACGGTGTGGGTTCGCGCCCGGTTTTGTAAATTACAAAAATGGGTGCACTCGACTCGCAGTCGCAAGTGATAAAGTTTACCAGTTGCTTGCCCATGGCCGGTGGTTCTCCCCGGGTACTCCGGTTTCTTCCACCACTAAAACTGGTCGCCATGATATATTGCTGAAAGTGGCGGTAAACACAATAAATCAATCAATCAATCTAAATTTGCACACTTTCTGAATTTAGACCACTTTTCGAAATAAAATAGCAAAAACAATATAATGGACCATCAATAACCCACATAGATGAACATTTTTAAAACACCAAAAATCAAAATCAAAATCAAATCGTTTTGCTTGAATTTGTAATATATTTCATTCTTTTATGACCATATTATCGCGATGACTGAACATTTCTACCTCTAGGATACCATTTTCACAAGTTCTTGAAAACGTTCACTAAATTTTATTACCGCCATAAAGATATTGTACTAATAGGTACAATTTTCTACATGCAAGAGATATGATCAAAAAGTGTATTTGCCATCCATGTTTTCTGTGTATCAGTAAGGATTTGGAATGGTCTTTACACGACAGATTCTACCTTCTTAGCTGTTAGACTGGTTGGTTCGGAATAAGAATACTGTGTCAAAATGGAGCGACATGTCTCACCGCAAAAATCCAACTCAGCGTTTTGGTCTAGAACAAAGCGGACCTCATCATCATCTCATTGAAAATTAACGTGTTCTCGCCATTATATAGCTGAAAAATTTCTGAATTGGCGTTAAACAACAACCACTCATTCACGTATTATTATGATAGTGTGTTGTACTTTTTAATTGAATGGAATCTGTGCAGGTTTTTTTAATTGTTTGTTTATATCTGTAATGATGTTGGAGATCAAATTATTAACAAAGGGAAGCTTGGAATCAGTTGGTTCAACTCCACCAAACTTGTGCGGCTGTCCCAAACCAGGACGTTCATTTCCATCGACATATCAGTGATGTGGTCTCTGATTTCAGGTGAGAGACGATAGTTAGTTTTGTTGATAGGCCGTCGTGACCGTGATCGTATGGTAGTTCGATTTACAATCGAAAAAAAGGACAAAACATTATACAGAAAACTAAAGATCGAGCAACACAACCCCACTAATAACTGGGGGTACTCCGGAAGGGTAGGCAGTCCCTGCTCCACTAGTGACACCCGTCATGTTACTGTGTTACTCTAGTTATCAGTCATGAATGAGGAAAGGACCATGGGCAGCAATTCTCCTCATCAGAGACTGCGCATGCGCCATTTTTACCTTGGTTAATTAGTCTGTCATTACTATAGAAAGTAATGGGAAACTTTACTTCTATTCTGAATAACTATTTTATTATGTTGAATTTTATAAAGAAGCACATATACACATATTCTTGAAAGTTTTATCTTTTATTTGGTGACAAGATATTTAAAATTGGTTTTGATCTACATATTTCCTTTTTCATTTGAAATTGATACGGTCGTTTGTATATACAGTGTAATATACTGTATAGGATTGAAATTGAAAAACAGCCTTTTGACCGTTTTCAGAGGTATTTTACTATTTTATCGTTTTTATTTCAAATTAGAAGCACATACTGCCATGTTCACAATAAAACGCACTTTTACAGTATATACGTTATTCTTATGTTGGTAGAGGTCTTGATATTTCCATTTTCATTTAAAAATACAAGTTTGCAACTTTTTAAAACAATCCGATAAAATGTCTAAGTCCGTACAGGTAAATAAGTCTAGGTGTCAAAATCCATATTACGCAATAAATAGACTTTTTTCGTGTTTTCTTAATAATTAATTAATTAAGACATGCTGTATGTTTGTACACGACTAAAATCTGTTTATACAGAACTATATAAAATACAAATATATAGTTAAGGAAAGCTTTTTACTTTTTTTTGTTTTTTTCGATTTTCATATTAATGATTAATGAAATGTAGATATACGATACTAATCTAACTGCCTTTCAAATGGTTCGTGAATAGTTTTCATAGTTATTTCGTCGAATAAAAATTATGCGCCAATTTGAATACATTTTAAAACTATTTTAAACAATCACAATGGCATTAAGGCTTTTAAGAGAAAAGGAGGCAGTTAATTATAAGGAACTGCACTGTGGTAAACCAGTTGCATTTGGAAAGAGAGAAAGAAAAGCAGAAGTACTAAGTGAATTATTTGAGGTTGAGCGGGTAATAGCTGAAAGAACAAAATCCAGAAAGGTAATTATTTGTTTGATTTACTTCAGATTTCTAAGGAAATGAACTTCAATTTTGAAATTTTGAAAAAGGTCGCCAAATCCATAAAAATAAATTGCATCGAATTATTTGAAAAATTGGACAGACAAGTTTTTTTTATCACTTTTTGTGAAAAATGCTGTAAAATTTAAAGAATTTCATCAAAACTTAAAATCAATTTTTTTGTGGGGGATGGTGAGAATCTAGGATTTCATATTTTTGACCCAACTTATACATGTGTCGAAAAATATGTGACAGGCAAAAAATTAAAACCAAGACCAAAGTTTTAAAAAGATATCAAGATATAGAAACGTACAGTTGAATCATTAAAGTGATGAATATTGATTTATTTTTATCACAAACTATCAATTTAACTGTTAAATCTGTTACACAATATGTGTCACCTTTATGGTTTAATATGCTCAGGGGATAGAAATTTAATTAATTACATCAACTAAAAAGTTTTGTTTATCTTGTCCAAATCTCTAACTACTTAAAATATACATGTACACAAAAATCTTTGTTTTCTTTGTAGGGAAGTGAATTTCTGGTCAAATGGAAAGGTTATGATAAGTATAATTGCACCTGGGAGCCATATCCACGCATTCCGCCTACAGTTAGATCCCAATACATTAAGCCAGTATGGAAAACTGGTTAATTATAGCGGGCAAGGGGTTGAAAAAATCAATGACGATATTAAAAAATTCATCAATCAAAAACAAACAAATATGATGCTACACTTGACGCATTAAAATTGAGAAAAAGAATAGAATATCTGAAAACAGATGGTTGTGAACGAATAAAACGTGATATAATAAAAAAAAATAATCTGAAAGATATTGGGATGATGAAATTTATCATCAGAGATCGGCTAAGGAAAACCGAATTATGGAAGAAATGAAAAATGTTGCAGAAACATATAAAATATGTGAAAGTTCTGAAATGCATACTAGTCAAAATATTTCTTGTATGTCTGTTGCTGAAATTAAACTAAAATTAGCAAATCTTAGTGTTAAAACAAAACTAAGAAATAAAGACAAACTGATCGATCTACTATCAAGAACACAGCAGTAATATCACTATTTTGTATGTTTTTGCATACCAGTTAACAGGTATATAGAAAAGCAATAAATTATTTTTAATCCTTCAAAGGTCGAATTATTAAATGAAATTAATTGATTTAACAAGTTACGGTCTTGTTTTATGTCATAAATTGTGTATTATATTGAAATAAATATTAATAAAATATTACCCATTTTGCTTTTAGAATTGGCAAATAATTTGACTTTCGTAAGGCAACCATTTTTTTAACGAACTTATTATTATAACAAAATTATTTTAATGTCAATTGTATGTTCAGTTCTAAATACGTACACTGTAATCAGTCACAATTTTTAAATAACTATAGAAATAAATAAATAAATTATTTTATTCAAAAGCAATACTGTTTACTGTTTATGGAAATCTACATATAATATACAATTATTCAATACAACAGTGAAAATACATATACAATTATGATAATAACAGCGCAGCATGATAATATATATGTAAAACAATAATACGAAATGAAATTAAGCGTTGCGAATTTTTTTCAGCTAGTAACAAATATTTACCAAGATTGTTAAGTTCTTTAATATTGCGTAGACAGTAATTGTACTAATTTAAAACATGACGGCATTTGCCAATAATATTTCTTACTGATTTCATGGATGTACTGAACAACAATGCTCTAACTCAACTTGTGGAAGAACCAACACGCCAACAAAACACACTGGATCTGATTCTCACAAACCATCCTGGTAAAGTTATCAGAACAGACACCATACCAGGCATCTCGGACCATGACATCGTATACACAGAAATTGACCTCAGACCAGTCAAGCTACAACAAAAACCACGGACCATCCCTTTATACAACAAAGCTAACTGGTATGGAATGAAGATAGACCTGCAAAACATCAAACACACCTTATCAAATATGTTCAAGGACAATGACTGGCAAGTAACCAATATGTGGAATGTCTTCAAAGAAACAATAACAAAATCTGCAGTAAAACACATTCCACAAAAAAGAACTAAGGTCAAAGACAGCAGACCATGGATAAATACAGAAATTCGAAAAAATCTGAGAAAGCTACAAAGACTCTACAAGCAGAAAAAGAAGACAGGTGACCAAAATACAAAAGAAAAGTACAACCAACTTAAACATCATACTCAAAAGATCACATGACAATCATACTGGAAATATATTGAAAACATCGTAACACCAAAGGAGGAAGAACCACACCCGGGAATGAAAAAATTCTGGACATACATAAAACACAAACGTAAGGACAACATAGGAATTTCCTCTCTGATGATGGATGGCAAACTGTTTTGTGATCCAGCTTCAAAATCTAACATACTTAACCGTCAATTCAAATCTGCATTCTCAGCAAATTCTAAATTCACGAAAAAAAGAGTTTATAAAATCTAAAAGAATGGACCCTAGCATTAAACATCAAACAATGAAACCATTTAATATCACAACAAATGGAATAACAAAACTACTAAAGAACCTTAATCCATACAAAGCACAGGGACCAGACAACCTCTCACCAAGAATACTCAAAGAACTAGCTGATGAGATCTCGCCTCTTCTCCAACTTATCTACACAAAATCCTTAGATACAGGAGAAGTACCAGCAGATTGGCGTACAGCTAATGTCTCCCCAGTATACAAAAAAGGACTAAAATCTGCAGCTGAAAACTATCGATCAATTTCACTAACATCTGTTTGCTGTAAGATCCTGGAGCATATCATTGCAAGAAACATCATGCAACATGCAGAAAAAAACAACATTTTATATCCACTACAACATGGATTTCGAAAAGGCCGTTCCTGTGAGACACAGCTCATTGAATTTGTAGACGATATTTCAAAAAATCTTCAAGAAGGCCGTCAAACCGACATACTTATAATGGATTTTGCCAAGGCCTTTGTCAAAGTAAACCACAGTCTACTAATACATAAACTGAGATACTATGGAATTGATGGGAAAACAACAAGATGGATCCAAAACTGGTTAGAAGATAGACAACAAACAGTAGTGCTAGATGGAGTTTCGTCGGAAGCAGTAGGTGTTGACTCTGGTGTACCCCAGGGCTCAGTACTAGGTCCAGGACTCTTCCTTTTCTACATCAACGACCTCCAGTCAAGACTAACCTCCAAAGTCAGACTCTTTGCTGATGATACCATCATATACCTCACTATCGCAAATGAAGATGACGCATCAACACTTCAAGAAGACCTCAATAAGCTCGGCCAATGGGAAAATGAATGGTGTATGAAGTTCCATCCAGATAAATGCAATCTCCCAAGAGTAACAAATAAAACAAAGAAGACTGAGGCAAAGTACCATCTGCATGGTCACACTCTAGAGCTAGTAACATCAGCTAAATATCTTGGATTAACAATCATCAATAAGTTGAAGTGGGATCAGCACATAAACAATATAACTGCCAAAGCAAATAAAACTCTAGGATTCCTCAGGAGGAACCTGAAAATTCCATCAATCAGAATTAAAGAACAAGCCTACCAAACGCTTGTTCGCCCGTTGGTTGAATATGCCAGTACTGTTTGGAATCCTTATACGAAAACAGAAATAAACAAAATTGAAGCCGTACAAAGAAGAGCAGCTAGATATGTCATCAGCAACCAGAGAAACCGATCTAGTGTCAGCAACATGCTCCAGAGACTCAAATGGAGACCTTTGGCAAACAGGAGAAAAGATGCAAGACTGATGATGATGTACAAAATTGATAGAGAGCTAGTATCCATCACCAAAGAAAACAGACTAATACCACCTTGTCGACGCTCTAGAAATACACACAACAGGGCATTTCAAATAGAATCCTGTCGTATTGACACCAGAAAGATGTCATTTTTCCCAAGAACAGTGAGGGATTGGAATCTGCTGCCGTCAGGCAGTCCCAACATGTACATGTATATACATTTGTAGTTTTAATTGTAAATAAGCCCCATTAAATCATTATCCCACACACTTGATTAGTTCAACTAAAATGCGCATTCCAAAAATTCATTGCATAATCTTCAACATGATGAAGGAGGCAATTACATGGCAGAAACAGAAACAGAAGCATGCGACGCCTTGAGAAAGACGTCTATTTTCAGATTTAGTACATATACAAACTAGTGCATAGTTTTGGGCATAACTCTAGAAAAACTCAATGGACCGTGATATGGTACTGATGTGCACATCTTCATATTAGGATCTTGCAATATTTTAAGTTTCACAAACATATCATTAAGCATGTGGGAGGATTTGTGATGACAAAGTGCACGGTGAATTGTATCAAATTTCCAAGTCCAAATGGGCATAACCCTGGAAAAACTCAATGAACCAGGATATACTACTAATGTGCACATCTTCATATTAGGTTCTCGCAATATACTAAGTATCACAAACAACTCATTAAGCATGTGGGAGGAGTTGTGATGACAAAGCGCATGTTGAATTGTCTCAAAATTCCAAAGAAGCATAACAGAGGTAAACCTCAATGGACTGGGATATCCTACTAATGTGCACATCTTCATATTAGGATCTTGCAATGTACAAAGTTTCATGAACTTCTGATTAATCATGTAGGAGAATTTTCAATGACAAAGTGCATACTGAATTGTCTCAAAATTTCTAAGTCCAAATTTGACCCAGTGACCTTGACCTTTGACCTTGAAAATCAATAGGGTTCCAGATTCTCTTAAGTACTAAGTATGTACCAAGGTTGGTCAAAATCCATTGAAGGATGTTGATTCTAGAGTGTTCACAAGGATGTTACGGAAGGACGGATGGTAGCGTTACTATATCCCATCGCTACTTCGTTGGCGAGGGGATAATTATTACAGATTTTCACCGTGGATTCCATCGAGGATATAACCAAACAACCGACGAAGCGTAAAAGAGAAGATATCTATATATGCAGTTTCCGGTCTTTCTGAATCGTTAATACAAATAAGAATTTAAAAAAACTTAATTGGTCAATGAATGACTCTAGGAACATCCATCCTCATGTGCCAAAATACCTGTCTTACCTACATGTATGTTGTTGTCCCTGCAGACAAGGACCCCAATTAACGATATCGTTTTGAATGTAAATCACATTACTAAACTGCTTGATAATGAAATTAGGTATTGATAATTCCACCATGCATATACCCCGACGACACCAGCGAAAGAAGAAATCCAGGACTGGGTTGCACAAGGGTCAATTAAAACTTAATTGATACTTACATTTAATTGAGATGTACACGAAATTAATTTACACATAAAGTTTAATTGAGGTTTGTACAACCTAGTCCGGGACAATAATGAAATGGTTTTATGACGTTCATTTGAAATTTCAACCACATATGAAGAACTGGATCTTCTGCCACTCTACTGGATACCTAAATTGTGTGCTTACAAACAGCTTATATTGATTGGTCTGGCAAATGCTTCACTAAACCTCATTCAAAACCCATTAGTAAGGTTCTCATTTCTTAGGTATAGGTGATCTGGACCTTATCCGATTTTGACAATCCTGTTTAGGCCATTTGTTTTATTGCTCCTTAACACTTGTAAATTATTGGTTTTCACAATCTTTCGATTTTTACCTGATGAATGTTATTCCAGAAAGCACTAAATTTGGTATCTACAATTTTATTATCTGTACATAAAACACACTCAAGGAAACTTGAAAATGTGCCCTTTAAATATATACAGGTTAAAATTTAATGCACCATTCATTAATGGGTAAAATGAGGTTGCCCTTTATAGACAGTGATGTAAATATTATATAAATATTAATAAAACTAAGCTTCTCCTCCCTCGGGCATTGGTGACCATAACCGATTTTGGTTATCCTGTTTAGGTGATTTGGTTTAAGAAGAGTTTGAAGATACCAAAGGGGTATAAATCATAATCCGTATATCGAAGAAGAACAGACAAAACAATGGCCTAAAGAAAAAGTACAATAAAACAAACAACCATCTACAAAACATACATATAAAACTAAAGATCGAGTAACACTAAAGACCGGGGATGAACCCAGGTGCTCCGGAAGGGTGAGTAGTTCCTGCTCCACTAGTGATACCCGTCGTGTTAATCTAGTTACAAACCTGGTGATAAGTCATGAATGAGGAAAGTACCGGGAAGTGTTTACGACCAGTGGAACATATCCATGGTCATTTGTGACACAGATATTCCAAAACGGTCAACCAAGTCATGGTGACGACTAAAACTTTCGAAGTGATGATTTTAACTTAACTAAGAGGTTTAATTGCTCCCAAAACTTTAAATTATTTAGGCGGCTTCCAATCTTTCGGTTTTGAACGTACCTGATGAAGGTTATTCCAGATATCTACATATTGTTTTTTCCCCCTGGTTTATTGACTTGTACTTTATTTATTCTGATGCATAGTTCAATCCTAGTGTTTAATGTTTAGTTTGTAGCAGGGGCGGATCCAGGATTTCAAGTTGGGGGGGGGGAGGGGGGTGCACTTAAAAAAAATTGCACAGAGCGGAGGGAGGCACGAAAATTTTTGGGGTATTTCGTGTGAAAAATCACGATTTTACACCAACAAATTATTTTTTTCAATTGCGGAGGGGTAGTGCACACCGGTGTGCCCCCCTGTGTAGTGTAGTGTTTTGTAAATCATTGTTTGTCCTGTAGTACTTTTGGCCATTGCAATGGCTGTCCTTCTTTGATGTACAGCTTTTAATCACCCTTTTGGCATCTACACACTTTTCTTTCAACTTCTGTACAAATTTGAAATGAAAGAAAACAAATTGCACAGGTATTACTTTGTAGAAATATGTGAAGCAGGTATTACTTTGTAGTAATATGTGAAGCAGGTATTACTTTGTAGAAATATGTGAAGCAGGTATTACTTTGTAGAAATATGTGAAGCAGGTATTACTTTGTAGAAATATGTGAAGCGCAGGTATTACTTTGTAGAAATATGTGAAGCAGGTATTACTTTGTAGAAATGTGAATTCATTAAAGATGGCTTGGAGGGGCCGTTGTGGTCGTGAATATGGTAGTTGGATATACAACTACCTGTGCAATCAGTGCCTATCACCATTACAGTTGTGAGTTTGAACCCCGTTCATGGCGAGGTGTACTTGATACAACATTATGTGATAAAGTTTGTCAGTGACTCAAGACAGGTCGGTGGGTTTCTCCGGGTACTCCGATTTCCTCCACCAATAAAACTGACCACCACAATATATCTGAAATATTGTTGAAAGTGGTGTTAAACACCATCAAACAAACAAAGCTAAAGATGGCTTGGAATGGGATTTCATCTCGACACAGTTTGTTTTTATTATATTTATTTTCAGTACATCTACCAATTAACATTTTTAATATTTGAACTTTTTGTAGAGCCTGCTCTAGTACTTTGTCTTTTAGCATAGTATCCACTCTGTCGTTTCCATTTCTGTATATCGTCTTTCTTCTTTCGTTTGAAAAACCCACACTAAAAATAAAAAAACCAATACATTTAGATACATAGGTCTATGTATGTTATGTTAATTCATGGTTCAGGTATTCTCTGAGTAGAAGTACTATTATTGAAAACATAGAAGCAAACAAAAACAAATGACAAACATTAAAAAGGCACACGGGCGGCACCCCACTCCAACAGATCAACAAAACAAATAACAGAACGTCCCGCAGTACTGATATTACACAACAAATATATAATTCTAATTTAAGTTTCAGAGAGTTTTAGTAACCTACTACGATATATACATTGTCAGCATATTCCATATTGGGCGATAATGAAATCATAAAATATCAAAGTTATGGGAAAAAAATATGCAAACTTTGACTTTTAATCCCTTTATAGATGGAGAAATATTTTTACGGATTCTGATTACCCCTTTGGTATCTTCAACACATGATACCAGCTTACTTATCAACATTTATAAAAGCAGAAAATTATTATTAATTCCGTCAAGTATATCGAATTTCACAAAAATTCTGAAGAAAATGAGATTATAAAAATAGTCACATCTTCATTTTCCCACCAAATTTTCATAAAATTGTGAAACGAGCAAGTTATTTGATCATTTTGTTCTTTTTCTTCGGCCCATTGGATTGTTTGTTTCTCAATTTACAACCTCTGACTACCACTTTGGTAGCTTTTCTAAAGCTATAATTTGATCATTTTGTTCTTTTTCTTCGGCCCATTGGATTGTTTGTTTCTCATTTTACAACCTCTGATTACCACTTTGGTAGCTTTTCTAAAGCTATAATTTGATCATTTTGTTCTTTTTCTTCGGCCCATTGGATTGTTTGTTTCTCAATTTACAACCTCTGACTACCACTTTGGTAGCTTTTCTAAAGCTATAATTTGATCATTTTGTTCTTTTTCTTCGGCCCATTGGATTGTTTGTTTCTCAATTTACAACCTCTGATTACCACTTTGGTAGCTTTTCTAAAGCTATAATTTGATCATAGGTTTTTTTTCCGTTATTCTGTTTTATGGACAGGTTTGCAGTCATTGACATGTAAATGGAAAAACAATGATTTTAAATGGTCAGAATTAAATGGAAAAACAATGGAATTTCAATGGATTTGAAGGGATAGAATTTATACATGAAATAACAATATGTTTTAAAATTGTAGTGAAAATCATCCCAGAATTGCACATCAAAGCTATATTTAAATCTTCTAATTACTCCTTTGATATTTAGAATCTTTTCTTGTGTCCACCCATAATAAGGAATACCTACCTTCCATAAAAGCAATCCAATAATTATTAATAGAGCCAGTCCACCGAGACAACTACCAATAATAATCCATATATTAATTTTTCCTGCTTCGACTGTTATCTTTGTGGGGAATATTTCACTTGGAACTTGCTAGATAAATAAAAGTCAAATGATTATAATAACATCTAAAATTAAATATTAATTATAGTATATGTTAGTACAGTGATACCTGTTTAAACAGAAAAACTTATGGCCAACTTTTGTATTCAGAATAGACAGGTATTCGGCTTAGACAGGTTCAATTAAGAAACAATTTCCTACATGGTGACTTTATTTAAAGTTGACTTCATACATGTTTCCAGTTCATTCAGTGTTTGGTTTAGACAGGTTTCACTGTGTTGCAAAATAAAACAAAAAACACATCAGACAGAAAAGGCTTCATTCTAAAGATGTACATACATACCTCCTTCATACATTTGAAACAAAACAAGGCATTCCACGTTTACAAATTCATTACTTTGTCAGAAGGCAGACAATATGTAATTACATTCCTTATATAAATACTCATGATATACTGATATTTTCATGTGAAGTAAATACCGGTATTTCACCCAGCGAAATAAAAATGTCTATCTAATATTATGTAACCTTATGAAAGTTAATAAAGATTTTCTTGTTTAAGCCTAAATGATCAATTTTTCATCATATCACGGCGAGAACAAGTTTGACGAGATGATGATGTCTGCTTTGTACTGAACCAATAGGCTTAGTTTGATTTTTATAGTGCTAGAAAATAAATATAAAAATAATGATGTTATGTAGTTAACGAACATCACATTGAGAAAAGGACATGGTTACTTAGGGTGAAATTAATAGTTCAGTATGATCGAAATAGCTTTGTTTTCTTTATACAGTCAAATCTGTATTAAAAAGTCACCTTTAGGACAAACAGAAAGTGGTCTATTAAAACAGCTCAAATGAAATTTCTATGACAGGACAAGGAAAAGGTGACCTTTTAATACATGGTGACTACTTAATAGATGTGACCGCATGGACAGGTTTGACTACAGGTTTATTACCGATTTTAGAAATGTCTAGTAAATATTTAATAATATAACTAGTAGGTCAATTTACTATATATGTGGTATTGACAGCAGTAGGTCTATATACTTACTATATATGTGGTATTGACAGCAGTAGTTCTATATACTTACTATATATGTGGTATTGACAGCAGTAGGTCTGTATACTTACTATATATGTAGTATTGACAGCAGTAGTTCTATATACTTAATATATATGTAGTATTGACAGCAGTAGTTCTATATACTTACTATATATGTGGTATTGACAGCAGTAGGTCTATATACTTACTATATATGTGATATTGACAGCAGTAGGTCTATATACTTATTATATATGTGGTATTGACAGCAGTAGGTCTATATACTTACTATATATGTGGTATTGACAGCAGTAGTTCTATATACTTACTATATATGTGGTATTGACAGCAGTAATTCTATATACTTACTATATATGTAGTATTGACAGCAGTAGGTCTATATACTTACTATATATGTGGTATTGACAGCAGTAGTTCTATATACTTACTATATATGTGGTATTGACAGCAGTAGGTCTATATACTTACTATATATGTGGTATTGACAGCAGTATTTCTATATACTTACTATATATGTGGTATTGACAGCAGTAGTTCTATATACTTACTATATATGTGGTATTGACAGCAGTAGGTCTATATACTTACTATACATGTGGTATTGACAGCAGTAGTTCTATATACTTACTATATATGTAGTATTGACAGCAGTAGTTCTATATACTTACTATATATGTGGTATTGACAGCAGTAATTCTATATACTTACTATATATGTGGTATTGACAGCAGTAGGTCTATATACTTACTATATATGTGATATTGACAGCAGTAGGTCTATATACTTACTATATATGTGGTATTGACAGCAGTAGTTCTATATACTTACTATATATGTAGTATTGACAGCAGTAGGTCTATATACTTACTATATATGTAGTATTGACAGCAGTAGGTCTATATACTTACTATATATGTAGTATTGACAGCAGTAGGTCTATATACTTACTATATATGTAGTATTGACAGCAGTAGTTCTATATACTTACTATATATGTAGTATTGACAGCAGTAGTTCTATATACTTACTATATATGTGGTATTGACAGCAGTAGGTATATATACTTACTATATATGTAGTATTGACAGCAGTAGTTCTATATACTTACTATATATGTGATATTGACAGCAGTAGTTCTATATACTTACTATATATGTGGTATTGACAGTAGTAGTTCTATATACTTACTATATATGTGATATTGACAGCAGTAGTTCTATATACTTACTATATATGTGATATTGACAGCAGTAGGTCTATATACTTACTATATATGTGATATTGACAGCAGTAGTTCTATATACTTACTATATATGTGATATTGACAGCAGTAGTTCTATATACTTACTATATATGTGATATTGACAGCAGTAGTTCTATATACTTACTATATATGTGGTATTGACAGCAGTAGTTCTATATACTTACTATATATGTGGTATTGACAGCAGTAGTTCTATATACTTACTATATCTGTGATATTGACAGCAGTAGGTCTATATACTTACTATATATGTGATATTGACAGCAGTAGGTCTGTATACTTACTATATATGAAGTATTGACAGCAGTAGTTCTATATACTTACTATATATGTGGTATTGACAGCAGTAGGTCTATATACTTACTATATACGTAGTATTGACAGCAGTAGTTCTATATACTTACTATATATGTGATATTGACAGCAGTAGTTCTATATACTTACTATATATGAGGTATTGACAGCAGTAGATCTATATACTTACTATATATGTAGTATTGACAGCAGTAGGTCTATATACTTACTATATATGTGGTATTGACAGCAGTAGGTCTATATACTTACTATATATGTGGCATTGACAGCAGTAGTTCTATATACTTACTATATATGTGGTATTGACAGCAGTAGTTCTATATACTTACTATATATGTGGTATTGACAGCAGTAGTTCTATATACTTACTATATATGTGATATTGACAGCAGTAGGTCTATATACTTACTATATATGTGATATTGACAGCAGTAGGTCTATATACTTACTATATATGAGGTATTGACAGCAGTAGTTCTATATACTTACTATATATGTGGTATTGACAGCAGTAGGTCTATATACTTACTATATACGTAGTATTGACAGCAGTAGTTCTATATACTTACTATATATGTGATATTGACAGCAGTAGTTCTATATACTTACTATATATGAGGTATTGACAGCAGTAGATCTATATACTTACTATATATGTAGTATTGACAGCAGTAGGTCTATATACTTACTATATATGTGGTATTGACAGCAGTAGGTCTATATACTTACTATATATGTGGCATTGACAGCAGTAGTTCTATATACTTACTATATATGTGGTATTGACAGCAGTAGTTCTATATACTTACTATATATGTAGTATTGACAGCAGTAGGTCTATATACTTACTATATATGTAGTATTGACAGCAGTAGGTCTATATACTTACTATATATGTAGTATTGACAGCAGTAGGTCTATATACTTACTATATATGTGGTATTGACAGCAGTAGTTCTATATACTTACTATATATGTGGTATTGACAGCAGTAGTTCTATATACTTACTATATATGTAGTATTGACAGCAGTAGGTCTATATACTTACTATATATGTAGTATTGACAGCAGTAGGTCTATATACTTACTATATATGTGGTATTGACAGCAGTAGTTCTATATACTTACTATATATGTGGTATTGACAGCAGTAGTTCTATATACTTACTATATATGTAGTATTGACAGCAGTAGGTCTATATACTTACTATATATGTAGTATTGACAGCAGTAGGTCTATATACTTACTATATATGTGGTATTGACAGCAGTAGTTCTATATACTTACTATATATGTAGTATTGACAGCAGTAGTTCTATATACTTACTATATATGTGGTATTGACAGCAGTAGGTCTATATACTTACTATATATTTAGTATTGACAGCAGTAGGTCTATATACTTACTATATATGTGGTATTGACAGCAGTAGGTCTATATACTTACTATATATGTGGTATTGACAGCAGTAGTTCTATATACTTACTATATATGTGGTATTGACAGCAGTAGTTCTATATACTTACTATATATGTAGTATTGACAGCAGTGGGTCTATATACTTACTATATATGTGGTATTGACAGCAGTGGGTCTATATACTTACTATATATGTAGTATTGACAGCAGTAGGTCTATATACTTACTATATATGTGGTATTGACAGCAGTAGGTCTATATACTTACTATATATGTGGTATTGACAGCAGTAGGTCTATATACTTACTATATATGTGGTATTGACAGCAGTAGTTCTATATACTTACTATATATGTGGTATTGACAGCAGTAGTTCTATATACTTACTATATATGTAGTATTGACAGCAGTAGGTCTATATACTTACTATATATGTGGTATTGACAGCAGTAGGTCTATATACTTACTATATATGTGTTATTGACAGCAGTAGGTCTATATACTTACTATATATGTAGTATTGACAGCAGTAGGTCTATATACTTACTATATATGTAGTATTGACAGCAGTAGGTCTATATACTTACTATATATGTGGTATTGACAGCAGTAGGTCTATATACTTACTATATATGTAGTATTGACAGCAGTAGGTCTATATACTTACTATATATGTGGTATTGACAGCAGTAGGTCTATATAATTACTATATATGTGGTATTGACAGCAGTAGGTCTATATACTTACTATATATGTGGTATTGACAGCAGTAATTCTATATACTTACTATATATGTGGTATTGACAGCAGTAGGTCTATATACTTACTATATATGTAGTATTGACAGCAGTAGGTCTATATAATTACTATATATGTGATATTGACAGCAGTAGGTCTATATACTTACTATATATGTAGTATTGACAGCAGTAGGTCTATATACTTACTATATATGTAGTATTGACAGCAGTAGGTCTATATACTTACTATATATGTGGTATTGACAGCAGTAGGTCTATATACTTACTATATATGTAGTATTGACAGCAGTAGGTCTATATACTTACTATATATGTGGTATTGACAGCAGTAGGTCTATATACTTACTATATATGTGGTATTGACAGCAGTAGTTCTATATACTTACTATATATGTAGTATTGACAGCAGTAGGTCTATATACTTACTATATATGTGGCATTGACAGCAGTAGGTCTATATACTTACTATATATGTAGTATTGACAGCAGTAGGTCTATATACTTACTATATATGTGGTATTGACAGCAGTAGGTCTATATACTTACTATATATGTGGTATTGACAGCAGTAGTTCTATATACTTACTATATATGTGGTATTGACAGCAGTAGGTCTATATACTTACTATATATGTGGTATTGACAGCAGTAGTTCTATATACTTACTATATATGTAGTATTGACAGCAGTAGGTCTATATACTTACTATATATGTGGTATTGACAGCAGTAGGTCTATATACTTACTATATATGTGGTATTGACAGCAGTAGGTCTATATACTTACTATATATGTAGTATTGACAGCAGTAGTTCTATATACTTACTATATATGTAGTATTGACAGCAGTAGGTCTATATACTTACTATATATGTGGTATTGACAGCAGTAGTTCTATATACTTACTATATATGTAGTATTGACAGCAGTAGGTCTATATACTTACTATATATGTGGTATTGACAGCAGTAGTTCTATATACTTACTATATATGTAGTATTGACAGCAGTAGGTCTATATACTTACTATATATGTGGTATTGACAGCAGTAGGTCTATATACTTACTATATATGTGGTATTGACAGCAGTAGGTCTATATACTTACTATATATGTAGTATTGACAGCAGTAGTTCTATATACTTACTATATATGTAGTATTGACAGCAGTAGGTCTATATACTTACTATATATGTGGTATTGACAGCAGTAGTTCTATATACTTACTATATATGTAGTATTGACAGCAGTAGGTCTATATACTTACTATATATGTGGTATTGACAGCAGTAGTTCTATATACTTACTATATATGTAGTATTGACAGCAGTAGGTCTATATACTTACTATATATGTGGTATTGACAGCAGTAGGTCTATATACTTACTATATATGTGGTATTGACAGCAGTAGGTCTATATACTTACTATATATGTGGTATTGACAGCAGTAGTTCTATATACTTACTATATATGTGGTATTGACAGCAGTAGGTCTATATACTTACTATATATGTGGTATTGACAGCAGTAGGTCTATATACTTACTATATATGTGGTATTGACAGCAGTAGTTCTATATACTTACTATATATGTGGTATTGACAGCAGTAGTTCTATATACTTACTATATATGTGGTATTGACAGCAGTAGGTCTATATACTTACTATATATGTAGTATTGACAGCAGTAGGTCTATATACTTACTATATATGTGGTATTGACAGCAGTAGGTCTATATACTTACTATATATGTGGTATTGACAGCAGTAGTTCTATATACTTACTATATATGTAGTATTGACAGCAGTAGTTCTATATACTTACTATATATGTAGTATTGACAGCAGTAGGTCTATATACTTACTATATATGTGGTATTGACAACAGTAGTTCTATATCTGTTATCATTCCTTCTTTCAACTTCTCCTTTACTTTTATAAATAATACCAGATACCTTCAAATAAACAAAATCAGTGAGTTTTATATCCCATCTATCTTTTTTATCAGTCACTATTTCCACCAACATAATGAGTTTGATTCTCGCTCAAGGTGAGAAGCATTTAATACAAATTGTGTAAGTTGCTGCAGCTTGCTGGTTTCTCCTGTTTTTTTTTATTCTACCACCAATTAAATTACCAATTGAAATATTGTTTAAATGGACATTTAAAATGGAAGTTTAATATGGACGTTGATTATCCTATTGTTGTTTGACTCAAACCGAGCAACCTATCGGCTCTGAGTTACATGTTGTGTTGTAATGATGACGACTATGAGGATGATAATTCCTGCTGTTGCCTCAGATATATTTTGCTCCAAATGTTATCCCCATTCCATGCCAACAAGCCTTTTTCTTGCTGGGTGTTTTTTCTATATAAAAACTGATAAACATAATTATATCTTACTTGTTGAAAACTAAGTGAATTTTCTAATATGACAACTGGAATGTCAAATGTGATTTCCTCGTGTTTTTCTAGTAAGCGAATATTTAACATTATAATGGCATGTCTGTCTGTGTCCACAGTATTACATGACTGAAAAGAGATATAGTATACGACGGTATCATTCAAAGTCATCCTTACTGTAGGGAGATAAATATATGAAAAAAGAAATACCACACTGTCGAAATGGAGACAAAATCGATATCTCTAACACTTATACTTGACCATGTACTTAAAACTACACAAGGTCAAATAAATAACACAGTTGTGGTGCAGGATCTATGCATTCTTACTGAGAACCTGAGTTCAACCACGGTTTTTAACACGACAGGTATCACATGTGGAGCAGGAACTGCTAATCCTACTGGAGCACCTGAATTCACCCCTGGTTTTTAACATGACAGGTATCACATGTGGAGCAGGAACTGTTAACCCTACTGGAGCACCTGAGTTCACTCCTGGTTTTTAACATGACAGGTATCACATGTGGAGCAGGAACTGCTAACCCTACTGTAGCACCTGAGTTCACCCCTGGTTTTTAACATGACAGGTATCACATGTGGAGCAGGAACTGTTAACCCTACTGGAGCACCTGAGTTCACTCCTGGTTTTTAACATGACAGGTATCACATGTGGAGCAGGAACTGCTAACCCTACTGGAGCACCTGAATTCACCCCTGGTTTTTAACACGACAGGTATCACATGTGGAGCAGGAACTGCTAATCCTACTGGAGCACCTGAATTCACCCCTGGTTTTTAACATGACAGGTATCACATGTGGAGCAGGAACTGTTAACCCTACTGGAGCACCTGAGTTCACTCCTGGTTTTTAACATGACAGGTATCACATGTGGAGCAGGAACTGCTAACACTACTGTAGCACCTGAGTTCACCCCTGGTTTTTAACATGACAGGTATCACATGTGGAGCAGCAACTGCTAACCCTACTGGAGCACCTGAATTCACCCCTGGTTTTAAACACGACAGGTATCACATGTGGAGCAGGAACTGCTAACCCTACTGGAGCACCTGAGTTCACTCCTGGTTTTTAACACGACAGGTATCACATGTGGATCAGGAACCGCTAACCCTACTGGAGCACCTGAGTTCACCCCTGGTTTTTAACACGACATGTATCACATGTGGAGCAGGAACTGCTAACCCTACTGGAGCACCTGAGTTCACCCCTGGTTTTTAACATGACAGGTATCACATGTGGAGCAGGAACCGCTAACCCTACTGGAGCACCTGAGTTCACCCCTGGTTTTTAACATGACAGGTATCACATGTGGAGCAGGAACTGCTAACCCTACTGGAGCACTTGAATTCACCCCTGGTTTTTAACATGACAGGTATCACATGTGGAGCAGGAACTGCTAACCCTACTGGAGCACCTGAGTTCACCCCTGGTTTTTAACACGACAGGTATCACATGTGGAGCAGGAACTGCTAACCCTACTGGAGCACCTGAGTTCACCTCTGGTTTTTAGCACGACAGGTATCACATGTGGAGCAGGAACTGCTAACCCTACTGGAGCACCTGAGTTCACCCCTGGTTTTTAACACGACAGGTATCACATGTGGAGCAGGAACTGCTAACCCTACTGGAGCACCTGAGTTCACTCCTGGTTTTTAACACGACAGGTATCACATGTGGAGCAGGAACCACTAACCCTACCGGAGCACCTGAGTTCACCCCTGGTTTTTAACACAACAGGTATCACATGTGGAGCAGGAACTGCTAACCCTACTGGAGCACCTGAGTTCACTCCTGGTTTTTAACATGACAGGTATCACATGTGGAGCAGGAACTGCTAACCCTACTGGAGCACCTGAGTTCACCCCTGGTTTTTAACACGACAGGTATCACATGTGGAGCAGGAACCGCTAACCCTACTGGAGCACCTCAGTTCACTCCTGGTTTTTAACATGACAGGTATCACATGTGGAGCAAGAACTGCTAACCCTACTGGAGCACTTGAATTCACCCCTGGTTTTTAACACGACAGGTATCACATGTGGAGCAGGAAATGTTAACCCTACTGGAGCACCTGAGTTCACCCCTGGTTTTTAATATGACAGGTATCACATGTGGAGCAGGAACTGCTAACCCTACTGGAGCACCTGAGTTCACTCCTGGTTTTTAACATGACAGGTATCACATGTGGAGCAGGAACTGCTAACCCTACTGGAGCACTTGAATTCACCCCTGGTTTTTAACACGACAGGTATCACATGTGAAGCAGGAACTGCTAACCCTACTGAAGCACCTGAGTTCACCCCTGGTTTTTAACATGACAGGTATCACATGTGGAGCAGGAACTGCTAACCCTACTGGAGCACCTGAGTTCACTCCTGGTTTTTAGTAGGGTTCTTGTTCCTCAATCAGTAGTTTTCTGTGTAGTGTTTTAGTAGATTATTGTTTGTTCAATTTCTTTTCTTTTTGACCATTGCATTGTCTGTTCTTCGATTTACAGATTTTGTATCTTCAAACTTTTCTTAAGACAACAAGAACGTCCCATAGAATACCATCATAAACACAAAGTTGACACCTACATCATGTATTTTTCTCTTTAAAGTCGTAAAACTTAAAAGAAAAATAATAAGGCTAACAAGGGTTGTCTTTGACTTACAATTTCTTTAAATGTTCGTATACGTGCCAGTTGATCTTGTAAAAGTTGTGCTGACGTTTCCCGTTTTTTACGATTTGGAGCAATAGACTGGCGGTCAGGGAGTGTTGTAGTTGACTGTATAGTTGTTGTTTGAGCTGCTGTAGTTGCTGATATATCAGGTCCGACTTGTTTATCTGAAGGTGGTCTGTAGATTGTTTCTCCTGGAAATCGTATGATTCTCCATGTTAATTCTGGGCTGTCTTCAATAACCTGTAATTATAACATTATGTATTAAAACGGTTTAATGATGGCCCACATCGTATGATTCACCATGTTAATTCTGGGCTGTCTTCAATAACCTGTAATTATAACACTGTGTATTAAGAGGGTATTAAGTGATGGCCATGGAAGCAGATGTTACAGTAAATTTAAGGATAACTAAGTCAGAATTTATATCCTCGTTAATCGAATATCTGCATACAATGTAACAACAATACAGACATTCAGATGAACAAAAATGTCATGTCCATGGTAAATGTTTGATGTTTTATAGATAAGTTGTCATGTCCATGGTAAATGTTTGATGTTTTGTAGATAAATTGTCATGTCCATGGTAAATGTTTGATGTTTTGTAGATAAGTTGTCATGTCCATGGTAAATGTTTGATGTTTTGTAGATAAGTTGTCATGTCCATGGTAAATGTTTGATGTTTTATAGATAAGTTGTCATGTCCATGGTAAATGTTTGATGTTTTATAGATAAGTTGTCATGTCCATGGTAAATGTTTGATGTTTTATAGATAAGTTGTCATGTCCATGGTAAATGTTTGATGTTTTGTAGATAAGTTGTCATGTCCATGGTAAATGTTTGATGTTTTGTAGATAAGTTGTCATGTCCATGGTAAATGTTTGATGTTTTATAGATAAGTTGTCATGTCCATGGTAAATGTTTGATGTTTTATAGATAAGTTGTTAATGTCCATGGTAAATGTTTGATGTTTTATAGATAAGTTGTCATGTCCATGGTAAATGTTTGATGTTTTATAGATAAGTTGTCATGTCCATGGTAAATGTTTGATGTTTTATAGATAAGTTGTCATGTCCATGGTAAATGTTTGATGTTTTATAGATAAGTTGTTAATGTCCATGGTAAATGTTTGATGTTTTATAGATAAGTTGTCATGTCCATGGTAAATGTTTGATGTTTTATAGATAAGTTGTCATGTCCATGGTAAATGTTTGATGTTTTATAGATAAGTTGTCATGTCCATGGTAAATGTTTGATGTTTTATAGATAAGTTGTCATGTCCATGGTAAATGTTTGATGTTTTATAGATAAGTTGTCATGTCCATGGTAAATGTTTGATGTTTTATAGATAAGTTGTCATGTCCATGGTAAATGTTTGATGTTTTATAGATAAGTTGTCATGTCCATGGTAAATGTTTGATGTTTTATAGATAAGTTGTCATGTCCATGGTAAATGTTTGATGTTTTGTAGATAAGTTGTCATGTCCATGGTAAATGTTTGATGTTTTGTAGATAAGTTGTCATGTCCATGGTAAATGTTTGATGTTTTATAGATAAGTTGTCATGTCCATGGTAAATGTTTGATGTTTTATAGATAAGTTGTTAATGTCCATGGTAAATGTTTGATGTTTTATAGATAAGTTGTCATGTCCATGGTAAATGTTTGATGTTTTATAGATAAGTTGTCATATCCATGGTAAATGTTTGATGTTTTATAGATAAGTTGTCATATCCATGGTAAATGTTTGATGTTTTATAGATAAGTTGTCATGTCCATGGTAAATGTTTGATGTTTTATAGATAAGTTGTTAATGTCCATGGTAAATGTTTGATGTTTTATAGATAAGTTGTCATGTCCATGGTAAATGTTTGATGTTTTATAGATAAGTTGTCATGTCCATGGTAAATGTTTGATGTTTTATAGATAAGTTGTCATATCCATGGTAAATGTTTGATGTTTTATAGATAAGTTGTTAATGTCCATGGTAAATGTTTGATGTTTTATAGATAAGTTGTCATGTCCATGGTAAATGTTTGATGTTTTATAGATAAGTTGTCATGTCCATGGTAAATGTTTGATGTTTTATAGATAAGTTGTTAATGTCCATGGTAAATGTTTGATGTTTTATAGATAAGTTGTCATGTCCATGGTAAATGTTTGATGTTTTATAGATAAGTTGTCATGTCCATGGTAAATGTTTGATGTTTTATAGATAAGTTGTCATATCCATGGTAAATGTTTGATGTTTTATAGATAAGTTGTCATATCCATGGTAAATGTTTGATGTTTTATAGATAAGTTGTCATGTCCATGGTAAATGTTTGATGTTTTATAGATAAGTTGTTAATGTCCATGGTAAATGTTTGATGTTTTATAGATAAGTTGTCATGTCCATGGTAAATGTTTGATGTTTTATAGATAAGTTGTCATGTCCATGGTAAATGTTTGATGTTTTATAGATAAGTTGTCATATCCATGGTAAATGTTTGATGTTTTATAGATAAGTTGTCATATCCATGGTAAATGTTTGATGTTTTATAGATAAGTTGTCATGTCCATGGTAAATGTTTGATGTTTTATAGATAAGTTGTTAATGTCCATGGTAAATGTTTGATGTTTTATAGATAAGTTGTCATGTCCATGGTAAATGTTTGATGTTTTATAGATAAGTTGTCATGTCCATGGTAAATGTTTGATGTTTTATAGATAAGTTGTCATATCCATGGTAAATGTTTGATGTTTTATAGATAAGTTGTCATATCCATGGTAAATGTTTGATGTTTTATAGATAAGTTGTCATGTCCATGGTAAATGTTTGATGTTTTATAGATAAGTTGTTAATGTCCCCGGGTGCATGTCTTATTTATGTTATTATTCTATGTTTGATTGCACATAGTGGTTTCCAACACATATTGTGTTGGGTTTTTTTCTTTTCCTTCGTCTTGTGTACGTACCCTATGTTGCCAGTTTCTCTGGAATGTCCTTTTTTGATTGCCCCTTCGGTATTCTCTAACATTTATTGTAAATGTCAGGGACCTAACATTTAACCTATAGGGATCTGTTTTTTCCCTGAACCAATTGATTTTCACATAAAGACCAGACTCACTTTGAACATGAAAAGTCAAGTGCTTTTTTCTTCAAATTTTATCAAATGTTGTTTGCTAGGTCAGATTATTTAAGGAATATTTGAAATTGTTGAACAGGTTATACGATATAACCTGGTCTGGGTCAGTTTACGCTTAATAAACCGCGAAGCGGTTTATGAAAAGCGTAAACTGACCCAAACCAGGTTATGCAATTATAACCTGTTCAACAATTTCAAATATTCCTTATAATTAAATTTTTACAACAAAAATTAATGATTCCTTGATTTTAATTACGATTATTTCATGTGACTATTTGAATTTGTCGTTGGCAGATGAACACGTTGGTGACGTCACAATACCAACCAAGGTTATCGAGTATAACCAAAATTTTCTCCAGGCGGATTGGCCAATCAGATTGAAATATTAAAATCAAATTAAATTATTTATTTTTGGCAAGTCAATGTAGACAAACCTGCCTTAAAGGAAACCTCTAAAACAAATTAGTCTCATTTTTCTCACGAATAGTGGATATAAATTTAACCTGTATATTAAGGGAAACTGCTTATAAAGGCCACATTTTATGGTTCCTTTGAGTGGCCTTTATATATAGATTTGACTGTATTTATTTCTATGACATTTGGCGACAATTTTATTTCCGAAAAATATCCTCTCCTGAAAAACTATATTGTTGTTCTCTCATTTCCGTCTTTAGTTCTCTGCGTAGCGTTTTTCAATCAGTCTTTTTTTCCTTTTTCTTTTCCGACATTTGCATTGTTTATCCTTCAATTAGCAGTTTCTGAGAACCTCAATGGTATCTTAAAAAATTCCTATTTACAAGGTTTAAAAACGAATGAAGATACCAAAGCGGTAATCACAAACCATAAATCGAAGAAGGACAGACAATTTAATAACCAAAAGGACAAACAAACATGAGTGGCACTAGAGGAGCAGGAACTGCTTATCCTTCCTGAGCACCTGAGTTCACCTCTGGTTTTTAGTGGGGTTCGTGTTACTCGATCTTTAGCTTTATGTGTATGTTTTGTAGATCGTTGTTTGTCCTTTTGTACTTTTTCTTTTGGTCATTTAGTTGTCTGTTCTTCTTCGAATTACGGATTCTGAATACCCCTTTGGTATCTTCAAACTTTTCTTACAAAACACTACACAGAAAACAAAAGATTGAGCAAAACGAACCTCACAAAAATCTAGAGGCACCACGAAATGATTTTAATTAAGTAATCCTAACCTGTATGTCATCTTTTGGGATCATACTTTCTCCCGCCACATTGTTGACTGGTAGACAGATATACAGTGCAGCATTATATAAAGGACTAGGACCACGGTTTAATACAACATAAGTGTGTGTAAAGTGAAGAACTTCATCTGACTTCTCTGATACTTGTAACTGATCTGGATTTGATACTCTGAAAGTAAATGTACAAATAGTAGATGATCCAAACGTTCACAAATTTTGTTGTAACAATTGGATGTTAACATGACGGGTGTCACTAGTGGAGCAGGAACTGCTTACCCTTACTGAGGACCTGAGTTCACCCCCGGTTTTTAGTGGGGTTCGTGTTACTTGATCTTTAGTTTTATATGTATGTTTTGTAGATCGTTGTTTGTCCTTCTGTCCTTTGTCTCTAGATCTTGTGTTGTCTGTTCTTCTTCGATATACAGATTCTGATTACCTCTTTGGTATCTTCAAACTCTTCTTACAACAAATACATTAAGATTCAATAAACATTCAATCTCTTCTTCTGTACTTTTATGAAAAGAAATTATACCACAAACGTGTACTGATGACTAAATACAGCTAATATTATACCCATAAAAACAGTGATTAAGTGAAAATGAGATGCATGTGAATATACTCTCTCTACATTTGAATTCTATTCATTTCATGTCTTCTGTGAGATCACTTGTGTAATGGAAAGTTGGAGTTAGGAATACGCCACAGGAAAACTATGTACGATAATGACTTTCACCTCATAATTAGAGGGAACGGCACAAAATGGAAGAACCACATGGTTATTTAAAAACACGCAATTGAGCAATAGTAAAATATAATAAACAGGATTTGGCTGATAAACTGGAGTTAATATTGGATGTGATTCGACACGCCATCTTACGTATTTATATTAAACCTACGATTTATAACACTTACCAGGAGGCAAAATACATTTTAGAAACAATATCTCGTATAAAAGATTGATTGATTGGTTGGTGTTTAATGCGACTTTAGCAATATTTTAGCTATATCGTGGCGTGAACAAATTTTATTATTAATTTAGACACTCGTATAAAAGAAAGTATTTGTCACTCACATATCATGGTTAAAAGCCGGTGAACATTTGGTGTTCATTGTACATAATTTAACATTACAAAGAAATCATTTCTGCTAATGTCCGACCTTCTGGATTAACTCATTTCAAGATTTCCTTCTTACATACAATGACACGATTGTTCTCTTCTACGTATTTTTATCTTAAAAGCTAACCTTGATAAAGACCTTAAGCCGACACGTTTGACCTATCAAACTTAAGTAATATTTGAATGAGTTCACCCCCGGTTTTTAGTGGAGTTTGTGTTACTTGATCTTTAGTTTTATGTGTAATGTTTTGTAGATCGTCGTTGGTTCTTTTTCCGTTTTCTGTGGTCAATGTGTTGTCTTTTCTTCTTCGATTTACGTATTCTGATTTCCCCCTTGGTATCTTCAAACTCTTCTTCCCTTTGGAATAAATGAATTAAAATATATACACAATGTATTATCATCTGATCGGCAGAAATAAACATTGATATCATACCCACTAAGCTCTATACTGGAATGTAATCTGACGGTAGCTGTCAGAGTTTTAACATTATCTGACATATCTTTGTCTGGACTTGTTGATTGTACGATAATCTTAAAATTAATGCGTTGGTCGAAATTCTCTAATGTCTGTCCTTTCATTATTAACAATGAACGTGAAACTAGAAATCGGACACTGACGATGGCTCTCTGTTGTTGATAAAGGGCATTCTTCAGGTCACACTGTACATGTGATATGTTGTTTACATCAATGACATTCTGACATACAACATATTCTGTAGGTTCATTTTGTGGCTGTAGATACCCTAGATATTCAGTGTTGTTTGAAGTGTTTATGGTGATCTGTGTGCTATGTGACTGGTCTCCGGTATTTGAGATTCGGAGGTTCACAACAATTTCAGACGAGCCCCCTAATTTCACTTCGTTTGAATCTAGTACAGCTTCAATGTTGAGGTCTGGATGACATGGACCATTACAGCCAGTTGAAAAGTTGGCCTACAAATGAAAACAACACCTATATATATAAAATTAAATAACATCTGTTTAGATTATTGAAATTTATTATGACGACATCAGATACAATTATAATGACATTATGTACAATATAATTGCTGTTTACTAACATAGATATCAAAATTGGTGCAACTAAACAGGATATCCAAATTCGGCTAAGGTCACCTATGCTTGATAGAGGAGAAACTTAGTTTTAATAATAATTACATGTAAATTTCGATAACAAATATTTCAAATAAGCACTGTCAGTACAGAAACACTGTCTAATGGACAGACGATACTCTCTAGATCTAGGCTAACAGCTATTTGGGACGGAATTTATTTATCTTATGATCTGTACAGTATAATAACTTAATAGATCATAGTATCTAAGTCTACTTTATACGAAAGACCAGAAGAATCATTTGAGATTAAAGATTCGAAATTCGATGTTCAATATCTGAAGTTTGAGATTCAAGATTAGTATCCTAATTAACCAATAGAATGAAAGCCATATCGGCATATGAAATGACAATGAAGTGAGACAAATGTTACTTCACTAAAGGGAGGCAACTCATAATCAAATTAGACCTACATATATACACACTGAGAGTGAGTGATTGTTGTTTAAAGACAATTCAGTAATTTTTCAGCTATATCATGGCGAGAACAAGTTAATTTGCAATGAGATGATGATGAGGTCCCCTTTATACTAGACCAACACGCTGCTAGCTCAATGAAACAACAGTCCGCGGGTAGACATATCGTTCCACTCGGACACATTATTCTGATTCCGAGCCAACCAGTCATTGCTCTTTCTCCTTAATGCTGCGTGCTTAGCGGAGAAGCAACAAATACCAATTTTTTAGTCTTTGGTTAGACCCGACCAGGGCTCGAACCCACGATCTACCGCACTCGAGTGAGCATGCTAACCATTACGCCACTGATGTGTAACATTTCTTCAGATTAAGGTGATACTTACTGATGCATACTTTACTTTAGGCTTATTATCAAGTATTGGTTGCACATCTCCTGGAATAGGTTTATCACTCAGTCCAAAACTGGATTCCAGTACTAATTCTTCATTCAATGAGGAGAAAAATTCTCGATTGACTGCCTAATGATAATAAAATTGTTATAATTATGATTAAAGTATCAATCAACCACTGATTCATGATATCATGTTTTCTTTATGATGTAATAATGTGCTATGTGGGTTAGTTGTTTTGTTTATCAAATAATAAACAAAATATGTCACACTTTCAGAACAGTTAAAAAATCTAATAATCAGAAAAATGTTAAAGTTACCGTCTTTCGTGCTTTAAGGCTAAGATCCTGTCAATGATCCAAGCATCCTCTCTAATTGAAGTTTTTTTTCTCTAATTTAATTTTCCTATAACAAGACAGGAATATGAGCGGTCAAGACAAGACAAGACAACTTTATTTACACCAATCATGATGCCCTAATAATGACCATGTCAATAAAAATATAATCACAATGAAACTGCACTGCACCCACTCACTCTACATAAGTTGATGTGTAGTAAAGTATTAGATTATAGTGGGACTTAACGTGGTGGAGAGGCATAAAGGAATGTAAAGAGTGTTGGAATCAAGAGATGTGTATCCTCCCAGGGCAGTTGGCTAGTAAACGTTTGGAATGATGAAAAATGATGTATTACAGATTATTAGATATAAATATTATACATAGCTAATTAAGGAAATAATTTATAGCAGCCGCTCGTAAGGGAACATGAAAAGGGCTATAACTCTTGCAAAAATCAACCATCCGTGAAATCGGTATAATATGCACATGCTCAGATCATGGCCAACCAAGATATCAAATATGAATAAAATGCGACAAAAGACAAATGACTAGTTGCGTATACAAGATGTGCGGACGGACATATGGTCAAACAAACATGAAAAGGGCTATAACTCTCGCAAAAATCAACCATCCGTGAAATCGGTATAATATGCGCATACTCAGATCATGGTCAACCAAGATACCAAATATGAATAAAATGCGATAAAAGACAAATGACTAGTTGCCTACACAAGATGTGCGGACGGACGTATGGTCAAACAATCATGAAAAGGGTTACAACTCTCACAAAAATCAACCATTCGTGAAATCGGTATAATATGCGCATGCTCAGATCATGGCCAATCAAGATACCAAATATGAATAAAATGCGACAAAAGACAAATGACTAGTTGCATACACAAGATGTGTGGACATACGTATGGTCAAACAAACATGAAAAGGGCTATAACTCTCACAAAAATCAACCATCCGTGAAATCGTTATAATATGCGCATGCTCAGATCATGGCCAATCAAGATATCAAATATGAATAAAATCCAACAAAAGACAAATGACCAGTTACGTACACAAGGTTTAGGGACGGACGGACGGACAAGGGTATTCCAGTATACCCACCACTCTGCGAGTGGGGGTATAACAAAATAACAAAGAAACACACACATAATTTTTCAATGATTCTTTGATTAGGAAATATCAAATAAAAGAAAAAAAAAAAAAAAAAACAGAAGTGCTTATAAATATTACACTGTGACCTGGAAAATGTCCTTACAATGAAATAGAGACAACTCTAAACTATAAATAACAAATTATAATCATTTATTAATGTTTTATGTGTTAGGAATAGTGATTGTGACTTTTTCTACGATTTTGATATTGGATTTAGGAACTGTTCTGACAGTGTTGTATTTGTTGTTTTATTTTATTAAATAAATCTTAATCGTGTAATATTTAACTAGAAAGAGAACCAGGTTTAAATTGCTCTTATTTTGATGCACAGGAAGCTAATCATAGTTCTAAAGTAGGTAACAAAACATAATGGTTTATTTGTATAATAACGTGCATTGTTTATTATTTAATCATTTATAGATTTGATTTGAATATTTCAATCTGATTGGCTAATCCGCCTGGAGAAAATTTTGGTTATACTCGATAACCTGGGTTGGTATTGTGACATCACCAACGTGTTCATCCGTCAACGACAAATTCAAATAGTCACATGAAATAATCATTATTAAAATCAAGGAATCATTAAATGTTGTTGTAAAAATAAAATTATAAGGAATATTTGAAATTGTTGAACAGGTTATACTTGCATAACCTGATTTGGGTCAGCTTATGCTTTTCATAAACCGTTTATTAAGCGTAAACTGACCCAGACCAGGTTATATCGTATAACCTGTTCAACAATTTCAAATATTCCTTAAATATATTGTCTGTACCATAAATATAGCCATAATAGGTAAATAATAAGTAATCAATGATAGGTGTCTACTTTAAATTGCTCTGTTGAAACATTCAAGTCAGCTGTCTCTTCTATCTAAATACTAATTTATGAAACATAGTTTTAACCTTTTTCAATCGTCATGTGTAACCTCCGACATAATCTTCAACTTGTCAAAGGCAGTTAATTTTGTTAGTGGAAGACAAATTTGCTTTAGCTCTTTGGAATTAATAAAGCAAGTCAACAAACCGGAAAAATTAAATCAATATATAAAACACTGCATGTATATAAATATAAATATTATTAAAAACATTTTAATATACCAAAGGTGTAATCAGAGGGCGAAAATCAAAGAAGGACAGGAAATACAATTGTCAATTAAAAGTGTAAGGAGAAAAGAACAAATAATGATTGACAACACTCTGAAAACAAAAGATTTAACAACATAGCATGAATAACCACAAATAATGATGGACAACACTCTATACAGAAAACAAAAGATTTAACAACATAGCATGAATAACCACAAATAATGATGGACAACACTCTATACAGAAAACAAAAGATTTAACAACATAGCATGAATAACCACAAATAATGATGGACAACACTCTATACAGAAAACAAAAGATTTAACAACATAGCATGAATAACCACAAATAATGATGGACAACACTCTATACAGAAAACAAAAGGTTTAACAACATAGCATGAATAACCACAAATAATGATGGAAAACACTCTATACAGAAAACAAAAGATTTAACAACATAGCATGAATAACCACAAATAATGATGGACAACACTCTATACAGAAAACAAAAGATTTAACAACATAGCATGAATAACCACAAATAATGATGGACAACACTCTATACAGAAAACAAAAGATTTAACAACATAGCATGAATAACCACAAATAATGATGGACAACACTCTATACAGAAAACAAAAGATTTAACAACATAGCATGAATAACCACAAATAATGATGGACAACACTCTATACAGAAAACAAAAGATTTAACAACATAGCATGAATAACCACAAATAATGATGGACAACACTCTATACAGAAAACAAAAGATTTAACAACATAGCATGAATAACCACAAATAATGATGGACAACACTCTATACAGAAAACAAAAGGTTTAACAACATAGCATGAATAACCACAAATAATGATGGAAAACACTCTATACAGAAAACAAAAGATTTAACAACATAGCATGAATAACCACAAATAATGATGGACAACACTCTATACAGAAAACAAAAGATTTAACAACATAGCATGAATAACCACAAATAATGATGGACAACACTCTATACAGAAAACAAAAGATTTAACAACATAGCATGAATAACCACAAATAATGATGGACAACACTCTATACAGAAAACAAAAGATTTAACAACATAGCATGAATAACCACAAATAATGATGGACAACACTCTATACAGAAAACAAAAGATTTAACAACATAGCATGAATAACCACAAATAATGATGGACAACACTCTATACAGAAAACAAAAGGTTTAACAACATAGCATGAATAACCACAAATAATGATGGAAAACACTCTATACAGAAAACAAAAGATTTAACAACATAGCATGAATAACCACAAATAATGATGGACAACACTCTATACAGAAAACAAAAGATTTAACAACATAGCATGAATAACCACAAATAATGATGGACAACACTCTATACAGAAAACAAAAGATTTAACAACATAGCATGAATAACCACAAATAATGATGGACAACACTCTATACAGAAAACAAAAGATTTAACAACATAGCATGAATAACCACAAATAATGATGGACAACACTCTATACAGAAAACAAAAGATTTAACAACATAGCATGAATAACCACAAATAATGATGGACAACACTCTATACAGAAAACAAAAGATTTAACAACATAGCATGAATAACCACAAATAATGATGGACAACACTCTATACAGAAAACAAAAGGTTTAACAACATAGCATGAATAACCACAAATAATGATGGAAAACACTCTATACAGAAAACAAAAGATTTAACAACATAGCATGAATAACCACAAATAATGATGGACAACACTCTATACAGAAAACAAAAGATTTAACAACATAGCATGAATAACCACAAATAATGATGGACAACACTCTATACAGAAAACAAAAGATTTAACAACATAGCATGAATAACCACAAATAATGATGGACAACACTCTATACAGAAAACAAAAGATTTAACAACATAGCATGAATAACCACAAATAATGATGGACAACACTCTATACAGAAAACAAAAGATTTAACAACATAGCATGAATAACCACAAATAATGATGGACAACACTCTATACAGAAAACAAAAGATTTAACAACATAGCATGAATAACCACAATTCAAACTGAATACACATGGTTTAATAGGAAAAGCCATTTCTGGCATCGATCATGTTATGAAACAAACTTTATATGTTATTGCAATTGTGTTGGACACCAGTATACAAATGACCCCTATAAAACTAATGAGGAGGAACTAAACATCATTTATAGGTAGCTATCACAACTGACATCACAACACAGATCTAAAAACTTGTATGGACACAATGTATTACACAAACCCCAATAATAATAAGTGAACTGTAAGTATTCTGTAAGAGTAAGCAGTTTACTGGCATTAGTCATGTTACATAACGAACATCATATGTTATTGCAATCGTGTTGGACACCAGTATACTTACATAAGCTACAAATGACATAAATAAAACATGAACTCCTATAAAACTAATGAGGACGAATCAAACATCGTTTATACATAGATATCATATCTGACATTACAACACAAAACTAAAAACTTATATGGACAAAATGTAGTACACAAACCCCAATAACAATGAGCGAACTGTAAGTATTCTGTAACACTTCTTAAAATCCAGAGATAAGCCATGAAAAAGGGAGGAATTGTGACTACAAAAGTGGAACGCATGCATAAAACTTTGTGATGCACAACTAAACACCATTGTCAAACTAACATGGACAACCATAGATCACGCGAAGCATCCCATCCCCTTGAATTATAATCCAGAAAATCTAGCATACACATTGTGAATCACGAGGAACATCATATATCATATAAAAATTAAGATCCCTACTGGGACCACATCCAGACATCATCAATACAAAATTGAACACAGTTCGCATTTCAAGAGTTTGAATATACCAAAGGGGCAATCAGAATCTGTATATTGAAGAAGAACAGACAACACAATGGCCAAAAGAAAATCTACGAAAAGGACAAACAATGATCTACAAAACATACATATAAACTAAAGATCAAGTAACATGAACCCCACTAAAAACCGACCGGGGGTGAACTCAGGAGCTCCAGAAGGGTAAGCAGTTCCTGCTCCACTAGTGGCATCTATCATGTTAATCTCGTTACAAACCCAGTGATAAATAATGAATGTGGAAAGGACCGGGAAGTGTTTACAACAAGTGGAACATATCCGTGGTCATTTGTGAACCAAGTCATGGTGGCGACCGTAAAACTTTGAAATAACTTACTTGTACAACGGCACTAAATGTAATACATTTCCCCTGTCCTTTTGGTACCACTGTTTGTTCCTGTATAACTTACTTGTACAACAGCACTAAATGTAATACATTTCCCCTGTCCTTTAGGTACCACTGTTTGTCCCTGTATAACTTACTTGTACAATGACACTAAATGTAATACATTTCCCCTCTCCTTTAGGTACCACTGTTTGTCTCTGTATAACTTACTTGTACAACAGCACTAAATGTAATACATTTCCCCTGTCCTTTTGGTACCACTGTTTGTCCCTGTATAACTTACTTGTACAACGGCACTAAATGTAATACATTTCCCCTGTCCTTTAGGTACCACTGTTTGTCCCTGTATAACTTACTTGTACAATGACACTAAATGTAATATATTTCCCCTGTCCTTTTGGTACCACTGTTTGTCCCTGTATAACTTACTTGTACAATGACACTAAATGTAATACATTTCCCCTGTCCTTTTGGTACCACTGTTTGTCCCTGTATAACTTACTTGTACAATGACACTAAATGTAATACATTTCCCCTGTCCTTTAGGTACCACTGTTTATCCCTGTATAACTTACTTGTACAACGGCACTAAATGTAATACATTTCCCCTCTCCTTTAAGTACCACTGTTTGTCCCTGTATAACTTACTTGTACAACAGCACTAAATGTAATACATTTCCCCTGTCCTTTAAGTACCACTGTTTGTCCCTGTATAACTTACTTGTACAACTGCACTAAATGTAATACATTTCCCCTGTCCTTTTGGTACCACTGTTTGTTCCTGTATAACTTACTTGTACAACAGCACTAAATGTAATACATTTCCCCTGTCCTTTAGGTACCACTGTTTGTCCCTGTATAACTTACTTGTACAATGACACTAAATGTAATACATTTCCCCTCTCCTTTAGGTACCACTGTTTGTCTCTGTATAACTTACTTGTACAACAGCACTAAATGTAATACATTTCCCCTGTCCTTTTGGTACCACTGTTTGTCCCTGTATAACTTACTTGTACAACGGCACTAAATGTAATACATTTCCCCTGTCCTTTAGGTACCACTGTTTGTCCCTGTATAACTTACTTGTACAATGACACTAAATGTAATATATTTCCCCTGTCCTTTTGGTACCACTGTTTGTCCCTGTATAACTTACTTGTACAATGACACTAAATGTAATACATTTCCCCTGTCCTTTTGGTACCACTGTTTGTCCCTGTATAACTTACTTGTACAATGACACTAAATGTAATACATTTCCCCTGTCCTTTAGGTACCACTGTTTATCCCTGTATAACTTACTTGTACAACGGCACTAAATGTAATACATTTCCCCTCTCCTTTAAGTACCACTGTTTGTCCCTGTATAACTTACTTGTACAACAGCACTAAATGTAATACATTTCCCCTGTCCTTTAAGTACCACTGTTTGTCCCTGTATAACTTACTTGTACAACGGCACTAAATGTAATACATTTCCCCTCTCCTTTAGGTACCACTGTTTGTCCCTGTATAACTTACTTGTACAACGGCACTAAATGTAATACATTTCCACTCTCCTTTAGGTACCACTGTTTGTCCCTGTATAACTTACTTGTACAACGGCACTAAATGTAATACATTTCCCCTGTCCTTTAGGTACCACTGTTTGTCCCTGTATAACTTACTTGTACAACGGCACTAAATGTAATACATTTCCCCTCTCCTTTAGGTACCACTGTTTGTCCCTGTATAACTTACTTGTACAACGGCACTAAATGTAATACATTTCCCCTCTCCTTTAGGTACCACTGTTTGTCCCTGTATAACTTACTTGTACAACGGCACTAAATGTAATACATTTCCACTCTCCTTTAGGTACCACTGTTTGTCCCTGTATAACTTACTTGTACAACGGCACTAAATGTAATACATTTCCCCTCTCCTTTAGATACCACTGTTTGTCCCTGTATAACTTACTTGTACAACGGCACTAAATGTAATACATTTCCCCTGTCCTTTAGGTACCACTGTTTGTCCCTGTATAACTTACTTGTACAATGACACTAAATGTAATACATTTCCCCTGTCCTTTAGGTACCACTGTTTGTCCCTGTATAACTTACTTGTACAATGACACTAAATGTAATACATTTCCACTCTCCTTTAGGTACCACTGTTTGTCCCTGTATAACTTACTTGTACAATGACACTAAATGTAATACATTTCCCCTGTCCTTTAGGTACCACTGTTTGTCCCTGTATAACTTACTTGTACAACGGCACTAAATGTAATACATTTCCCCTGTCCTTTAAGTACCACTGTTTGTCCCTGTATAACTTACTTGTACAACGGCACTAAATGTAATACATTTCCCCTGTCCTTTAAGTACCACTGTTTGTCCCTGTATAACTTACTTGTACAACGGCACTAAATGTAATACATTTCCCCTGTCCTTTAGGTACCACTGTTTGTCCCTGTATAACTGACTTGTACAACGGCACTAAATGTAATACATTTCCCCTCTCCTTTAGGTACCACTGTTTGTCCCTGTATAACTTACTTGTACAACGGCACTAAATGTAATACATTTCCCCTCTCCTTTAGGTACCACTGTTTGTCCCTGTATAACTTACTTGTACAACGGCACTAAATGTAATACATTTCCACTCTCCTTTAGGTACCACTGTTTGTCCCTGTATAACTTACTTGTACAACGGCACTAAATGTAATACATTTCCCCTCTCCTTTAGATACCACTGTTTGTCCCTGTATAACTTACTTGTACAACGGCACTAAATGTAATACATTTCCCCTGTCCTTTAGGTACCACTGTTTGTCCCTGTATAACTTACTTGTACAATGACACTGAATGTAATACATTTCCCCTGTCCTTTAGGTACCACTGTTTGTCCCTGTATAACTTACTTGTACAATGACACTAAATGTAATACATTTCCACTCTCCTTTAGGTACCACTGTTTGTCCCTGTATAACTTACTTGTACAATGACACTAAATGTAATACATTTCCACTCTCCTTTAGGTACCACTGTTTGTCCCTGTATAACTTACTTGTACAATGGCACTAAATGTAATACATTTCCCCTGTCCTTTAGGTACCACTGTTTGTCCCTGTATAACTTACTTGTACAATGACACTAAATGTAATACATTTCCCCTGTCCTTTAAGTATCACTGTTTGTCCCTGTATAACTTACTTGTACAACGGCACTAAATGTAATACATTTCCCCTGTCCTTTAAGTATCACTGTTTGTCCCTGTATAACTTACTTGTACAACGGCACTAAATGTAATACATTTCCCCTCTCCTTTAAGTACCACTGTTTGTCCCTGTATAACTTACTTGTACAACGGCACTAAATGTAATACATTTCCCCTGTCCTTTAGGTACCACTGTTTGTCCCTGTATAACTTACTTGTACAATGACACTAAATGTAATACATTTCCCCTGTCCTTTAGGTACCACTGTTTGTCCCTGTATAACTTACTTGTACAACAGCACTAAATGTAATACATTTCCACTCTCCTTTAGGTACCACTGTTTGTCCCTGTATAACTTACTTGTACAACAGCACTAAATGTAATACATTTCCCCTGTCCTTTAGGTACCACTGTTTGTCCCTGTATAACTTACTTGTACAACGGCACTAAATGTAATACATTTCCCCTCTCCTTTAAGTACCACTGTTTGTCCCTGTATAACTTACTTGTACAACAGCACTAAATGTAATACATTTCCACTCTCCTTTAGGTACCACTGTTTGTCCCTGTATAACTTACTTGTACAACAGCACTAAATGTAATACATTTCCACTCTCCTTTAGGTACCACTGTTTGTCCCTGTATAACTTACTTGTACAACGGCACTAAATGTAATACATTTCCCTTGTCCTTTAGGTACCACTGTTTGTCCCTGTATAACTTACTTGTACAACGGCACTAAATGTAATACATTTCCCCTGTCCTTTAAGTACCACTGTTTGTCCCTGTATAACTTACTTGTACAACGGCACTAAATGTAATACATTTCCCCTCTCCTTTAGGTACCACTGTTTGTCCCTGTATAACTTACTTGTACAATGGCACTAAATGTAATACATTTCCCCTGTCCTTTAGGTACCACTATTTGTCCCTGTATAACTTACTTGTACAATGACACTAAATGTAATACATTTCCCCTCTCCTTTAGGTACCACTGTTTGTCCCTGTATAACTTACTTGTACAATGACACTAAATGTAATACATTTCCCCTGTCCTTTAGGTACCACTGTTTGTCCCTGTATAACTTACTTGTACAATGACACTAAATGTAATACATTTCCACTCTCCTTTAGGTACCACTGTTTGTCCCTGTATAACTTACTTGTACAACAGCACTAAATGTAATACATTTCCACTCTCCTTTAGGTACCACTGTTTGTCCCTGTATAACTTACTTGTACAACGGCACTAAATGTAATACATTTCCCCTGTCCTTTTGGTACCACTGTTTGTCCCTGTATAACTTACTTGTACAATGACACTAAATGTAATACATTTCCCCTGTCCTTTAGGTACCACTGTTTGTCCCTGTATAACTTACTTGTACAACAGCACTAAATGTAATACATTTCGCCTGTCCTTTTGGTACCACTGTTTGTTCCTGTATAACTTACTTGTACAATGACACTAAATGTAATACATTTCCACTCTCCTTTAAGTACCACTGTTTGTCCCTGTATAACTTACTTGTACAATGACACTAAATGTAATACATTTCCCCTGTCCTTTAGGTACCACTGTTTGTCCCTGTATAACTTACTTGTACAACGGCACTAAATGTAATACATTTCCACTCTCCTTTAAGTACCACTGTTTGTCCCTGTATAACTTACTTGTACAATGGCACTAAATGTAATACATTTCCCCTCTCCTTTAAGTACCACTGTTTGTCCCTGTATAACTTACTTGTACAACGGCACTAAATGTAATACATTTCCCCTCTCCTTTAGGTACCACTGTTTGTCCCTGTATAACTTACTTGTACAATGACACTAAATGTAATACATTTCCCCTGTCCTTTAGGTACCACTGTTTATCCCTGTATAACTTACTTGTACAATGGCACTAAATGTAATACATTTCCCCTCTCCTTTAAGTACCACTGTTTGTCCCTGTATAACTTACTTGTACAACGGCACTAAATGTAATACATTTCCCCTCTCCTTTAAGTACCACTGTTTGTCCCTGTATAACTTACTTGTACAATGGCACTAAATGTAATACATTTCCCCTCTCCTTTAAGTACCACTGTTTGTCCCTGTATAACTTACTTGTACAACGGCACTAAATGTAATACATTTCCCCTCTCCTTTAGGTACCACTGTTTGTCCCTGTATAACTTACTTGTACAACGGCACTAAATGTAATACATTTCCCCTGTCCTTTTGGTACCACTGTTTGTCCCTGTATAACTTACTTGTACAACGGCACTAAATGTAATACATTTCCCCTCTCCTTTAGGTACCACTGTTTTTTCCTGTATAAAGTCAGTATGATTGTTTACTCCCTCAGTATATATATGTACACGACTTGACTTGCTAGGTGTCCCTCTTGTTCTCAGTATGTCAACACTTATTTTGTACTCTACCACTGTAAATATATCACATAGTTAATTTACCGTAATTACTGATGTATAATGTGCAAGATTTTACATAGATTCTTTATTTTGCAGGAGAGGCACGCATTATAAACAAGAGCAAGGTGTTTCGCTCTATTTTTCAGACTGGGAAATGACATGGCCACCATTTTTTGTTGTTTACTATAGTCAACATGCAAAGTTCAATATTTCTTAAATTGTTCAGACACTATTCCAAAAAAATATTAAATGCATCTAATACATTTTAATTATTGAAGAATTAAGACTGTCTAGTACAGTTGTGTTTTGTACAGGTAAATGTTTACCTTTGATACGAAAATAAATGAAATATAAATGGTATATTGTATTACATATTATACTATTTTACAAAGTTACTGTGTAGTTTTCTTATTTCCATTCCAGTTATTCAACTTAAAGATTGCCACATTATGTGATAAAGTTTGTCAGTGACTTGCCACAGGTCGGTGGTTTTCACCAGGTGTTACCCCCACCAATAAAACTGATCATCACGATATAACTGAAATAGTGTTGAAAGTGGCATTAAACACCATAAACCAAACCTAAATATCGCCATCAATTTATTGAACGTTAGTTCGAAGTTCGATATATAATTGCTGCTATTTTCCTTAAGATTATTACAAATGTAAATCACATTTGTACAACATTTGTACTTTTACTTACTGATCTTGTCTGGTACGTTATGTCCACTATATGTAAAACATATATGTAAAGCTACACAGGGTCTGTACTGATCATCTTGACATTGTAGTCCTGAAGAGTTCAGGGGAACTAATGTAGGATTAACACCTAAACTATTCTCCAGGATTATAATTGGTCTGGACCGGAACACTGACACGGTGTCTGACATGTATGATCCAACCACGAAATCTAAACAAAGATATATAAAGAGTAGTATGGTATATCAATAACAAACAAATAAAAACAATTTGTAGAAGAGAACACACTAATAGATCAAGGTTTTCATTTCACATTTAGTAGTACATATGTGGTAAAGTACATACAGTAGTACATATGTGGTAAAACACATATAGTTGTACATGTGTGGTAAAGCACATATAGTTGTACATGTGTGGTAAAGCACATATAGTTGTACATATGTGGTAAAACACATATAGTTGTACATGTGTGGTAAAACACATATAGTTGTACATGTGTGGTAAAGCACATATAGTTGTACATATGTGGTAAAACACATATAGTTGTACATGTGTGGTAAAACACATATAGTTGTACATGTGTGGTAAAGCACATATAGTTGTACATATGTGGTAAAACACATATGGTTGTACATGTGTGGTAAAACACATATAGTTGTACATGTGTGGTAAAGCACATATAGTTGTACATGTGTGGTAAAACACATATAGTAGTACATATGTGGTAAAGTACATATAGTTGTACATGTGTGGTAAAGTACATACAGTAGTACATGTGTGGTAAAACACATATAGTTGTACATGTGTGGTAAAGCACATATAGTTGTACATCTGTGGTAAAACACATATAGTAGTACATATGTGGTAAAGTACATATAGTTGTACATGTGTGGTAAAACACATATAGTTGTACATGTGTGGTAAAACACATATAGTTGTACATATGTGGTAAAGCACATATAGTTGTACATGTGTGGTAAAACACATATAGTTGTACATATGTGGTAAAGCACATATAGTTGTACATGTGTGGTAAAACACATAGTAGTACATATGTGGTAAAACACATATAGTTGTACATGTGTGGTAAAACACATATAGTAGTACATATGTGGTAAAACACATATAGTTGTACATGTGTGGTAAAACACATATAGTTGTACATATGTGGTAAAGCACATATAGTTGTACATGTGTGGTAAAACACATATAGTAGTATATATGTGGTAAAACACATATAGTAGTACATATGTGGTAAAACACATATAGTTGTACATATGTGGTAAAACACATATAGTAGTACATGTGTAGTAAAGCACATATAGTTGTACATGTGTGGTAAAACACATATAGTAGTACATATGTGGTAAAACACATATAGTTGTACATGTGTGGTAAAACACATATAGTTGTACATATGTGGTAAAGCACATATAGTTGTACATGTGTGGTAAAATGCATATAGTTGTGCATATGTGGTAAAACACATATAGTAGTACATGTGTGGTAAAACACATATAGTTGTGCATGTGTGGTAAAACACATATAGTAGTACATATGTGGTAAAACACATATAGTTGTACATGTGTGGTAAAACACATATAGTTGTACATATGTGGTAAAGCACATATAGTTGTACATGTGTGGTAAAACACATATAGTAGTACATATGTGGTAAAACACATATAGTAGTACATATGTGGTAAAACACATATAGTTGTACATATGTGGTAAAACACATATAGTAGTACATGTGTGGTAAAACACATATAGTAGTACATATGTGGTAAAACACACATAGTTGTACATGTGTGGTAAAACACATATAGTTGTACATGTGTGGTAAAGCACATATAGTTGTACATATGTGGTAAAACACATATAGTTGTACATGTGTGGTAAAGCACATATAGTAGTACATATGTGGTAAAACACATATAGTTGTACATATGTGGTAAAGCACATATAGTTGTACATGTGTGGTAAAACACATATAGTTGTACATGTGTGGTAAATCACATATAGTTGTACATGTGTGGTAAAACACATATAGTAGTACATATGTGGTAAAACACATATAGTTGTACATGTGTGGTAAAACACATATAGTTGTACATGTGTGGTAAAACACATATAGTTGTACATGTGTGGTAAAACACATATAATAGTACATGTGTGGTAAAACACATATAGTTGTACATGTGTGGTAAAACACATATAGTTGTACATGTGTGGTAAAACACATATAGTAGCATAATTGTCGCCACGATTTAACTGAAATATTGTTGAATGTGCCATTAAACATCATAACCCTACCCCCTATAGTTGTGCAATTGTACAAAATTGTATTAAGCAAATAAATATATACACTTAATAGTATATAGCAGGGGTGTGGAAATATCTGCTCTAAGCACTTGTCCCCGGGCAAGTCAAAATGGAAATTTTACTTGTCTGAAAAAAAAGTCACTTGCCCAGACTTTTTTGTTGAATTGGTACTATGCCTTACATGTATGTTGATTTATTGAGTTGATTTGTTAATCATTTAACTTATTTCAAATTAAATATTTGTTCATTTTCAGATTTAATTTAGTTTGTCTTATTTTATATTCAACTATGGTTTGTGGATTGGAGTAAAGTATTCCTTCTGTCAACTACTTTACCTACAAAAAGGTTCGAGTCTGACCTTTGGTCCGCTAACTGGGGGTATTTTCTACAAAGAATGCAAAAGCTAATTTTATTGTCTAAAGTTTCCTTGTATCGCAACCACGGAAAATCGATTAATCATGTTTGTTGAAATTCAAGTTTTCGTTTCTTTTCGTATTGTTTATCCTTCTCCGCCTGCGACTTTCGTTTTAGCGGTTTATCATTATTTGGAAGAGTAGCAATGGATTTTTTTCTTGGTGTTTTTATGACAAACTTGTCCATCTTTCGAAAAATCAATAATTCAATTTTCGGTATACAGAAGATAAAACCTAGGCGTTGATAACGAGTCAATGAGAAATGCTAATGCAAAAACTCGAAAATCTGAAGTTGCGTACCTAATTTGTCTGTCTAAACAATCGATCTATTTTTAGTCATAAACTTTTAACCGACATAGTTACAGATTTTTGCTATGTCGTATTTGATGATCTTTTGACAATTATCAAAAGAAATTTGATTCCCCACCCCCTGAGAACATGGCCAATTTTCACTGAATCGGGAAAGTCGGACATGGCATTTAAACACCCCGGTATAGGAATGTGTAATTTTTAATCCTTATCCTTTTTTGTTGTTGAAAATGTTGCTTTGATATTATTGATGATTGGTTAAGTTTAAAAGAGACTTCAATTGTACTGGGAAAATAGTGATTCTAAATCAATTTGACGACCGTGTAATGGATTAGTTGGTGTATTACCACTTCCTGTGTATCAGCTGATTTTGTCAATGAATCTTTTATAATCTATGTATCATTAAATAACTTTAGCAGAAATACATCATCGACCTCTGTGAATACTCTGGTAGGTGATGCTTACTCCTCTGTAGTATAACTGCTATAACGGCAATTTCTTAATGGGTTCACATTGTCCGAATAACTCTTCCAAAAATGCACATTCAATGGATATAGTTATCTTATTCAATAAAAAATACTGTCATCATTATAAAATGCCTAAGCCACATATAATAAGAAATAAAGAACATAACAAATTCTAGTTATATATTCAAAATCTAATAATACCTGGATATTGGTTTTTGTCAATGTCGTCGGCTGTCGAAATGTACCAGCCAAATGAATGGAGATCAGAACTAACTTGTGACGCACTAATCCTCTGTGCTAATGTCAGTCGTGAAGCACCTCCATGATAGACATATATAGCCCCCTTTAGATCTTCCTCGTAGGGAGCACCAACTACAATATCTACAAAATAAGGTATACAATGCTGTGTATTAGTATTCCAGTCTGTGCCAAAAACCACTAGACCTATTCCCCCGTCTAGTATAAATTGGTTAGGGATAGTAAAAATTACAAAAAATTTGCTTAATCAAATAGAAAAAAATCTTCTAAAATGGGGCTTGGGCTAGTTTGTCAAAATGTTTTTTTGGCCCAGACTGGTGTTCCTTATTCTGAGTTATTTATTTTTGGTCTATGTTTGTGCTTCTATTGTTTGGTCATTGTTGCTTGGTAACCTCCTTTGGTACTTTACTCTCATCTTTTACATTCAGTTTATCATCTTTAACTTTTACAATATATAGATGTTTTTCTTTTGTTTGTGTATTTTTGTTTGATCAGTAAATATCTATGTTGACAAAGGAGGACTAGTCATTACTGATGTATTTGGTTATATTATTGACAATTGTTTGACCTTTTGTGCCTCTTCTTTTGGTCATTGTATTGTCTGTCTACTTCAATGTACGAGGGTTGTCCGTAAAGTTCGTGGACTATCTCAATCAAATCTGATTGACATGTCCGAAATAATTGAAACTAGGATATAATTAATTGCATGATTTACTGATTAATTGTACAAAATTTTATCACAGTACATGCTTAAATAATCGTATTTCCATCAATTTAAAAATCAATAGAAACTCACATATTGAGATAGTCCACGAACTTTACGGACAACCCTTGTACAGCTTCTGATTACTCCGTTGACATCTTCAAACATATCTTATCAACAATTACTGTTTAAGGAGTCAGTATTATTTAGAGAGGTTGTTATCTATTAATACTGCTGTTTTTTTGTCAATCAGATGTCGTGCACACTAAATTAGATATCAACATTTTAATTAGTATCACTAGATCAATACCTCTGCTAGTGGATTAGTAGTTCTCGAGGGCATCATCAGCCCAGCAGTCAGTGTTTCCCCGAGGGTATCATCCTCCCAGTAGTCAGTGTTTCCCCGAGGGTATCATCCTCCCAGTAGTCAGTGTTTCCCCGAGGGTATCATCCTCCCAGTAGTCAGTGTTTCCCCGAGGGTATCATCCTCCCAGTAGTCAGTGTTTCCCCGAGGGTATCATCCTCCCAGTAGTCAGTGTTTCGGCACTGACATGGTTTATTAGATATGATTATTATTGAAATTTATAATTCCTATAAAAGGGCACGGGTGGCTCAATAAGCTAGGTAGTTGGATTACCTAACAACTCATACAAGCCTAACACCAGTACGGAGTGGATTCGTGCCCGGCTTTGTAAAGAACAAAAAGGGTGCACTTGACTCACAGCTGCAAGTGATAAAGCTTACAAGTTGCTTGCCCATGGTCGGCGGTTCTCTCCTGGTTCTATGGCTTCTTCCTTCATTAAAACTGGTCACCATGATATAGCTGAAATATTGCTGAAAGTGGCATTAAACACAATAAATAAATCAATCAATCATATAATTCCTATATAACGAAATTATTATTAAAACCAAAGTTCTCCACCAGGTCTAGGTGACCATAGCCCTAGGTGACCATAGCCCTATGTGACCGAAGCCCTAGGTGACCATAGCCCTATGTGACCGAAGCCCTAGGTGACCATAGCCGATTCCTGCTTAGACCTTTTGGATTTCTTGCTCTCAAAGACCTTTTATTTAATTGACTTTCGAATCTTTTCACTTTGAGCATACCTGATAAAGATTATCCTAGAAATGCTCGTGGCATGTGCACAAACCTGATAAAGGTTATCCTGGAAATGCTCGCAGCATGTGCACAAACCTGATAAAGGTTATCCTGGAAATGCTCGAGGCATGTGCACAAACCTGATAAAGGTTATCCTGGAAATGCTCGCGGCATGTGCACAAACCTGATAAAGGTTATCCTGAAAATGCTCGCGGCATGTGCACAAACCTGATAAAGGTTATCCTGGAAATGCTCGCGGCATGTGCACAAACCTGATAAAGGTTATCCTGGAAATGCTCGCGGCATGTGCACAAACCTGATAAAGGTTATCCTGGAAATGCTCGCGGCATGTGCACAAACCAGATAAAGGTTATCCTGGAAATGCTCGCGGCATGTGCACAAACCTGATAAAGGTTATCCTGGAAATGCTCGCGGCATGTGCATAAACCTGATAAAGGTTATCCTGGAAATGCTCGCGGCATGTGCACAAACCTGATAAATTTTATCCTATGTTTTGTTTGGCTACATTTCAAATATACTTGCATAACTGTATATACAGTCAAACCTGTCTTAAGAGGTCACCTTTGGGTCAAAGAGAAAGTGATTTTATAAGACAGGTGACCTCTTAAGAGGTTCAATTGATATGAAATTTCTATGACACGACAAGAAAAAGGTGACCTTTAAATACAGGCGACTGCCTAAGAGGTGACCACATGGGCAGGTTTAACTTTACTGTTATAAAGACAACACTCCAGACAATATACATTATAATTTAATTACCCTTGATGCCATCTTTGTTTACATCACCGATACACTGCATTGCTGTTCCAAACCTTCCATATTGTATTTTGGATCCTTTAAGTACTTGACCACTTGTTTCCAGAAGTATAGTGTCCTTGACAAAATATCAACAGAAAAGTAACATTATATGCCACGTAACATGTGTGAGTATCTACAGTGTCCTTGACAAAATATCAACAGAAAAGTAACATTATATGCCACGTAACATATGTGAGTATTTACAGTGTCCTTGACAAAATATCAACAGAAAAGTTTTTTTCTATTTAACTGTGTAATGTTTTGTATATCATTGTTTGTCCTATTCTCCTTTTTCCTTTAGCCATTGTTTTGTCTTTCCTTTGGCCATTGCATTGTCTTTCCTTTGGCCATTGTGTTGTCTTTCCTTTGGCCATTGTGTTGTCTTTCCTTTGGCCATTGTGTTGTCTTTCCTTTGGCCATTGCATTGTCTTTCCTTTGGCCATTGGGTTGTCTTTCCTTTGGCCATTGCGTTGTCTTTCCTTTGGCCATTGCATTGTCTTTCCTTTGGCCATTGTATTGTCTTTCCTTTGGCCATTGCATTGTCTTTCCTTTGGCCATTGCGTTGTCTTTCCTTTGGCCATTGCATTGTCTTTCCTTTGGCCATTGCGTTGTCTTTCCTTTAGCCATTGTGTTGTCTTTCCTTTGGCCATTGTGTTGTCTTTCCTTTGGCCATTGTGTTGTCTTTCCTTTGGCCATTGCGTTGTCTTTCCTTTGGCCATTGCGTTGTCTTTCCTTCTTCCATTAACAGCTTCTGATTACCTCTTTAAGTTTTCTTGTATTTGTATATGGATGTAATAAACACTTACAAATCAACATAGTTTATCAACTCCTTTTATTTATTGCTAATGCTTATTTTATTTTTATTTTACTTTGTTTCAGTGCTTGCTTATTTTTAGTTCAAATTTATTTGTTTGCCATAAATTTGCTTGATTATTTTTAGTTCAAATTGATATGCTTGCTATAAATTTCATGCTTTGCTTGCTGTAATTTACATCTGTTTTGAATGGCATGACAGAAGATAACAAGACATTTTCATTTTACTTGTCAAATCGACTCATAATCTACCAACATATGAAATTTCGTTGAAATCAAACCATGTTGAATTTGTGCGGTATTGTGGTGGCCATTTTAAAAATGGTGATCGGTAGAAATTTTTCGATGCCAGGAATCAATTCGGGACATCATAATCTACCTAAATATGAAATTTCGTTGAAATCGGACAATGTTGAATTTTACTTGTCAAATTGACTCAAATGAAACTACCTTGTATTGTATGTAATGTGTTTGTAAATCATGTATGTTTGCATGCTTTATTTTTATATATTATTTGTGCTATGTTGGTTTTAAAAGCTCTTCAGAGCTGATGTTGTATGTTCCTAATTGTACTGACTTTAAATAAAACTTTTTGATATCTAATAACTGAGAATTCGATCTCTCATTTATTAACACTTACGTCTCGAACTCCATAGAAAATAAACACAGCTCCGACGTCTAAAATATTAGTCTTCCTGTTGTATTGTAAAGGTGCACCAACCAGTAGATCATCTAAGCCATCATTGTTAACATCATCAAATATAAGAGACGTACCAAATCCACTTCCAGACTGAAATATATAATGTATGATAGTTTTTATACTGTCATATATAACTTCCGGACTGAAATATATAATGTGTGATAGTTTTTATACTGTCATATATAACTTCTGGACTGAAATATATAATGTATGATCGTTTTTATACTGTCATATATAACTTCTGGACTGAAATATATAATGTGTGATAGTTTTTATACTGTCATATATAACTTCTGGACTGAAATATATAATGTGTGATAGTTTTTATACTGTCATATATAACTTCTGGACTGAAATATATAATGTGTGATAGTTTTTATACTGTCATATATAACTTCTGGACTGAAATATATAATGTGTGATAGTTTTTATACTGTCATATATAACTTCTGGACTGAAATATATAATGTGTGATAGTTTTTATACTGTCATATATAACTTCCAGACTGAAATATATAATGTATGATAGTTTTTATACTGTCATATATAACTTCCAGACTGAAATATATAATGTATGATAGTTTTTATACTGTCATATATAACTTCCGGACTGAAATATATAATGTGTGATAGTTTTTATACTGTCATATATAACTTCTGGACTGAAATATATAATGTATGATCGTTTTTATACTGTCATATATAACTTCTGGACTGAAATATATAATGTGTGATAGTTTTTATACTGTCATATATAACTTCTGGACTGAAATATATAATGTGTGATAGTTTTTATACTGTCATATATAACTTCCAGACTGAAATATATAATGTATGATAGTTTTTATACTGTCATATATAACTTCCAGACTGAAATATATAATGTATGATAGTTTTTATACTGTCATATATAACTTCTGGACTGAAATAACTGACGTATTGAATTCACTTATGGACTGAAATATATAACATGAGTTTTTATATCGTCAGAATAACTAATCTACATTCAAACAAAACATTTCTTAACTGACGTACCAAACCTACTTCTGGACTGAAATATATAATGTGTGATAGTTTTTATACTCTCAAATATAACTGACATATCAAATTCACTTCTGGACTGAAATAGATAATGTGCGATACATTGTGAGGGTTGGTCAAGAACACAAGAGAGGAACTTTTCATTTATATGAAGCAACATTCCAGCAGCACTTGCATATGGAATATATATCTTTCAGTTCAATCCGGTTTTTAGTGGGGTTCGTGTTACTCAATCTTTAGTTTTGTAGATCGTTGTTTGTAATTTTGTCCTTTTTCTTTTGGTCATTGTGTTTTCTTTCCTTCTTCGATATATGGACTATGATAACCCCTTTGGTATCTTCAAACTCTTCTTAGTGGGTTTCGTGTTGATTAATCTTTTGGTATCTTCAAACTCTTCTTAGTGGGTTTCGTGTTGATTAATCTTTTGGTATCTTCAAACTCTTCTTAGTGGGTTTCGTGTTGATTAATCTTTTGGTATCTTCAAACTCTTCTTAGTGGGTTTCGTGTTGATTAATCTTTAATTTTCTGTGCAGTGTTTTGTAGAGCATTGTTCGTCCTTTTGTCCTTTTTTGTTATTGTATAGCAAAAAGTTCACCAAAAGTAGGTACATAAGCATCGTTGTTAACACATATCTGATCATGCTCCAATTACTCTTCACCTATCACTCGTTGGTCAACTGACAGAGAAAATCTTGTTCAGTTGAAAAAAGGCTATTAAAGTTAAAATCATCGTTTGATATTGTTAGCCTCCTTTTTGGAGGTAAAAACACTATACAAATAAACAGTGGATCCCCTAATTTGTAGGGAATATGCAAGACATAATAGTGTCCTATGCTAAAGTGTCCACCCGGACAATATTTAATAGAGAATGCGATATGAAATAGTGTCCAGTGCTATGAAATTGTGTCCTAGTATAGGGTTAGTAGGGTTAGGGTAAGACATAATAGTGTTCTATGTTAAGGTGTCCCCCCCGGACAATATTTCATAGAGATTGCGATATGAAATAGTGTCCAGTGCTATGAAATTGTGTCCTAGTATAGGGTTAGTAGGGTTAGGGTAAGACATAATAGTGTTCTATGTTAAAGTGTCCCCCAAACAATATTTAATAGAGATTGCGATATGAAATAGTGTCCGGTGCTATGAAATTGTGTCCTAGTATAGGGTTAGGGTAAGACATAATAGTGTTCTATGTTAAAGTGTCCCCCCCGGACAATATTTAATAGAGATTGCGATATGAAATAGTGTCCGGTGCTATGAAATTGTGTCCTAGTATAGGGTTAGGGTTAGGGTAAGACATAATAGTGTCCTATGTTAAAGTGTCCCCCCCGGACAATATTTAATAGAGATTGCGATATGAAATAGTGTCCGGTGCTATGAAATTGTGTCCTAGTATAGGGTTAGGGTTAGGGTAAGACATAATAGTGTCCTATGTTAAAGTGTCCCCCCAAACAATATTTCATAGAGATTGCGATATGAAATAGTCTCCGGTGCTATGAAATTGTGTTCTAGTATAGGGTTAGGGTTAGGGTAAGACATAATAGTGTTCTATGTTAAAGTGTCTCCCCCCAAACAATATTTAATAGAGATTGCGATATGAAATAGTGTCCGGTGCTATGAAATTGTGTCCTAGTATAGGGTTAGGGTTAGGGTAAGACATAATAGTGTCCTATGTTAAAGTGTCCCCCCCTGACAATATTTAATAGAGATTGCGATATGAAATAGTGTCCGGTGCTATGAAATTGTGTCCTAGTATAGGGTTAGTAGGGTTAGGGTAAGACATAATAATGTCCTATGTTAAGGTGTCCCCCCCGGACAATATTTTATAGAGATTGCGATATGAAATAGTGTCCGGTGCTATGAAATTGTGTCCTAGTATAGGGTTAGTAGGGTTAGGGTAAGACATAATAGTGTTCTATGTTAAGGTGCCCCCCCAAACAATATTTAATAGAGATTGCGATATGAAATAGTGTCCGGTGCTATGAAATTGTGTCCTAGTATAGGGTTAGTAGGGTTAGGGTAAGACATAATAGTGTTCTATGTTAAGGTGCCCCCCCCAAACAATATTTCATAGAGATTGCGATATGAAATAGTGTCCGGTGCTATGAAATTGTGTCCTAGTATAGGGTTAGGGTTAGGGTAAGACATAATAGTGTCCTATGTTAAAGTGTCCCCCCCTGACAATATTTAATAGAGATTGCGATATGAAATAGTGTCCGGTGCTATGAAATTGTGTCCTAGTATAGGGTTAGTAGGGTTAGGGTAAGACATAATAGTGTCCTATGTTAAGGTGTCCCCCCCGGACAATATTTTATAGAGGTTGCAATGTGAAATAGTGTCCGGTGCTATGAAATTGTGTCCTAGTATAGGGTTAGTAGGGTTAGGGTAAGACATAATAGTGTTCTATGTTAAGGTGCCCCCCCAAACAATATTTAATAGAGATTGCGATATGAAATAGTGTCCGGTGCTATGAAATTGTGTCCTAGTATAGGGTTAGTAGGGTTAGGGTAAGACATAATAGTGTTCTATGTTAAGGTGCCCCCCCCAAACAATATTTCATAGAGATTGCGATATGAAATAGTGTCCGGTGCTATGAAATTGTGTCCTAGTATAGGGTTAGGGTTAGGGTAAGACATAATAGTGTCCTATGTTAAAGTGTCCCCCCCTGACAATATTTAATAGAGATTGCGATATGAAATAGTGTCCGGTGCTATGAAATTGTGTCCTAGTATAGGGTTAGTAGGGTTAGGGTAAGACATAATAGTGTCCTATGTTAAGGTGTCCCCCCCGGACAATATTTTATAGAGGTTGCGATGTGAAATAGTGTCCGGTGCTATGAAATTGTGTCCTAGTATAGGGTTAGTAGGGTTAGGGTAAGACATAATAGTGTCCTATGTTAAAGTGTCCCCCCCCTGACAATATTTAATAGAGATTGCGATATGAAATAGTGTCCGGTGCTATGAAATTGTGTCCTAGTATAGGGTTAGTAGGGTTAGGGTAAGACATAATAATGTCCTATGTTAAGGTGTCCCCCCCGGACAATATTTTATAGAGATTGCGATATGAAATAGTGTCCGGTGCTATGAAATTGTGTCCTAGTATAGGGTTAGTAGGGTTAGGGTAAGACATAATAGTGTCCTATGTTAAGGTGTCCCCCCGGACAATATTTTTTAGAGATTGCGATATGAAATAGTGTCCGGTGCTATGAAATTGTGTCCTAGTATAGGGTTAGTAGGGTTAGGGTAAGACATAATAGTGTCCTATGTTAAGGTGTCCCCCCGGACAATATTTTATAGAGATTGCGATATGAAATAGTGTCCGGTGCTATGAAATTGTGTCCTAGTATAGGGTTAGGGTTAGGGTAAGACATAATAGTGTTCTATGTTAAGGTGCCCCCCCAAACAATATTTAATAGAGATTGCGATATGAAATAGTGTCCGGTGCTATGAAATTGTGTCCTAGTATAGGGTTAGTAGGGTTAGGGTAAGACATAATAGTGTTCTATGTTAAGGTGCCCCCCCAAACAATATTTCATAGAGATTGCGATATGAAATAGTGTCCGGTGCTATGAAATTGTGTCCTAGTATAGGGTTAGGGTTAGGGTAAGACATAATAGTGTCCTATGTTAAAGTGTCCCCCCCTGACAATATTTCATAGAGATTGCGATATGAAATAGTGTCCGGTGCTATGAAATTGTGTCCTAGTATAGGGTTAGTAGGGTTAGGGTAAGACATAATAGTGTCCTATGTTAAGGTGTCCCCCCCGGACAATATTTTATAGAGGTTGCGATGTGAAATAGTGTCCGGTGCTATGAAATTGTGTCCTAGTATAGGGTTAGTAGGGTTAGGGTAAGACATAATAGTGTCCTATGTTAAAGTGTCCCCCCCCTGACAATATTTAATAGAGATTGCGATATGAAATAGTGTCCGGTGCTATGAAATTGTGTCCTAGTATAGGGTTAGTAGGGTTAGGGTAAGACATAATAGTGTCCTATGTTAAAGTGTCCCCCCAAACAATATTTCATAGAGATTGCGATATGAAATAGTGTCTGCTGGACACTATAACATATGTAAAAGTGTCCGGCGGACACTTTGAACTAGAGGACACAATTAAATGCTACATATACACATCTTAACTTGAGTGAAAGCTGTGAATTGATTTGATATAAAGGCAGTCGTCGGAACTTATGAAGGTGTCTTAAAATGATTTCTCTGTCAGTTGACCCACGGGTGAGAAGTGTAATGGGAGCGTGATCATCTGTGAAATACCGATGATGATAGGTAAGTGGCTATTGTTAAACACCAAGTGAGATATCTATTAGTATATCATGGTGAGAACTAACTACTTAATGATATCTTACTCTCCGTCCAAAAAACTGCTTCTTTACATCCATAGACTTCCCTAAAGGATTTGCAACTGCACAGACAACTAGCACCTGTAATAAATGTGATTAAATCAAAGTCTCATGTAAATTACACATATATTGCAACATGATTTCCATCTCAGATGATGGTCATCATGATGCTTGCCTTCAGAGGAGCTGCTTACCCTTTTCTGGGCATCTGATTTCATTCCCAGATTTTTGCAGGTTCATGTTGCTCAATGTTTAGTTTTATAGGTTTTGTGGTCATTGTCTCTTTTTTTCCCTTCTGGTGATGTTATTGTCCATCCTTCTTGAATTATGGCTTCAGACTACCTCTTTGATATCTTCAAATTTTTCTCGTCCTGTCGGTAAGTTGATTATATAAAAATAAATACCAAATCTTGCACAATTCCTACAGTATCCTCACTGCAACATATGTAATTTAATTTGATGTGAATACTGCAATCTGATTGGCTGATCCGCCTGGAGAAAAATTTGGTTATACTTGATAACCTGGGTTGGTATTGTGATGTCACCGACATATTCATTTGCCAACAACAAATTCAAATATTAGTGCCATGAAATAATCATAATTAAAATCAAGAAATCATTAAATTTTGTTGTGAAAATTAAATTATAAGGAATATTTGAAATTGTTGAACAGGTTATACTTGTATAACCTGGTTTGGAACAGTTTATGCTTTTCATAAACTGCTTCACGGTTTATTAAGCTTAAACTGCCCCAAACCAGGTTATATCGCATAACATGTTCAAAAATTAAAAATATCCCTTAAATAAAACTAAATCTCTAGTACTTACTGATCCAACAATGCCATCTGTTGACAGGAAATGTGGTGCTCCTAAAACAACTACACTAGGACAATCTGAATCCACAAGTTTTCCCGTAGTGATAGAATAACCTTTAAAGATAATATCATATAACAGGTAAAGTCAGTATTTTATTCACACCTGGAAGACACTTTGCATATGACGGCATCATTTCAGGAAAGTGAACGGTCATGTATTTGTGTGTTAGAGGTATCAAGCCAGGAAAGTGAACGGTCAAAGGTCATGTATTTGTGTGTTAGAGGTATCAAGTCAGGAAAGTGAATGGTCAAATGTCATGTATTTGTGTGTTAGAGGTATCAAGCCAGGAAAGTGAACAGTCAAAGGTCATGTATTTGTATGTCAGAGGTATCAAGTCAGGAAAGTGAACAGTCAAAGGTCATGTATTTGTGTGTTAGAGGTATCAAGCCAGGAAAGTGAACAGTCAAAGGTCATGTATTTGTGTGTTAGAGGTATCAAGCTAGGAAAGTGAATGGTCAAAGGTCATGTATTTGTGTGTTAGAGGTATCAAGCCAGGAAAGTGAACGATCAAAGGTCATGTATTTGTGTGTTAGAGGTATCAAGCCAGGAAAGTGAACGGTCAAAGGTCATGTATTTGTGTGTTAGAGGTATCAAGCCAGGAAAGTGTATGGTCAAAGGTCATGTATTTGTGTGTTAGAGGTATCAAGCCAGGAAAGTGAATGATCAAAGGTCATGTATTTGTGTGTTAGAGGTATCAAGCTAGGAAAGTGAATGGTCAAAGGTCATGTATTTGTGTGTTAGAGGTATCAAGCCAGGAAAGTGAACGGTCAAAGGTCATGTATTTGTGTGTTAGAGGTATCAAGCCAGGAAAGTGAACGGTCAAAGGTCATGTATTTGTGTGTTAGAGGTATCAAGCCAGGAAAGTGTATGGTCAAAGGTCATGTATTTGTGTGTTAGAGGTATCAAGCCAGGAAAGTGAATGGTCAAAGGTCATGTATTTGTGTGTTAGAGGTATCAAGCCAGGAAAGTGAATGGTCAAAGGTCATGTATTCGTGTGTTAGAGGTATCAAGCCAGGAAAGTGAATGGTCAAAGGTCATGTATTTGTGTGTTAGAGGTATCAAGCCAGGAAAGTGAATGGTCAAAGGTCATGTATTTGTGTGTTAGAGGTATCAAGCCAGGAAAGTGAACGGTCAAAGGTCATGTATTTGTGTATTAGAGGTATCAAGCCAGGAAAGTGAATGGTCAAAGGTCATGTATTTGTGTGTTTTGGCCTCTTTCTACAATTTTGATATTTGATGATTTTAGAATTATTCCGACAGAGGGGTATTTTTTGTTTTTCATTAGATTTTTTCACTAAAAGTTTGGGCCCAAAAACAAATTTAACCCACCACCTTTTCCTTCCTGTTTCTAAACCTTGTACGTTACCTATGTTAACAAAGGATCATGGATATGTTCTATTTGTCGTTATCACTTCCCGGTCCATGACTTATCACTGGATTGGTAGCTAGAGTTACATGATGGGCTTCGCTAGTGGAAGAAAATCTGCCCACCCTTCCGGAGGTTCACCCCCGGTTTTTAGTGGGGTTTGTGTTACACGAGCTTTAGTTTTATGTGTATGTTTTGTAGATCATTGTTTTTCCTTTTGTACTTTTTCTTTTGGCCATTGTGCTGTCTATCCTTCTACGATTAACAGATTCTGACTACCTCTTTGGTATCTTCAAACTTTTCTTATCTATATCAAACTGAGCAAGTGGTCACTAAAAACTATATTCAGTCTCATTAGGAATGTTATAATTTTGTACATATTTTAACAAGCTGTGGATATGGCTAAGGAATGTATTCTCATATTTTGTGAATGAAAGTAATTGATTTTAAATAATATTTGTATAAATCAAATGGATGATTTTATTTTACTTCCATAATTTCATACACCTGTAAAAACAGAATACACAATATCCATAACAACACAAAATACATCTTATTCAGACACACATCTTAAAACATTTTGAAACATAAAAACAAAACATTGTCATTGGTATTTGCTGGAGTAACTATTTACACAAAAGAAATGTCTCTAATAATCATATTTTAATGAACCTTTGGAGTGTGAGCTACCGAAGTTTACATGCTTATCTTAATATATACCAATGCACAAACTTACCCATTGAAGTTCCCATTTTTATAGAATTCGCCTGATCATCTTCAAATGCCTGGTGTGTGAAAGTGTCAAAAAAATTAACTACTGAATCTTTGGCACTGTACTGAAGAAATCCACCTACAATAAAACTAAATTACAGATTTCCTAATAATATACTAATAACCTATTACAACAAGCTATAGTTAAGTGATTATATAATGTTGTGTGAACTTCTGGTTCATAGTATGTACAATACCTGCATTAACCAGTGTGTATCTGAATTCTTTTTTATGTGTAGTGTTTTGTAAATAATTATTTGTCCTTATTCTTTTGCTCGTTGCATGTCTTTCCTTCCATGTCAGGACCCGGATTCCCAATGCCATATGTCGTGGTCTGTTTATTGGTTTAGTGTGTTAATAAGAGAGGTTTTGTTAATATTGCAAGCTTTCTTTTCATAACTTTATTACCAGTATGAATATTTTACCTAACATACCCTAAAATAAAACTGCAAATTGTATAACTATTTATTTTACGACGTTCCAAAGACAGGAACTTATTTCAAACGCCATATGTCGTGGTCTGCTTTGTGTTTAGTGATTTGAAGTGAGTGATGGTTGTTTTGTTGATATTGGTGACATTGCACAAGTGGCACGCGGCATGTAACTTAAACAGACAAATAAAACATTAACTTCATACAATATGAATCACCTATAACTCAAACAGGAGTAAAGACAACCGAACATTGTTTTTACATGGAAATGGTAGCAAACACAACACAGAACTTAAGCATGAAGACATTTAATTGGACGACATAAACAACACAAAGCCCACTAAAACCGGGGTGAACTCATGTGCACCGGAAGGGAAATAAATTTATGTTTCACTAGTGGAACTCATTGTGTTACTCTTGTTGTAAAACCAGTGATAAATCATGAATCAAGAAAGGACCAGATTATAACAAACAGAACATATCAGTGGTCTTGTGTGAAACAGAAATTACATTACAACAAACAGAACACATCAGTGGTCTTGTGTGAAACAGAAATTACATAACAAACAGAACATATCAGTGGTCTTGTGTGAAACAGAAATTACATAACAACAAACAGAACATATCAGTGGTCTTGTGTGAAACAGAAATTACATTACAACAAACAGAACATATCAGTGGTCTTGTGTGAAACAGAAATTACATTACAACAAACAGAACATATCAGTGGTCTTGTGTGAAACAGAAATTACATTACAACAAACAGAACACATCAGTGGTCTTGTGTGAAACAGAAATTACATAACAAACAGAACATATCAGTGGTCTTGTGTGAAACAGAAATTACATAACAACAAACAGAACATATCAGTGGTCTTGTGTGAAACAGAAATTATACAACAACAAACAGAACATATCAGTGGTCTTGTGTGAAACAGAAATTATACAACAACAAACAGAACATATCAGTGGTCTTGTGTGAAACAGAAATTACATTACAACAAACAGAACATATCAGTGGTCTTGTGTGAAACAGAAATTATACAACAACAAACAGAACATATCAGTGGACTTGTGTGAAACAGAAATTACACAACAACAAACAGAACATATCAGTGGTCTTGTGTGAAACAGAAATTACATAACAACAAACTGAACATATCAGTGGTCTTGTGTGAAACAGAAATTACATTACAACAAACAGAACATATCAGTGGTCTTGTGTGAAACAGAAATTATACAACAACAAACAGAACATATCAGTGGTCTTGTGTGAAACAGAAATTACACAACAACAAACAGAACATATCAGTGGTCTTGTGTGAAACAGAAATTATACAACAACAAACAGAACATATCAGTGGTCTTGTGTGAAACAGAAATTACATAACAACAAACAGATCATATCAGTGGTCTTGTGTGAAACAGAAATTACACAACAACAAACAGAACATATCAGTGGTCTTGTGTGAAACAGAAATTATACAACAACAAACAGAACATATCAGTGGTCTTGTGTTAAACAGAAATTACACAACAACAAACAGAACGTATCAGTGGTCTTGTGTGAAACAGAAATTACACAACAACAAACAGAACATATCAGTGGTCTTGTGTGAAACAGAAATTATACAACAACAAACAGAGCATATCAGTGGTCTTGTGTGAAACAGAAATTACACAACAACAAACAGAACATATCAGTGGTCTTGTGTGAAACAGAAATTACACAACAACAAACAGAACGTATCAGTGGTCTTGTGTGAAACAGAAATTATACAACAACAAACAGAACATATCAGTGGTCTTGTGTGAAACAGAAATTACACAACAACAAACAGAACATATCAGTGGTCTTGTGTGAAACAGAAATTACATTACAACAAACAGAACATATCAGTGGTCTTGTGTGAAACAGAAATTACACAACAACAAACAGAACATATCAGTGGTCTTGTGTGAAACAGAAATTATACAACAACAAACAGAACATATCAGTGGTCTTGTGTGAAACAGAAATTACACAACAACAAACAGAACATATCAGTGGTCTTGTGTGAAACAGAAATTACATTACAACAAACAGAACATATCAGTGGTCTTGTGTGAAACAGAAATTACACAACAACAAAGAGAACATATCAGTGGTCTTGTGTGAAACAGAAATTACATTACAACAAACAGAACATATCAGTGGTCTTGTGTGAAACAGAAATTACACAACAACAAACAGAACATATCAGTGGTCTTGTGTGAAACAGAAATTACACAACAATAAACAGAATATATCAGTGGTCTTGTGTGAAACAGAAATTACATTACAACAAACAGAACATATCAGTGGTCTTGTGTGAAACAGAAATTACACAACAACAAACAGAACATATCAGTGGTCTTGTGTGAAACAGAAATTACATTACAACAAACAGAACATATCAGTGGTCTTGTGTGAAACAGAAATTACACAACAACAAACAGAACATATCAGTGGTCTTGTGTGAAACAGAAATTATACAACAACAAACAGAACATATCAGTGGTCTTGTGTGAAACAGAAATTACACAACAACAAACAGAACATATCAGTGGTCTTGTGTGAAACAGAAATTACATTACAACAAACAGAACATATCAGTGGTCTTGTGTGAAACAGAAATTACACAACAACAAACAGAACGTATCAGTGGTCTTGTGTGAAACAGAAATTACACAACAACAAACAGAACATATCAGTGGTCTTGTGTGAAACAGAAATTACACAACAACAAACAGAACATATCAGTGGTCTTGTGTGAAACAGAAATTACATTACAACAAACAGAACATATCAGTGGTCTTGTGTGAAACAGAAATTACACAACAACAAACAGAACGTATCAGTGGTCTTGTGTGAAACAGAAATTACATAACAAACAGAACATATCAGTGGTCTTGTGTGAAACAGAAATTACATAACAACAAACAGAACATATCAGTGGTCTTGTGTGAAACAGAAATTACACAACAACAAACAGAACATATCAGTGGTCTTGTGTGAAACAGAAATTACATTACAACAAACAGAACATATCAGTGGTCTTGTGTGAAACAGAAATTACACAACAACAAACAGAACGTATCAGTGGTCTTGTGTGAAACAGAAATTACACAACAACAAACAGAACATATCAGTGGTCTTGTGTGAAACAGAAATTACACAACAACAAACAGAACATATCAGTGGTCTTGTGTGAAACAGAAATTACATTACAACAAACAGAACATATCAGTGGTCTTGTGTGAAACAGAAATTACACAACAACAAACAGAACGTATCAGTGGTCTTGTGTGAAACAGAAATTACATAACAAACAGAACATATCAGTGGTCTTGTGTGAAACAGAAATTACATAACAACAAACAGAACATATCAGTGGTCTTGTGTGAAACAGAAATTACACAACAACAAACAGAACATATCAGTGGTCTTGTGTGAAACAGAAATTACATTACAACAAACAGAACATATCAGTGGTCTTGTGTGAAACAGAAATTACATAACAACAAACAGAACATATCAGTGGTCTTGTGTGAAACAGAAATTACATAACAAACAGAACATATCAGTTGTCTTGTGTGAAACAGAAATTACATAACAACAAACAGAACATATCAGTGGTCTTGTGTGAAACAGAAATTACACAACAACAAACAGAACGTATCAGTGGTCTTGTGTGAAACAGAAATTACATAACAACAAACAGATCATATCAGTGGTCTTGTGTGAAACAGAAATTACACAACAACAAACAGAACGTATCAGTGGTCTTGTGTGAAACAGAAATTACATTACAACAAACAGAACATATCAGTGGTCTTGTGTGAAACAGAAATTACACAACAACAAACAGAACATATCAGTGGTCTTGTGTGAAACAGAAATTACACAACAACAAACAGAACATATCAGTGGTCTTGTGTGAAACAGAAATTACACAACAACAAACAGAACGTATCAGTGGTCTTGTGGGAAACAGAAATTACATTACAACAAACAGAACACATCAGTGGTCTTGTGTGAAACAGAAATTACATAACAACAAACAGAACATATCAGTGGTCTTGTGTGAAACAGAAATTACACAACAACCAACAGAACGTATCAGTGGTCTTGTGTGAAACAGAAATTACATTACAACAAACAGAACATATCAGTGGTCTTGTGTGAAACAGAAATTACACAACAACAAACAGAACATATCAGTGGTCTTGTGTGAAACAGAAATTACACAACAACAAACAGAACATATCAGTGGTCTTGTGTGAAACAGAAATTACACAACAACAAACAGAACGTATCAGTGGTCTTGTGTGAAACAGAAATTACATAACAACAAACAGAACATATCAGTGGTCTTGTGTGAAACAGAAATTACACAACAACAAACAGAACATATCAGTGGTCTTGTGTGAAACAGAAATTACACAACAACAAACAGAACATATCAGTGGTCTTGTGTGAAACAGAAATTACACAACAACAAACAGAACATATCAGTGGTCTTGTGTGAAACAGAAATTACATTACAACAAACAGAACATATCAGTGGTCTTGTGTGAAACAGAAATTACACAACAACAAACAGAACGTATCACTGGTCTTGTGTGAAACAGAAATTACATAACAAACAGAACATATCAGTGGTCTTGTGTGAAACAGAAATTACATAACAACAAACAGAACATATCAGTGGTCTTGTGTGAAACAGAAATTACACAACAACAAACAGAACATATCAGTGGTCTTGTGTGAAACAGAAATTACATTACAACAAACAGAACATATCAGTGGTCTTGTGTGAAACAGAAATTACATAACAACAAACAGAACATATCAGTGGTCTTGTGTGAAACAGAAATTATACAACAACAAACAGAACATATCAGTTGTCTTGTGTGAAACAGAAATTACATAACAACAAACAGAACATATCAGTGGTCTTGTGTGAAACAGAAATTACACAACAACAAACAGAACGTATCAGTGGTCTTGTGTGAAACAGAAATTACATAACAACAAACAGATCATATCAGTGGTCTTGTGTGAAACAGAAATTACACAACAACAAACAGAACGTATCAGTGGTCTTGTGTGAAACAGAAATTACATTACAACAAACAGAACATATCAGTGGTCTTGTGTGAAACAGAAATTACACAACAACAAACAGAACATATCAGTGGTCTTGTGTGAAACAGAAATTACACAACAACAAACAGAACATATCAGTGGTCTTGTGTGAAACAGAAATTACACAACAACAAACAGAACGTATCAGTGGTCTTGTGGGAAACAGAAATTACATTACAACAAACAGAACACATCAGTGGTCTTGTGTGAAACAGAAATTACATAACAACAAACAGAACATATCAGTGGTCTTGTGTGAAACAGAAATTACACAACAACAAACAGAACGTATCAGTGGTCTTGTGTGAAATAGAAATTACATTACAACAAACAGAACATATCAGTGGTCTTGTGTGAAACAGAAATTACACAACAACAAACAGAACATATCAGTGGTCTTGTGTGAAACAGAAATTACACAACAACAAACAGAACATATCAGTGGTCTTGTGTGAAACAGAAATTACACAACAACAAACAGAACGTATCAGTGGTCTTCTGTGAAACAGAAATTACATAACAACAAACAGAACATATCAGTGGTCTTGTGTGAAACAGAAATTACATAACAACAAACAGAACATATCAGTGGTCTTGTGTGAAACAGAAATTACACAACAACAAACAGAACATATCAGTGGTCTTGTGTGAAACAGAAATTACATTACAACAAACAGAACATATCAGTGGTCTTGTGTGAAACAGAAATTACATTACAACAAACAGAACATATCAGTGGTCTTGTGTGAAACAGAAATTACATAACAACAAACAGAACATATCAGTGGTCTTGTGTGAAACAGAAATTACATTACAACAAACAGAACATATCAGTGGTCTTGTGTGAAACAGAAATTACATTACAACAAACAGAACATATCAGTGGTCTTGTGTGAAACAGAAATTACATAACAACAAACAGAACATATCAGTGGTCTTGTGTGAAACAGAAATTACACAACAACAAACAGAACATATCAGTGGTCTTGTGTGAAACAGAAATTACACAACAACAAACAGAACATATCAGTGGTCTTGTGTGAAACAGAAATTACACAACAACAAACAGAACGTATCAGTGGTCTTGTGGGAAACAGAAATTACATTACAACAAACAGAACACATCAGTGGTCTTGTGTGAAACAGAAATTACATAACAACAAACAGAACATATCAGTGGTCTTGTGTGAAACAGAAATTACACAACAACAAACAGAACGTATCAGTGGTCTTGTGTGAAACAGAAATTACATTACAACAAACAGAACATATCAGTGGTCTTGTGTGAAACAGAAATTACACAACAACAAACAGAACATATCAGTGGTCTTGTGTGAAACAGAAATTACACAACAACAAACAGAACATATCAGTGGTCTTGTGTGAAACAGAAATTACACAACAACAAACAGAACGTATCAGTGGTCTTCTGGGAAACAGAAATTACATAACAACAAACAGAACATATCAGTGGTCTTGTGTGAAACAGAAATTACATAACAACAAACAGAACATATCAGTGGTCTTGTGTGAAACAGAAATTACACAACAACAAACAGAACATATCAGTGGTCTTGTGTGAAACAGAAATTACATTACAACAAACAGAACATATCAGTGGTCTTGTGTGAAACAGAAATTACATTACAACAAACAGAACATATCAGTGGTCTTGTGTGAAACAGAAATTACATAACAACAAACAGAACATATCAGTGGTCTTGTGTGAAACAGAAATTACATTACAACAAACAGAACATATCAGTGGTCTTGTGTGAAACAGAAATTACATAACAACAAACAGAACATATCAGTGGTCTTGTGTGAAACAGAAATTACATAACAACAAACAGAACATATCAGTGGTCTTGTGTGAAACAGAAATTACACAACAACAAACAGAACATATCAGTGGTCTTGTGTGAAACAGAAATTACATAACAACAAACAGAACATATCAGTGGTCTTGTGTGAAACAGAAATTACATTACAACAAACAGAACATATCAGTGGTCTTGTGTGAAACAGAAAATACACAACAACAAACAGAACATATCAGTGGTCTTGTGTGATACAGAAATTACACAACAACAAACAGAACATATCAGTGGTCTTGTGTGAAACAGAAATTACATAACAACAAACAGAACATATCAGTGGTCTTGTGTGAAACAGAAATTACATTACAACAAACAGAACATATCAGTGGTCTTGTGTGAAACAGAAATTATATAACAAACAGAAAGTATCAGTGGTCTTGTGTGAAACAGAAATTACATAACAACAAACAGAACATATCAGTGGTCTTGTGGGAAACAGAAATTATATAACAAACAGAAAGTATCAGTGGTCTTGTGTGAAACAGAAATTACATAACAACAAACAGAACATATCAGTGGTCTTGTGTGAAACAGAAATTACACAACAACAAACAGAACATATCAGTGGTCTTGTGTGAAACAGAAATTACATTACAACAAACAGAACATATCAGTGGTCTTGTGTGAAACAGAAATTACACAACAACAAACAGAACATATCAGTGGTCTTGTGTGAAACAGAAATTACACAACAACAAACAGAACATATCAGTGGTCTTGTGTGAAACAGAAATTACATAACAACAAACAGAACGTATCAGTGGTCTTGTGTGAAACAGAAATTACATTACAACAAACAGAACATATCAGTGGTCTTGTGTGAAACAAAAATTACACAACAACAAACAGAACATATCAGTGGTCTTGTGTGAAACAGAAATTACATTACAACAAACAGAACATATCGGTGGTCTTGTGTGAAACAGAAATTATATAACAAACAGAAAGTATCAGTGGTCTTGTGTGAAACAGAAATTACATAACAACAAACAGAACATATCAGTGGTCTTGTGTGAAACAGAAATTACACAACAACAAACAGAACATATCAGTGGTCTTGTGTGAAACAGAAATTACATTACAACAAACAGAACATATCAGTGGTCTTGTGTGAAACAGAAATTACACAACAACAAACAGAACATATCAGTGGTCTTGTGTGAAACAGAAATTACACAACAACAAACAGAACATATCAGTGGTCTTGTGTGAAACAGAAAATACACAACAACAAACAGAACATATCAGTGGTCTTGTGTGAAACAGAAATTACATAACAACAAACAGAACGTATCAGTGGTCTTGTGTGAAACAGAAATTACATTACAACAAACAGAACATATCAGTGGTCTTGTGTGAAACAGAAATTACACAACAACAAACAGAACATATCAGTGGTCTTGTGTGAAACAGAAATTACATTACAACAAACAGAACATATCAGTGGTCTTGTGTGAAACAGAAATTACATTACAACAAACAGAACATATCAGTGGTCTTGTGTGAAACAGAAATTACACAACAACAAACAGAACATATCAGTGGTCTTGTGTGAAACAGAAATTACATTACAACAAACAGAACATATCAGTGGTCTTGTGTGAAACAGAAATTACATAACAAACAGAACATATCAGTGGTCTTGTGTGAAACAGAAATTACACAACAACAAACAGAACATATCAGTGGTCTTGTGTGAATCAGAAATTACATAACAAACAGAACATATCAGTGGTCTTGTGTGAAACAGAAATTATATAACAAACAGAACGTATCAGTGGTCTTGTGTGAAACAGAAATTACATAACAACAAACAGAACATATCAGTGGTCTTGTGTGAAACAGAAATTATATAACAAACAGAACGTATCAGTGGTCTTGTGTGAAACAGAAATTACACAACAACAAACAGAACATATCAGTGGTCTTGTGTGAAACAGAAATTACATAACAACAAACAGAACATATCAGTGGTCTTGTGTGAAACAGAAATTATATAACAAACAGAACGTATCAGTGGTCTTGTGTGAAACAGAAATTACACAACAACAAACAGAACGTATCAGTGGTCTTGTGTGAAACAGAAATTACATAACAACAAACAGAACATATCAGTGGTCTTGTGTGAAACAGAAATTACATAACTTTTAATCACGTCTTGGTTGGGACCGTACAACTGCCAGTGATGACTTCCACTTAACCTCGAGGAACTTGCACTAGCAATGAAATTTATAAATACCGTTTGAGTACCCTCAAGTCAAGATAGCAAATCAAAAATAAAACTAAAATCATTTACAAGTCAAACTAAACAAAATAGAACAACACTTGAATTTTCAGTCATACATGATGATGCTCTTCTTTATAATAAAAATGACTTGAAGGCAAGAGACGATTAATTCTATTGTTAATATTGGTCGATTCTTTGACCATCACTGTTTAAACTTTCTTTCATAACTCAGGAGTAAGGACAATACATGGGTATGTATAGCATTTAGTAATCTGAATCACACTGGTAAGGGTAATCATATTATATGATGCACACTAAGTTTGATATCTACGTTTATACATAGCATAGCAACAACTACTCCTCTTCCAGGGTACGTGAGTTCTTCCTGTTTTAGTGAGGTTTGCATTGCTCAATCTTTAGTTTTTTGTGCTTTTCGTCATTTTAATGTCTGTTCTTCTAATCATGGTTTCTGATTACGTTTTTTGTATTTTTAACCCCTTTTTTCCTACACTCAATTCATACACGGTATTTCCAGACTAAACAAATAATTAGTGAATGTGATCACATACTTCCTGTTTATTACATACCCTTGTTTTCAAAGAAACCCGGAGCTCCAAGTAGAATGTCTAGCAATGTATCTTCATACTAGATAAAAAATATTAAATGTTAATATTACAAAATCAATCCGTATCTAAACTAGAATGATTACAATTTTGTTTATTATTTTTTGCCCTTGTATTCTTTTTCATTTGTTCATTGCATTGTCTTTCCTTGTTTGATTTAAGACTTCTGGTTATCTCCCTTTGGTATCTTGTTTGACTTAAGGCTTCTGGTTATCCCTTTGGTATCTTGTTTGATTTAAGGTTTCTGGTTATCTCCCTTTGGTATCTTGTTTGATTTAATACTTCTGGTTATCTCCCTTTGGTATCTTGTTTGATTCAAGGTTTCTGGTTATCCCTTTGGTATCTTGTTTGATTTAAGGTTTCTGGTTTTTTTCCCTTGGTATCTTGTTTGATTTAAGGCTTCTGGTTATCCCTTTGGTATCTTGTTTGATTTAAGGTTTCTGTTTTTTTCCCCTTGGTATCTTGTTTGATTTAAGACTTCTGGTTATCTCCCTTTGGTATCTTGTTTAATTTAAGGTTTCTGGTTATCCCTTTGGTATCTTGTTTGATTTAAGGTTTCTGGTTATCCCTTTGGTATCTTGTTTGATTTAAGGTTTCTGGTTATCTCCCTTTGGTATCTTGTTTGATTTAAGGTTTCTGGTTATCTCCCTTTGGTATCTTGTTTGATTTAAGGTTTCTGGTTATCCCTTTGGTATCTTGTTTGATTTAAGGTTTCTGGTTATCTCCCTTTGGTATCTTGTTTGATTTAAGGCTTCTGGTTATCCCTTTGGTATCTTGTTTGATTGAAGGTTTCTGGTTATCTCCCTTTGGTATCTTGTTTGATTTAGGCTTTCTGGTTATCTCCCTTTGGTATCTTGTTTGATTTAAGGTTTCTGGTATATCTCCCTTTGGTATCTTGTTTGATTTAAGGTTTCTGGTTATCTCGTTTGATTTAAGACTTCTGGTTATCTCCCTTTGGTATCTTGTTTGATTTAAGGTTACTGGTTATCTCCCTTTGGTATCTTGTTTGATTTAAGACTTCTGGTTATCTCCCTTTGGTATCTTGTTTGATTTAAGGCTTCTGGTTATGTCTTTGGTATCTTGTTTGATTTAAGGTTTCTGGTTATCTCCCTTTGGTATCTTGTTTGATTTAAGGTTTCTGGTATATCTCCCTTTGGTATCTTGTTTGATTTAAGGTTTCTGGTTATCTCGTTTGATTTAAGACTTCTGGTTATCTCCCTTTGGTATCTTGTTTGATTTAAGGTTACTGGTTATCTCCCTTTGGTATCTTGTTTGATTTAAGACTTCTGGTTATCTCCCTTTGGTATCTTGTTTGATTTAAGGCTTCTGGTTATGTCTTTGGTATCTTGTTTGATTTAAGGTTTCTGGTTATCTCCCTTTGGTATCTTGTTTGATTTAAGGTTTCTGGTTATCTCCCTTTGGTATCTTGTTTGACTTAAGACTTCTGGTTATCTCCCTTTGGTATATTGTTTGTGTTCATCATATAGGATTTGCTGCTATACTAGTAATAATGTCTGTCACAACCTTCATATCTGATGTTATTTATTTTTTTATATCTTCCTAAAATTGAAGATCATAACAATTTCCGATAGCATCCATCATTTTACCTTTCTCTTATATCTCTAACAGTAACTATCCGTCACTGTACTTTTCTCTATTTTGAACTGTTGGTCCACTAGTGTATCATCCATCCAGTTGCGAGTGCTTTGTCCTGACATGGTTAATCACTGTGTAAATACATCTGCTGGTGGACAATTAGTCCCTGAGGGTATCATCCGTCCAGTAGTCAGTGTTTCCCCGAGGGTATCATCCGTCCAGTAGTCGGTGTTTCCCCGAGGGTATCATCCTCCCAGTAGTCAGTGTTTCCCCGAGGGTATCATCCGTCCAGTAGTCGGTGTTTCCCCGAGGGTATCATCCTCCCAGTAGTCAGTGTTTCCCCGAGGGTATCATCCGTCCAGTAGTCGGTGTTTCCCCGAGGGTATCATCCTCCCAGTAGTCAGTGTTTCCCCGAGGGTATCATCCGTCCAGTAGTCAGTGTTTCCCCGAGGGTATCATCCGTCCAGTAGTCGGTGTTTCCCCGAGGGTATCATCCTCCCAGTAGTCAGTGTTTCCCCGAGGGTATCATCCGTCCAGTAGTCAGTGTTTCCCCGAGGGTATCATCCGTCCAGTAGTCGGTGTTTCCCCGAGGGTATCATCCTCCCAGTAGTCAGTGTTTCTCCGAGGGTATCATCCGTCCAGTAGTCAGTGTTTCCCCGAGGGTATCATCCGTCCAGTAGTCGGTGTTTCCCCGAGGGTATCATCCTCCCAGTAGTCAGTGTTTCTCCGAGGGTATCATCCGTCCAGTAGTCAGTGTTTCCCCGAGGGTATCATCCGTCCAGTAGTCGGTGTTTCCCCGAGGGTATCATCCTCCCAGTAGTTAGTGTTTCTCCGAGGGTATCATCCGTCCAGTAGTCAGTGTTTCCCCGAGGGTATCATCCGTCCAGTAGTCAGTGTTTCCCCGAGGGTATCATCCGTCCAGTAGTCAGTGCTATCCTGCAGACCATTTTGGCTTTATTGCTCCCAAAAACATTTAAATTATTTGACTTTCCAATCTTTCCATTTTGAGGGTACCGGATGAAGGTAAGTGGGTTATTTAAAAAAAAAAAAAAAAAAAGTAACCCACTTACCTCAAAATGGAAAAATTGGCCCATCAAGTAATTTAAGTGGGGTTCATGTTACTCAATCTTTAGTTTTATGTGTAATGTTTTATAGATCATTGTTTGTCCTTTTGTTCTTTTTCTGTTGGTCATTGTGTTGTCTGTCCTTTTTCGATTTACAGATTTTGACTAGACCTTTGGTATCTTTAAACACTTCTTATTCTAGAAATGTATTGCACACACTTTACTTGATATCTATATCTTTATTATGGCTATATAATTTAATTTGATTTGAATACTGCAATCTGATTGGCTAATCCGCCTGGAGAAAATTTTGGTTATACTCAATAACCTGGGTTGGTATTGTGAGGTCACCAACGTGTTCATCTGCCAACGACAAATTCAGATAGTCACACGAAACAATCGTAATTAAAATCGAGGAATCATTAAATTTTGTTGCAAAAATTTAATTATAAGGAATATTTGAAATTGTTGATAAACTTGTATAACCTGGTTTGGGTCAGTTTACGCTTTTCATTTTACTAAGCGTAAACTGTTCCAAACCAGGTTATATCGTATAACCTGTTCAACAATTTCAAATATTCCTTAAACAAGGGCAACGCAAAGCGTGGCGTATCCCCTCACCGCTAAACCACTAAACAATTCAAAGTTCAACTATGATCTTGACCTTTGACATATGACCTTGAAAATCAATAGGGTGCCAGATTGTGTTAGTATTACTTGAGTATCAAGTTTGACTGAAATCCATTGAACCATGTTGACTCTAGAGTGTTCACAAGAAAAGTTATGGAAGTACGGACAGATGCACGGGCGGACGGACAGTAGCGTTACTATATCCCCTTCGCAACTTTGTTGGCGAGGGGATAACTATGTATAAAGTTTGGTCAAAATCCACTGAAGGATGTTGATTCTAGAGTATTCACAAGGATGCTATGTGGTAAAAATTTGACCCAGTGACCTTGACCTTTGACCTTGAATATCAATAGGGTTCCAGATTCTCTTAAGGACTAAGTATGTACCAAGTTTGGTCAAAATCCATTGAAGGATGTTGATTCTTGAGTGTTCACAAGGATGTTACGGAAGAACGGAAGGAAGGAAGGAAGGAAGGACGGACGGTAGCGTTACTATATCCCTTCGCAACTTTGTTGGCGAGGGGATAATAATTGATCTCATTTTAGTTAGCTATATTCAATAATATGTCATTACCTTTTTGTTGGAAATTGAAAATCCAATTTGTGCAATCTCATAACTAAGTTGGTTACTATCTTCAGCTTCATACTCTTTAAACTTTTCACTTTTGAAGACTTTTGTATTGTAAGTAGTCAGATTTTTTGCTATGTTAAAACATCGCCCAATTGGATGTACAAATTTGACTCTTTTCCACGGGATCATATTTTTCCATAATGGTGCACATGTCTGCAAAAAAAATGAAAAAAATGAATTAATATTTATATATACGACATTAACTATATAGATGGAAAGCCTGGAATATAAAAATAGGCCATAGTCTCTTTATTTCAATGTACTACCCCTTCGAAAAGGCGCTTTCTGGACAACCCACACATATAACTGTGCAATTAAGAAATAGCTGTATTGTATTTGAATAGCTGCCAGTGTCAATTGGGTATTTGACGGTTACAAAATGCAGTTTTACTTGACGACGTGTAGCAAAGCAATACCACAAGAAATGGTCAAAGAAGTGCAAAACATAAAATACCACGAAATATTGTCAATTACCCTGGCACATAAACGTCATAAAAACTCGTGATGTCTTATGAAACAGCGTGGATCGTATACACTGGACATTATTTCGCAACATACATTCTTCAATGTCGGATAAAATCAAACAACAAATTAAATTTCCTGTAGTATTCCGACTACAAAATCTCCAAAACAAATCCAGCTAGTGAGAACCTATTGCCAATTGTCGACTTGATATTCAATGTTTTGATATTCATAATTCATTAAACACTTTTTGCTTATGTGCACATCCCAAGGATAGTGAAGTTTCATCACAATCGGATCACATTTTAAAAACTTTCATGGTTACCATGGCAACGGTGGCCATTTTGAAAATTTCAACCTTAAATGCACAATTACACACCTTAAGCATCATTCCTGTGAATTTTCATTGCAACCGAATCAAATTTTTTTTAACTTCCATGATTACCATAGCAACGGTGACCATTTTGAAAATTCCAAACCCTAAATAGACCATTACACTTCTCAAGGATCATTCATGTGAATTTTCATTACAATCGGATCAAAAAATATTTCAACTTTCATGGTTACCATGGCAATGGTGGCCAGTTTGAAAATGTCAAACCCTAAATGCACAACTAACCGCATTAGTGGCGTAATGGTTAGCATGCTCGCCTCGAGTGCGGTAGATCGTGGGTTCGAGCCCCGGTCGGGTCAAACCAAAGACTATAAAATTGGTATTTGTTACTTCACACTAGATCCCTTAGATACAGCATGCCAGATGTGGAATTGACTGTAAACATTAGCAAATGACAATATGTTTTATGATAATTACTTGTTTTGACACTGGGATGATTTATTAGAACTGAAATAGAATTAAAAAGAAACACTACCACACTGCAGGAACAACAGGAGGTGGTACAGATCTGTATAACTGTGTCGTCCTGTCATATAACTATGTCGTCCTGTCAAATAACTATATTGTCTTATCAGATAATTATGTCTTCCTGTCTTATAATTATGTCGTGGTGTCAAATAAGTATGTTGTCCTGTGAGATAACTATGTCGTCCTGTCAAATAACTATGTTGTTCTGTGAGATAACTATGTCATCTTATCAGATAATTATGTCGTTCTGTCAAATAACTATGTCTTCCTGTCTTATAATTATGTCGTCCTTTCAGAAAACTATGTCATCCTGTCAAATAAGTATGTTGTCCTGTGAGATAACTATATCATCCTGTCAAATAACTATGTTGTTCTGTGAGATAACTATGTCGTCTTATCAAACAATTATGTCGTTCTGTCAAATAAATATGCCTTCCTGTCTAATAATTATGTCGTCTTGTGGAATAACTATGTTATCCTCTATGAGGTAGAAATACATTTTTACTTTTTTTTTAATATGTTTCGACTTACTATAATTTTGTCGTCTATGATTGACATTGATGCTCCAAGGAGTTGATTATCATCTTCATAACCAGGTGTATCTGGAAACCTGTACACACCTGTAATAAAAACATAGATATCACATTTAGTGTACATGATTCGTGTTCGGAACAACCTTCATCAGATACGTTCAAAATCGAATGAATGGCAAACGAGATAATTTAATTCTTAAATGTAGTAATTATAAAGATACTTATCTACATATCCAGCCGGTTGACCCTTATGTGACCCTTATGGAATATCTGTGTCACAAATGACAAGGATATATTCCACTTGTAAACACTTCCCGGTCTTTCCTTATTCATGACTTAACACCGGGTTTATAACTAGATTAACACGACAGGTGCCACTAGTGGAGCAGGAACTGCTTACCCTTCCGGAGCACCTGAGATCACCCCCGTTTTTTTAGTGGGGTTGTTTTATTGTTTTAAACATATTTTATTCACAACTAAATGAAAAGGATTGAACAACAGGCTATGCCTATACAAGCTCTCTCCTTTTACATGTACAAGGCATATATTCAGTAAAAAAAAGTATATAACAATTATATCAATAATATAAGATAATTATGTTCCTTCAATACATGTAATTGTGAACACCATTAATATTTCATATATAACAAGGGCGACGCAAAGCGTGGCGTATCCCCTCGCCTAAAAATTAGACCCTGTGACCTTGACCTTTGACCTTGAAAATCAATAGGGTTTCAGATTCTCTTAAGGTCTAAGTATGTACCAAGTTTGGTCAAAATCCATTGAAGGATGTTGATTCTAGTGTTCACAAGGATGTTACACAGTAAAAATTTGACCCGGTGACATTGACCTTTGACCTATGACCTTGAAAATCAATAGGGTTCCAGATTCTCCTAAGGACTAAGTATGTACCAAGTTTGGTCAAAATCCATTGAAGGATGTTGATTCTAGAGTGTTCACAAGGATGTTACACGGTAAAAAAATTATCCAGTGACCTTGAACTTTGACCTATGACCTTGAAAATCAATAGGGTTCCAGACTCTCCTAAGGACTAAGTATGTACCAAGTTTAGTCAAAATCCATTGAAGGATGTTGATTCTAGAGTGTTCACAAGGATGTTATGCAGTAAAAATTTGACCCTGTGACCTTGACCTTTGACCTTGAAAATCAATAGGGTTCCAGATTCTCTTAAGGACTAAATATGTACCAAGTTTGGTCAAAATCCATTGAAGGATGTTGATCCTAGAGTGTTCACAAGGATTGTGACGGACGGACAGACGGACGGTAACGTTACTATATCCCCTTGCAACTTCGTTGGCGAGGGGATAATAAATTTACGAGTGAAGTGAAATTTGTAGACTTTCTAAATGTTTTAAATAGTTAAGCATACAAGAAGTTAAAGAAAAATAAAATAAAGCAAAATAAATGTATAATGGAAAGAGCACAATTGAAAAAAGAAGCATCTTAAATGAAACGATGAGTGACAATTATGAACTTGTGTACAGCTTGAAATATTTCTGTATTAAGATCATATGAGAATGATCTATTTCCATGTAATAATAAATCTATATTAATGTCAATATTATTATTTTTTTGTATTAATATCTGGAATCTAATAAGATTAATCTTAAGTTATTAAATTTAGGACAGATAAGCAAAAAATGGTTGTTATCTTCTAATGCACCACTATAGTTTGGATAGTTAGTATTATCAGATAAAAAATCATTAAATAAATGTGCCTTCAGGTTACTAGCCTCATTTCTTAATTGACAACGAATTATGTTAAACTTCCTTATTCCAAAATTATAATGTGCATTGGTATCCCAAGTTTTATAGAAGTGTGTCAATCTATTTTTAATGATATTTAAACTTGGAGATTCAGTAATAGTTAGGGGCAAAGTATTCCATAGTCTTATAGTGAAAGGGATAAAACTATCATAAAAAGAACTTGTTCTGGAAAACGGTGGATGGAATGTATTATTTTCATTTCTTAAGTTATATCCTGATTTTCTGAGTAGATATGGTTGAACCAACTCGTAAAGGTATGCAGGTGTTAACCCATTTAGTATTTTATATAATAATATTAGTTTGTGTTTGTTCCGTCTATTTTCTAGTGTTTCCCACCTCAATTCGTGGTATAGTTTTTGTCTAGAGGAATTACATCCAAGACTTGTTATAATTCGACCAGCTTCTATTTGTACACTTTCCAATAAATCGGATTCGTTTTAAGTGCAGTTACCCCATACTACATCCCCATATTCTAAAACGGGTCTAATAAATGCAAAATATATACGTATAAGGGAATATCTATCTAATAAATGTTTAACTTGTCTAAGTAAAAATAAACGAGAGCATGCTTGTTTATGAATATAATCTATATGTTTTTTCCATGTGGGGTTCATGTCCATGTGGGGTTCATGTTCATGTGAGGTTCATGTCTATGTGGGGTTCATGTTCATGTGGGGTTCATGTTCATGGGGGTTCATGTCCATGTGGGGTTCATGTTCATGTGGGGCTCATGTCCATGTGGGGTTCATGTTCATGTGGGGTTCATGTCCATGTGGGGTTCATGTTCATGTGGGGTTCATGTCTATGTGGGGTTCATGTTCATGGGGGGTTCATGTTCATGGGGGTTCATGTTCATGTGGGGTTCATGTTCATGTGGGGTTCATGTTCATGTGGGGTTCATGTCTATGTGGGGTTCATGTTCATGTGGGGTTCATGTTCATGTGGGGTTCATGTCTATGTGGGGTTCATGTTCATGTGGAGTTCATGTTCATGTGGGGTTCATGTTCATGGGGGTTCATGTTCATGTGAGGTTCATGTTCATGTGGGGTTCATGTCTATGTGGGGTTCATGTTCATGTGGGGTTCATGTTTATGGGGGATTCATGTCTATGTGGGGTTCATGTTCATGTGGGGTTCATGTCTGTGAGGTTCATGTCCATGTGGGGTTCATGTCTATGTGGGGTTCATGTTCATGTGGGGTTCATGTCCATGTGGGGTTCATGTTCATGTGCGGTTCATGTCCATGTGGGGTTCATGTCTATGTGGGGTTCATATTCATGTGGGGTTCATGTCCATGTGGGGTTCATGTTCATGTGGGGTTCATGTCCATGTGGGGTTCATGTCTATGTGGGGTTCATGTTCATGTTGGGTTCATGTTCATGTGGGGTTCATGTTCTTGTGGGGTTGATGTTCATGTGGGGTTGATGTTCATGTGGGGTTGATGTTCATGTGGGGTTGATGTCTATGTGGGGTTGATGTTCATGTGGGGTTGATGTTCTTGTGGGGTTCATGTTAATGTGGGGTTCATGTTCATGTGGGGTTCATGTCCATGTGGGGTTCATGTTCATGTGGAGTTCATGTCTATGTGGGGTTCATGTCCATGTGGGGTTCATGTTGATGTGGGGTTCATGTTCATGTGGGGTTCATGTTCATGTGGGGTTCATGTCCATGTGGGGTTGATGTTCATGTGGGGTTGATGTTCATATGGGGTTCATGTTCATGTGGGGTTCATGTTCATGGGAGTTCATGTCTATGTGGGGTTCATTTTCATGTGGGGTTCATGTCTATGTCACAGGCGCATGGGGCATGGATTTCGTTTCCTCCTCCCCCCTTTTCTCTACTACCCCCCTTTTTTCAAAATTTTCATATAAATCATTCCTTTTTCAAAATTGTATTTGTTTGGGTATGATTTTAATAATTTGAAGTAGAGGCAAGCTGAATATTTCTTTTTCATTGAAATTTTGACTTCAGTTAAAACCATTCAATCATCTATTTCTCAGTTTGAATTTCTTTTTGAACAGTTATCTACCATCAAATTATTTCAATGTTTCCATATTCAGATGGTCGTTGTGCCATTTTTACGAAATAATCCGTCTGCTGTTATGTTTTTTCAGCGGTTTATATTTCCCGCCAAAGCATTATGGGAAAAATATTCGGAGCGCATCTGGGTTTTTCATTGCAGGTGGATTACCTGCAATGAAAAACCCAGATGCGCTCCGAATATTTCGTAAAAATCCCAGGGTTCCCGTTCTTGCACTTCCGTCTCAAATGATGTAGTTTGATCTAGAAACGAAGCTGCCTCGCTATTCTCAGCGAGATTTCTTAGGAAAGATCGACGTACAGACTGAAATTCGAACATGGGCAATTAGGTAAGTGTCTTAGAAACAGTTTGATACGACAGTGGCATATGTAGACAAGGTAAAAAGTGTAAAAAACACTGGGGTTTCCCAACCAAGGTGAGCGATATGGCGCGAAATATGAAAATGGAGTTGCATACCTTCTCTCTTATACTGTATCAGTCGAAAAAATGTGGACACAGAATACATGTATTATTCATGATGTATGACGTCTACTGATATTGTCAAATGAAGAAAAAACGAATGATTATGAAAATTTTGAAAAAGGAATGATTTATATGAAAATTTTGAAAAAAGGGGGGTAGTAGAGAAAAGGGGGGAGGAGGAAACGAAATCCATGCCCCATGCGCCTGTGGTCTATGTGGGGTTCATGTCGATGTGGGGTTCATGTTCATGTGAGGTTCATGTCTATGTGGTGTTCATGTCCATGTGGGGTTCATGTTCATGTGGGGTTCATGTCTATGTGGGGTTCATGTTCATGTGGGGTTCATGTCTATGTGGGGTTCATGTTCATGTGGGGTTCATGTTCATTTCATGTCTATGTGGGGTTTATGTTCATGTGGGGTTCATGTTCATGTGTAGTTCATGTCTATGTGGGGTTCATGTTCATGTGGGGTTCATGTCCATGTGGGGTTCATGTTCATGTGGGGTTCATGTCCATGTGGGGTTCATGTCTATGTGGGGTTCATGTTCATGTGAGGTTCATGTCTATGTGGGGTTCATGTTCATTTGGGGTTCATGTTCATGGGGGTTCATGTCCATGTGGGGTTCATGTTCATGTGGGGTTCATGTCCATGTGGGGTTCATGTTCATGTGGGGTTCATGTCCATGTGGGGTTCATGTCTATGTGGGGTTCATGTTCATGTGAGGTTCATGTCTATGTGGGGTTCATGTTCATTTGGGGTTCATGTTCATGGGGGTTCATGTCCATGTGGGGTTCATGTTCATGTGGGGTTCATGTCCATGTGGGGTTCATGTTCATGTGGGGTTCATGTCCATGTGGGGTTCATGTTCATGTGGGGTTCATGTTCATGTGGGGTTCATGTCTATGTGGGGTTCATGTTCATGGGGGGTTCATGTTCATGGGGGTTCATGTTCATGTGGTGTTCATGTTCATGTGGGGTTCATGTCTATGTGGGGTTCATGTTCATGTGGGGTTCATGTTCATGTGGGGTTCATGTTCATGTGGTGTTCATGTTCATGTGGGGTTCATGTCTATGTGGGGTTCATGTTCATGTGGGGTTCATGTTCATGTGGGGTTCATGTTCATGGGGGTTCATGTCTATGTGGGGTTCATGTTCATGTCGGGTTCATGTTCATGTGGGGTTCATGTTCATGTGGTGTTCATGTTCATGTGGGGCTCATGTCTATGTGGGGTTCATGTTCATGTGGGGTTCATGTTCATGTGGGGTTCATGTTCATGGGGGTTCATGTTCATGTGAGGTTCATGTTCATGTGGGGTTCATGTCTATGTGGGGTTCATGTTCATGTGGGGTTCATGTTTATGGGGGATTCATGTCTATGTGGGGTTCATGTTCATGTGGGGTTCATGTTCATGTGGGGTTCATGTCTGTGAGGTTCATGTCCATGTGGGGTTCATGTCTATGTGGGGTTCATGTTCATGTGGGGTTCATGTCCATGTGGGGTTCATGTTCATGTGGTGTTCATGTCAATGTGGGGTTCATGTTTATGTGGGGTTCATATTCATGTGGGGTTCATGTCCATGTGGGGTTCATGTTCATGTGGGGTTCATGTCCATGTGGGGTTCATGTCTATGTGGGGTTCATGTTCATGTTGGGTTCATGTTCATGTGGGGTTCATGTTCTTGTGGGGTTCATGTTCATGTGGGGTTCATGTTCATGTGGGGTTGATGTTCATGTGGGGTTGATGTCTATGTGGGGTTGATGTTCATGTGGGGTTCATGTTCTTGTGGGGTTCATGTTCATGTGGGGTTCATGTTCATGTGGGGTTCATGTCCATGTGGGGTTCATGTTCATGTGGAGTTCATGTCTATATGGGGTTCATGTCCATGTGGGGTTCATGTTGATGTGGGGTTCATGGTCATGTGGGGTTCATGTTCATGTGGGGTTCATGTCCATGTGGGGTTCATGTTCATGTGGGGTTCATGTCCATGTGGGGTTCATGTTCATGTGGGGTTCATGTTCATGTGGGGTTCATATCCATGTGGGGTTCATGTTCATGTGGGGTTCATGTTCATGTGGGGTTCATGTTCATGTGGGGTTCATGTTCATGTGGGGTTCATGTCCATGTGGGGTTCATGTTCATGTGGGGTTGATGTTCATGGGGGGTTCATGTTCATGTGGGGTTGATGTTCATGTGGGGTTCATGTTCATGTGGGGTTCATGTTCTTGTGGGGTTCATGTTCATGTGGGGTTCATGTTCATGGGGGTTCATGTTCATGTGAGGTTCATGTCTATGTGGGGTTCATGTCCATGTGGGGTTCATGTTTATGTGAGGTTCGTGTCTATGTGGGGTTCATGTTCATGTGGGGTTCATGTCCATATGGGGTTCATGTTCATGTGGGGTTCATGTTCATGGGAGTTCATGTCTATGTGGGGTTCATTTTCATGTGGGGTTCATGTCTATGTGGGGTTCATGTCGATGTGGGGTTCATGTTCATGTGAGGTTCATGTCTATGTGGTGTTCATGTCCATGTGGGGTTCATGTTCATGTGGGGTTCATGTCTATGTGGGGTTCATGTCGATGTGGGGTTCATGTTCATGTGAGGTTCATGTCTATGTGGTGTTCATGTCCATGTGGGGTTCATGTTCATGTGGGGTTCATGTCTATGTGGGGTTCATGTTCATGTGGGGTTCATGTTCATTTCATGTCTATGTGGGGTTCATGTTCATGTGGGGTTCATGTTCATGTGTAGTTCATGTCTATGTGGGGTTCATGTTCATGTGGGGTTCATGTCCATGTGGGGTTCATGTTCATGTGGGGTTCATGTCCATGTGGGGTTCATATATATGTGGGGTTCATGTTCATGTGGGGTTCATGTTCATGTGGGGTTCATGTTCATGTGGGGTTCATGTTCATGTGGGGTTCATGTTCATGTGGGGTTCATGTCCATGTGGGGTTCATGTCTATGTGGGGTTCATGTCTATGTGGGGTTCATGTTCATGTGGGGTTCATGTTCATATGGGGTTCATGTTCATGTGGGGTTCATGTTATTCGATTTTCAGTTTTATTTGTAGGTGTTGTAGATTGTTGTTTGTCCTTTTGTACTTTCTTGCTTGGCCATTATACAGATTCTGATTACACCTTTTGTACTTTCTTGCTTGGCCATTATATAGATTCTGATTACACCTTTTGTACCTTCTTCCTTGGCCATTATATAGATTCTGATTACACCTTTTGTACTTTCTTGCTTGGCCATTATATAGATTCTGATTACACCTTTTGTACTTTCATGCTTGGCCATTATATAGATTCTGATTACACCTTTTGTACTTTCATGCTTGGCCATTATACAGATTCTGATTACACCTTTTGTACGTTCTTGCTTGGCCATTATATAGATTCTGATTACACCTTTTGTACTTTCTTGCTTGGCCATTATATAGATTCTGATTACACCTTTTGTACTTTCTTGCTTGGCCATTATATAGATTCTGATTACACCTTTTGTACTTTCTTGCTTGGCCATTAAATAGATTCTGATTACACCTTTTGTACTTTCTTGCTTGGCCATTATATAGATTCTGATTACACCTTTTGTACTTTCTTGCTTGGCCATTATATAGATTCTGATTACACCTTTTGTACTTTCTTGCTTGGCCATTATACAGATTCTGATTACACCTTTGGTACTTTCTTGCTTGGCCATTATATAGATTCTGATTACACCTTTTGTACTTTCATGCTTGGCCATTATACAGATTCTGATTACACCTTTTGTACTTTCTTGCTTGGCCATTATATAGATTCTGATTACACCTTTTGTACTTTCTTGCTTGGCCATTATACAGATTCTGATTACACCTTTTGTACTTTCTTGCTTGGCCATTATATAGATTCTGATTACACCTTTTGTACTTTCTTGCTTGACCATTATATAGATTCTGATTACACCTTTTGTACTTTCTTGCTTGGCCATTATATAGATTCTGATTACACCTTTTGTACTTTCTTGCTTGGCCATTATATAGATTCTGATTACACCTTTTGTACCTTCTTCCTTGGCCATTATATAGATTCTGATTACACCTTTTGTACTTTCTTGCTTGGCCATTATATAGATTCTGATTACACCTTTTGTACTTTCTTGCTTGGCCATTATATAGATTCTGATTACACCTTTTGTACTTTCATGCTTGGCCATTATACAGATTCTGATTACACCTTTTGTACTTTCTTGCTTGGCCATTATATAGATTCTGATTACACCTTTTGTACTTTCTTGCTTGGCCATTATATAGATTCTGATTACACCTTTTGTACGTTCTTGCTTGGCCATTATATAGATTCTGATTACACCTTTTGTACTTTCTTGCTTGGCCATTATATAGATTCTGATTACACCTTTTGTACTTTCTTGCTTGGCTATTATACAGATTCTGATTACACCTTTTGTACTTTCTTGCTTGGCCATTATACAGATTCTGATTACACCTTTTGTACTTTCTTGCTTGGCCATTATATAGATTCTGATTACACCTTTTGTACTTTCTTGCTTGGCCATTATATAGATTCTGATTACACCTTTTGTACTTTCTTGCTTGGCCATTATATAGATTCTGATTACACCTTTTGTACTTTCTTGCTTGGCCATTATATAGATTCTGATTACACCTTTTGTACTTTCTTGCTTGGCCATTATACAGATTCTGATTACAGCTTTTGTACTTTCTTGCTTGGCCATTATATAGATTCTGATTACACCTTTTGTACTTTCTTGCTTGGCCATTATATAGATTCTGATTACACCTTTTGTACTTTCTTGCTTGGCCATTATATAGATTCTGATTACACCTTTTGTACTTTCTTGCTTGGCCATTATATAGATTCTGATTACACCTTTTGTACTTTCTTGCTTGGCCATTATATAGATTCTGATTACACCTTTTGTACTTTCTTGCTTGGCCATTATATAGATTCTGATTACACCTTTTGTACTTTCTTGCTTGGCCATTATATAGATTCTGATTACACCTTTTGTACTTTCTTGCTTGGCCATTATATAGATTCTGATTACACCTTTTGTACTTTCTTGCTTGGCCATTATATAGATTCTGATTACACCTTTTGTACTTTCTTGCTTGGCCATTATATAGATTCTGATTACACCTTTTGTACTTTCTTGCTTGGCCATTATATAGATTCTGATTACACCTTTTGTACTTTCTTGCTTGGCCATTATATAGATTCTGATTACACCTTTTGTACTTTCTTGCTTGGCCATTATATAGATTCTGATTACACCTTTTGTACTTTCTTGCTTGGCCATTATATAGATTCTGATTACACCTTTTGTACTTTCTTGCTTGGCCATTATATAGATTCTGATTACACCTTTTGTACTTTCTTGCTTGGCCATTATATAGATTCTGATTACATCTTTTGTACTTTCTTGCTTGGCCATTATATAGATTCTGATTACACCTTTTGTACTTTCTTGCTTGGCCATTATATAGATTCTGATTACACCTTTTGTACTTTCTTGCTTGGCCATTATATAGATTCTGATTACACCTTTTGTACTTTCTTGCTTGGCCATTATATAGATTCTGATTACACCTTTTGTACTTTCTTGCTTGGCCATTATATAGATTCTGATTACACCTTTTGTACTTTCTTGCTTGGCCATTATACAGATTCTGATTACACCTTTTGTACGTTCTTGCTTGGCCATTATACAGATTCTGATTACACCTTTTGTACTTTCTTGCTTGGCCATTATATAGATTCTGATTACACCTTTTGTACTTTCTTGCTTGGCCATTATATAGATTCTGATTACACCTTTTGTACTTTCTTGCTTGGTCATTATACAGATTCTGATTACACCTTTTGTACTTTCTTGCTTGGCCATTATATAGATTCTGATTACACCTTTTGTACTTTCTTGCTTGACCATTATATAGATTCTGATTACACCTTTTGTACGTTCTTGCTTGGCCATTATATAGATTCTGATTACACCTTTTGTACTTTCTTGCTTGGCCATTATATAGATTCTGATTACACCTTTTGTACCTTCTTCCTTGGCCATTATATAGATTCTGATTACACCTTTTGTACCTTCTTGCTTGGCCATTATATAGATTCTGATTACACCTTTTGTACCTTCTTGCTTGGCCATTATATAGATTCTGATTACACCTTTTGTACTTTCATGCTTGGCCATTATACAGATTCTGATTACACCTTTTGTACTTTCTTGCTTGGCCATTATATAGATTCTGATTACACCTTTTGTACTTTCATGCTTGGCCATTATATAGATTCTGATTACACCTTTTGTACTTTCATGCTTGGCCATTATACAGATTCTGATTACACCTTTTGTACTTTCATACTTGGCCATTATACAGATTCTGATTACACCTTTTGTACTTTCATGCTTGGCCATTATATAGATTCTGATTACACCTTTTGTACTTTCTTGCTTGGCCATTATATAGATTCTGATTACACCTTTTGTACTTTCTTGCTTGGCCATTATATAGATTCTGATTACACCTTTTGTACTTTCTTGCTTGGTCATTATACAGATTCTGATTACACCTTTTGTACTTTCTTGCTTGGCCATTATATAGATTCTGATTACAGCTTTTGTACTTTCTTGCTTGACCATTATATAGATTCTGATTACACCTTTTGTACTTTCTTGCTTGGCCATTATATAGATTCTGATTACACCTTTTGTACTTTCTTGCTTGGCCATTATATAGATTCTGATTACAGCTTTTGTACTTTCATGCTTGGCCATTATATAGATTCTGATTACACCTTTTGTACTTTCATGCTTGGCTATTATACAGATTCTGATTACACCTTTTGTACTTTCATGCTTGGCCATTATACAGATTCTGATTACACCTTTTGTACTTTCATGCTTGGCCATTATATAGATTCTGATTACACCTTTTGTACTTTCTTGCTTGGCTATTATATAGATTCTGATTACACCTTTTGTACTTTCTTGCTTGGCCATTATATAGATTCTGATTACACCTTTTGTACCTTCTTCCTTGGCCATTATATAGATTCTGATTACACCTTTTGTACTTTCTTGCTTGGTCATTATATAGATTCTGATTACAGCTTTTGTACTTTCATGCTTGGCCATTATATAGATTCTGATTACACCTTTTGTACCTTCTTCCTTGGCCATTATATAGATTCTGATTACACCTTTTGTACTTTGTTGCTTGACCATTATATAGATTCTGATTACACCTTTTGTACTTTCATGCTTGGCCATTATACAGATTCTGATTACACCTTTTGTACTTTCATGCTTGGCCATTATATAGATTCTGATTACACCTTTTGTACTTTCTTGCTTGGCCATTATATAGATTCTGATTACACCTTTTGTACTTTCTTGTTTGGCCATTATATAGATTCTGATTACACCTTTTGTACCTTCTTCCTTGGCCATTATATAGATTCTGATTACACCTTTTGTACTTTCTTGCTTGGTCATTATATAGATTCTGATTACAGCTTTTGTACTTTCATACTTGGCCATTATATAGATTCTGATTACACCTTTTGTACCTTCTTCCTTGGCCATTATATAGATTCTGATTACACCTTTTGTACTTTCATGCTTGGCCATTATATAGATTCTGATTACACCTTTTGTACCTTCTTCCTTGGCCATTATATAGATTCTGATTACATCTTTTGTACTTTCTTGCTTGGTCATTATATAGATTCTGATTACACCTTTTGTACTTTCATGCTTGGCCATTATATAGATTCTGATTACACCTTTTGTACCTTCTTCCTTGGCCATTATATAGATTCTGATTACACCTTTTGTACCTTCTTCCTTGGCCATTATATAGATTCTGATTACAGCTTTTGTACTTTCATGCTTGGCCATTATATAGATTCTGATTACACCTTTTGTACTTTCTTGCTTGGCCATTATATAGATTCTGATTACACCTTTTGTACTTTCTTGCTTGGCTATTATATAGATTCTGATTACACCTTTTGTACCTTCTTCCTTGGCCATTATATAGATTCTGATTACACCTTTTGTACTTTCTTGCTTGGTCATTATATAGATTCTGATTACAGCTTTTGTACTTTCATGCTTGGCCATTATATAGATTCTGATTACACCTTTTGTACCTTCTTCCTTGGCCATTATATAGATTCTGATTACACCTTTTGTATTTTCTTGCTTGGCCATTATATAGATTCTCATTACAGCTTTTGTACTTTCTTGCTTGACCATTATATAGATTCTGATTACACCTTTTGTACTTTCTTGCTTGGCCATTATATAGATTCTGATTACACCTTTTGTACTTTCATGCTTGGCCATTATATAGATTCTGATTACACCTTTTGTACTTTCATGCTTGGCCATTATACAGATTCTGATTACACCTTTTGTACTTTCATGCTTGGCCATTATATAGATTCTGATTACACCTTTTGTACTTTCATGCTTGGCCATTATATAGATTCTGATTACACCTTTTGTACTTTCTTGCTTGGCCATTATATAGATTCTGATTACACCTTTTGTACCTTCTTCCTTGGCCATTATATAGATTCTGATTACACCTTTTGTACCTTCTTCCTTGGTCATTATACAGATTCTGATTACACCTTTTGTACCTTCTTCCTTGGCCATTATATAGATTCTGATTACACCTTTTGTACCTTCTTCCTTGGCCATTATATAGATTCTGATTACACCTTTTGTACTTTCTTGCTTGGCCATTATATAGATTCTGATTACACCTTTTGTACTTTCTTGCTTGGCCATTATATAGATTCTGATTACACCTTTTGTACTTTCTTGCTTGGCCATTATATAGATTCTGATTACACCTTTTGTACCTTCTTCCTTGGCCATTATATAGATTCTGATTACACCTTTTGTACCTTCTTCCTTGGCCATTATATAGATTCTGATTACACCTTTTGTACTTTCTTGCTTGGTCATTATACAGATTCTGATTACACCTTTTGTACTTTCTTGCTTGGCCATTATATAGATTCTGATTACACCTTTTGTACTTTCTTGCTTGACCATTATATAGATTCTGATTACACCTTTTGTACTTTCTTGCTTGGCCATTATATAGATTCTGATTACACCTTTTGTACCTTCTTCCTTGGCCATTATATAGATTCTGATTACACCTTTTGTACTTTCTTGCTTGGCCATTATATAGATTCTGATTACACCTTTTGTACTTTCTTGCTTGGCCATTATATAGATTCTGATTACACCTTTTGTACTTTCTTGCTTGGCCATTATATAGATTCTGATTAAACCTTTTGTACTTTCTTGCTTGGCCATTATATAGATTCTGATTACACCTTTTGTACTTTCTTGCTTGGCCATTATACAGATTCTGATTACACCTTTTGTACTTTCTTGCTTGGCTATTATATAGATTCTGATTACACCTTTTGTACTTTCTTGCTTGGCCATTATATAGATTCTGATTACACCTTTTGTACTTTCTTGCTTGGCCATTATATAGATTCTGATTACACCTTTTGTACTTTCTTGCTTGGCCATTATATAGATTCTGATTACACCTTTTGTACTTTCTTGCTTGGCCATTATATAGATTCTGATTACACCTTTTGTACTTTCTTGCTTGACCATTATATAGATTCTGATTACACCTTTTGTACTTTCTTGCTTGGCCATTATACAGATTCTGATTACACCTTTTGTACTTTCTTGCTTGGCTATTATATAGATTCTGATTACAACTTTTGTACTTTCTTGCTTGGCCATTATATAGATTCTGATTACAGCTTTTGTACTTTCATGCTTGGCCATTATACAGATTCTGATTACACCTTTTGTACTTTCTTGCTTGGCCATTATATAGATTCTGATTACACCTTTTGTACTTTCTTGCTTGGCCATTATATAGATTCTGATTACACCTTTTGTACTTTCTTGCTTGGCCATTATATAGATTCTGATTACACCTTTTGTACTTTCTTGCTTGGCCATTATATAGATTCTGATTACATCTTTTGTATTTTCTTGCTTGGCCATTATATAGATTCTGATTACACCTTTTGTACTTTCTTGCTTGGCCATTATATAGATTCTGATTACACCTTTTGTACTTTCTTGCTTGGCCATTATATAGATTCTGATTACACCTTTTGTACTTTCTTGCTTGGCCATTATATAGATTCTGATTACACCTTTTGTACTTTCTTGCTTGGCCATTATACAGATTCTGATTACACCTTTTGTACTTTCTTGCTTGGCCATTATATAGATTCTGATTACACCTTTTGTACTTTCTTGCTTGGCCATTATACAGATTCTGATTACACCTTTTGTACTTTCTTGCTTGGCCATTATATAGATTCTGATTACAGCTTTTGTACTTTCATGCTTGGCCATTATACAGATTCTGATTACACCTTTTATACTTTCTTGCTTGGCCATTATATAGATTCTGATTACACCTTTTGTACTTTCTTGCTTGGCCATTATACAGATTCTGATTACACCTTTTGTACTTTCTTGCTTGGCCATTATATAGATTCTGATTACACCTTTTGTACTTTCTTGCTTGGCCATTATACAGATTCTGATTACACCTTTTGTACTTTCTTGCTTGGCCATTATACAGATTCTGATTACACCTTTTGTACTTTCTTGCTTGGCCATTATATAGATTCTGATTACAGCTTTTGTACTTTCATGCTTGGCCATTATACAGATTCTGATTACACCTTTTATACTTTCTTGCTTGGCCATTATATAGATTCTGATTACAGCTTTTGTACTTTCATGCTTGGCCATTATACAGATTCTGATTACACCTTTTATACTTTCTTGCTTGGCCATTATATAGATTCTGATTACACCTTTTGTACTTTCTTGCTTGGCCATTATACAGATTCTGATTACACCTTTTGTACTTTCTTGCTTGGCCATTATATAGATTCTGATTACACCTTTTGTACTTTCTTGCTTGGCCATTATACAGATTCTGATTACACCTTTTGTACTTTCTTGCTTGGCCATTATACAGATTCTGATTACACCTTTTGTACTTTCTTGCTTGGCCATTATATAGATTCTGATTACACCTTTAGTATCTTCAAACTCTTCTTGATACATGAACGTACAACAAAAAGAGAAGTAAATAATACTAAATAACACAATACTGTACAAAATAATTATAAAAAAAACAAATACAAAAAGTAATAACAAATGTTTATAATATAGTAAGTTATACATGTACCTACAAACAATAAACAACAACAACAATAAGGTAAAGTTGTGAGTTCGAACCTCGTTCATGGTGAGGTGTACTCGATACAATATTATGTGATAAAGATTGGCAGTGATTTGCGACAGGTCGGTGGTTTTCTACGGGTACTCTGATTTCCTCCACCAATACAACTGACCGCCACGATATAACTGAAATATTGTTGAAAGTGGCGTTAAACATCATAACCCTAAACCTAGACCATACTAAGTTTACATGCTGAATTATTCTAGTGTTAATCAAGTTTATTACTATATTACCAGTAGCTTTTATATTCATGGGTTGACACGTGTCCTGTACTGTCTGTGTAAAGTCTAGTTTACACTTGTATATATCTCCTGGTGATGTTATATGCTCATATTTAGTTAAATTAGCTCGGGTAGCTCCAACCACAACCCTGCAAATATAAAAAAATAATGCTTGTGACAAACAAGATGTCTCAAGGGTATGTATTTTTCCTCGAATTGACAATTAAAAGTATGTACCTACAAAATCTACATACCCACTTCCTTTAACGACTACATGTCATAATCGATAGTAATGCAACAGTAGAGCTTTACCTCCGAAAAATGCAATGTCCTCAATGGGATTTGATTCCGGACCATCTCGCATTGTAAGCCACAGCTCTAACAACTGAACTAAAGGAGATATCCACTAACACAGTTAGCAGAGGTGGTTATCAACCTACTACGGTTCCTATAACCTTAATTAGGCAGGGAAGCGTTCCCCTTACGTTGTATAGTAATAAAAACATAGATATCAAATACATGTTTCTGTAATATATTCAAAATCGAAAGATTGCAAAGCCAAATAATTAAAAAGTTGATAAGGCCACACCAACAAAATTTCTTGTTCTTCAGATTTTCCAGACAAAAATAGTGAGGTGGTGAGCGAAAAAAAAATTCCCACAAAAGGAACTGGTTTTGATTGGTTGTGTTCAGTATATATCTTGAAAATATTGTGAAAAATAATAATGTGTAAAACAAATATGTGTGTTCTGGCTAAAACCGTTTGTATGGAAACCACTGTATTCTATATACATGTCGTTGACGATGAACAACATGACGGGTGTTGTACAAGAAGCAGAAATTGCTAACCTTTCTGAAGCACCTGAGTTCACCCAGTTTTTGTAGGGGTCTGTGTTGTTTATCAATGTTTTTATTTTGTCAGGAAGTTTCATAGTCTAATGTTTTGTCTGTATCTTCATCCTAATCTCGTTTCAAGGCCTATCAAAGGACGTATTCTGGAAATTTAAATATTAAAAAAATTTGACCCCCCCCCCCCCCCCAGTGCATTCCGATGGATATTTTGGCATGGACAGATTGTGTTAGATCAAGTGCAGGTAAGATTGTATATATAGACATATCGTGTCGTGACAACTGCTCGGTCATGCAATAAAGTCGGTCAGTTGTTTTGTTTAACAATTCTGGCGCAGCACGAGACCAATGACGTTATTCTGTATATTCATAGCATACATAAACACAGAGGGAATTCTTTTCAACGTCAAAATTACAAGACGAGATTAAAATAGAGGAGTTTGAATTGAATAAATTCCATGCAAGTATAAAAGATCCTTTTTACTAATGTCTTTTTACTAATGTCTTTTTACTAATGTCTTTTTTTCCTGATCATTATGCTTGTTAAATATGTTTCTATCGATGGTATTCCACAAGCATTTTTATTTTTTCGGTTTGTTGACATAATCGTCATCACAGTTCATGACCGTTTCTGGAATGTAGGCCAAGCAAATTGTATTTTAAAATACTTTGAAAATATGATGATTGATCATTCAGATTCCACCATTTTCTAGAAAATGGCCGATTTTACCAGGAAAATACATACAAGTGCTCTCCATTAGTCACAAAATGGCAGATTATTTTGCATTTCCACTGCTGCTTTAATAACAAATATACATACCCCTTGCATCTTGGGGTAATGAAATGAAATTCACAGAGAAGATAGAAAAAGAATTAATTTAACAGCAATAATCAAAATTTATAGCATAAATTAAACAGAGAATTAAATTAAACCAGACAGAAAAATGAGATTATCTGGGTAAAAAAAACCCTGTCATTATTACAAATAGATCAACAAAACTGTTACCACTCTGTGATAATAAATATGATTAAAATAAATTGAAATCAGTCATTAATTGTTTTACAAAAATATGGCAGAATGTAGTCAGTCTAATAGATTGTATTGACAAAAGCAAAAACACCAAATTCACTGGATTAAATACTTTATTATATGGGCAAGCAAGTTTAATATTTGCATCAAATAATTAATTTTTAATACTTCAATTTCAAACTATTTAAAAAAAACATCCTTTGAAATTTTTCAGACAAAAAACAATTACACTGAAAAAGCTAAAATACTGTACTTTCTTAATCTGGTTTACTTTTTAAGTTTGGTTGGCCTATGACAAAATCATGTGCTTTTTTCTACCTTTGACCGGCTTTATGTGACGTAATAGGACGCCATTTGGAAAAAGGGTAGTAAACAAATATGGATCAGTGTGTTATTATTATCGATCTTTTTTCCATGGAACTTTACACATGTGAGCAAGAATAGATGAAGAACATAATTAAAAAGAAAAAAAATTTTACTTTTCAAACATGAAAAAAATTTAATCAAACATTATCCAATGACTGACCGACTTATTGTCAGACGAGGATACTTCAATTTCAAATTATTTAAAAAAAATATCTTTTGAAATTTTTCAGACGAAACATTACACTGAAAAAGCTAAAATACTGTACTTTCTTAATCTGGTTTACTTTTTAAGTTTGGTTGGCCTATGACAAAATCGTGTGTTTTTTTTTACCTTTGACCGGCTTTATGTGACGTAATAGGACGCCATTTGGAAAAAGGGTGGTAAACAAATATGGGTCAGTGTGTTATTATTATCGATCTTTTTTCCATGGAACTTTACACATGTGAGCAAGAATAGATGAGGAACATCATTAAAAAGAAAAAAAATTTTACTTTTCAAACATGAAAAAAATAATCAAACATTATCCAATGACTGACCGACTTATTGTCAGACGAGGATACTTCAATTTCAAATTATTTAAAAAAAATATCTTTTGAAATTTTTCACGCAAAAAGCTAAAATACTGTACTTTCTTAATCTGGTTTACTTTTTAAGTTTGACAAAATCATGTGCTTTATTGACCAGCCTTATGTTACGTAAAAGGACGCCATTTGGAAAAATTTCGGTCAGTGTGTCATTATTATTGATCTTTTTTCCATGGAAATTGACATTTATGATTCTGGACTTCAGTGGTGAATACGTTGGCAACAACGGTTATCCAGGCAGTGGATGAAGATTCAAGATAGTTAACAGGTAACAGGAACTTTACACATTTGAGCAAGAATAGATGAGGAACATAATTAAAAAGAAAAAAATGTTTACTTTTCAAACATGAAAAAAATAATCAAACATTATCCAATGACCGGTGATACTAAACAGAGTCGACTAGAGTCGATTAGAGTTGACTAGAGTCTACTACTGAAATAACGCAAAATAAACATGTAAAAGTATTGCATTACTTTGTAAATGATATTAAATGATTTAAATGATATGTATAAGTTAATTTTATTGATGCTTTAGATCTCACGGAGTGAAAATATACCAGAAAGATCGGCGCGATTTACTTCCTGTTTACCAAAATAGACACAAGTAACTTTTATACTCAATACTTTTAAGAACTCAATAAAAAAATGTTTTTTGTTATGAATAAAGGTTTATATTACACAATACAGTGATTTTCAGCTTTTTCTGGTCTGAAATTTTAGCTATTTATTTGTCTTTTCTTCAATTGAGTTGTACGACTGTGTGTTAGAGACGACAACTATGAATGGGCTGTTGTTGAGAAGTCTACAAATCATTGTGCACCAATACAGCAGACCTCGGACCTATAATTAGGCCAATATGAAAAATATCACGTAATGATACCTTTATTAATTAACCAGTCCAATATCTCTCGGAACTTTTCCTTGCGATTGTCGAAACGTCTAGCGGATTCCGATTTAGCTGTTATTGGACTGACTGGAATCGAGCCAATACGGAAAATATCCGTATTGGACTGGGTTTTGCCGTATTGGCCCAATGAAGGTTTTTATATTGTATTGACAGATTTGATCATATAAAGGCTAATAAATAAAAGTTAATCTCTCGGGACTTTTCCTTGACAGGACTTAGTTTAACATTGGATCCTATGGGGAAAATTTTTCAAAACGCTTCTTCTCTTAAACCACTTGGACAATTGAAACCAAACTACCCAGGAATAATCATTTGAAGGTCCCCTAAAAAGTTGGGTTTTTTATGCCGATCCGATATCCAAAATGGCTGCCACCGCAGGACATAGATTAACATTGGACCCTATGGGAAAATGTTCAAATATGAATATAATGAGATATGGGGTAAATGTCAATGAGACAACAATCCCAAAGTCAAACTGTATCAGAAATGCCTTCTTCTCAGAAACTATAAATCGGACTCAATCCAAGCTACACAGGAATGTTCACTGGATAGTCCTCTACAAAGTTTAGGTATTTTATTCTGATATGAAATCCAAGATGGTGGCTACGGCAGGACTTAGTTTAACATTGGACCCTATGGGAAAAATGTTTCAAAACGCAAATCTGATTGAAGCCTGACTGTACATGAATGTTCATTGGATGGTCCTCTACAAAATTTAGGTTTTTGCTTTGATATAAAATTCAAGATGGCAGCTATGGCAGAACTTAGTTTAACATTGGACCTTATGGGAAAATGCTTAAAAAAACTTCTTTACTGAAACCACTTGGACAATTGAAACCAAATTTTTCAGGAATGTGCATTTGATGGGCCTCTACACATTTAGTTTTTTTTTATGTTGATTGGAAATCCAAGCTAGCCATCATCTCAAGTCATAAATTTATGGGGAACCCAGTTGGAAATCAATCATTGGAAGGTCCTTTACAAACTTTGTGTTTTTTATGTTGATCGGCATTCCAAGATGACTACCACTGCAGGACATAATTTTTAAATAGGACCAATTGGTTCTTTTTTATAACCAGGTGAACGATACAGGCTCTTGAGAGCCTCTGGTTTACCTTCTGTTCATGGGTAGTCAGGTATTTCAGTAAAAATGCGGCTACCAAATAACGAATTTGACCGTGTCTGAACACATTCTTTGATCGTATCATAAAGAAACTCTCGACAGACTTTGATCGTATCAATTTTATCGCAACCTCCCTTTTTGACCGACTTATTACATTGAAATTGAAGATATTTTAATTATGAAAATGGTATGAAATGAAGGACGAATGATCAAACTCTGCTGCAAACATTATAATCTTCCTGAAATGATTCGTACTTAAAAGAAAAAGCCGATGGAGAACAGAAATGTAATTTTTCGATCTAATTTCTTGACATTATGAGCTTGAATTATTACACATTTGACAAAGACATGAAGAAAGTAGCAACTGTATATATAGTGCAATATCTATGGACTTCTTTTAAATCAAAACTCATTCAGTCATACGAAATTCTACATGAAAATTATAAAAAAAACTTACCCTTGTGTGGTGGCGTCCATTTGATAAATATAAAATTTTGACCGTATCTTACGGCATTTGATTGAAATGATACAAGTTGGTTGTACGGTGTGATGCAAGTATACCAATAACAATTACACATATATATAAAAGAGAACAGAAAACCAGAAGAAAAAAAGGTTAAAAAAGAAGAAGAAAAAAACCCAGTTTATTTAAGAAATAATTCATGGAAGCCATATGTAATAATTGTTTTTACCACGGGTAGGCCTTTATGTCACGAAGTTTTACCCCGAACGTAAGCGAGGGGTAAAAAGCTGACATAAAGGCCTACCCGTGGTAAAAACAATATATACATATGGCTTCCATGAATTATTTCGACTCTAATATGTAAAAATTGGTAAAATATCGTTATAAATTTAATCGATCATAGATTAATATTATTTTTACCACGGGTTTGGATTCGAAGCGTGTGAAGGACGTCATATTAGAATACTAGTTAAAATCCACCCGTGATGTAAATCTATTGTCTAAACTCTCCATTATTTTTAAGGAATGGAGAGTTATGAACAATGTGGACAGGAGCGGAGTTATTGTTCTCTTTGTGCTTTAGATACTATACACATACTTTTTTTTGTTACAAGATTGATAATTAATAAAATTAATAAAGTACAATGGGTGGATTTTAAGTTGGAGAATGTCCTCGTATCTCTCCATTCCTTAAAAACAATTGGCCTCGGACCCTTCGGGGCCTCGGCTCCATTCTTTTTAAGGAATGGAGTTACTTGGACATTCTCCTATACATAATCTAGGATTGACATTGACATGTGTATACTGAAGTGCTATAACATGAACCAGTACGGAAGTACAGTGTTTGTATACTCTGATATAACGAGAGTCTCAATGATACAACATCCGACCAGGAAACTCACGTCATTAATACATCTATTTAAATTGAAATATCGAGAGTGGAGAAATATATTAATTTACAGGTAACAAAAGGAGAATATGTTTCCTTAATGACCAAAATGTAAAAAAATATATATTAGTGACCGTCAAAAAGAAATTGGTGGGAATTCTCATGCAGAAATTTAACCACTGTTGTGATGAAAAATATCCCGATAATAAACACGCTCAGAATAAGAGAAAGTCATGTACATGTGTTGTTTTCTATAATTTTTTTAAACGTGAAATAAGCAGTGTTTCAGCTATATATTCATGACAAGACGAGAAAATGTTATTCTTTAAAAACCATTGTAAACACACTGGTACAAAGAATGATTTGAACAAGCGTACACATATCACATCATGTTAGCAAAAAGTGGCGCTTGGATATATTTTGTTAGCGGCACATGTGTGAGTGGAGATGATAGCTTTGGTTCGAACGTTTTGACTGGTAACGGACAATCATGGATACCTGACAACTGCGCGTTGTATTTTACTTGTTACGACCGTTGGGTGTTCGCATACACTCAATAACTTTTAAGACCCGTACAAAACAACCTTCCATGATAGTACCCCACAGCCATGAAAGTACATGTCATCCACGGGTTTCCCTCTTGGACGAGTCATGTAGCTCTTTCACGACTAATGAATAAGGTATGCATTATCAAGTACCAAATGTATCTAGAAGAAAAAACAGTTGATTTTACTCTCTTGAAGCAATAATAATAGGATATGTTAAGATATCAATATTTTCAAATCTTTACAATCAAACCAATGTCACAGTGTTCACCTGTAACACTTGATGAACACTGTCACATTGGTTTGATTGTAAAGGTTTGAAAATATTGATATCTTAACAGTTTAATTACTGTAGTAATTTCGGCGTTTTCACGATGGGAAACAGCAATACAATTGAAATTGTTGCTTCATTTAATATAGATTTTTCTCTATTACATATGCTGTCTTTCCTGTTCAACTTGTCATTAGAATACATGAATTTATTGCTTGAAGAATATAGACATGTGGCCATGTGACCTCGACTTTGGCTCGACACAACATTTTTTACGGCCCCTAAACTGAAGATACTTAGAGCCATTAAATATAGACACGTGGCCATGGGATCTCAATACTACATTATTTACGGCCCCTAAACTGAAAATACTTGGAACCATTAACGTGTCTTGTTGCATCTAGATATTATACAATTACAGACTTTTGTAGAAGTGAATATGAGTTTTTATTGACCTGTAAAATAATATTGACTGAAGTGAATATGAGTTTTTATTGACCTGTAAAATAATATTGACCGAAGCCGAAGGCTGAGGTCAATATTGGTTTTGCAGGTCAATAAAAACTCATATTCACTGATACAAAAGTCTGCAATTGTTTTATTACATATACTATAAGGCTTATGACGTCACCCGCTGAATATCACTTTCAGCAGGTTGTTCACCCGAGGAGTGTTGTTTTCCCCGAGGGCTTTATAAACAATTCTAAATGTTTTGGTGTAAAATTTGTTAATATCTATCCAGAAATGACTTCACAATAATTTTTTGAAAAGATATGGTTTTGGTTGGTTATATAGGGATTTTTTTAACATGTTGCAATACATTTGGCATAATATTGTAACAACTCATACAAGCCTATCACCAATACGGCGTGGGTTCGCGCCCGGCTTTGTAAATTACAAAAAAGGGTGCACTTGACTCGCAGCCGCAAGTGATAGTTTACCAGTTGCTTGCCCATGGTCGGTGGTTCTCTCCGGATACTCCGGCTTCCTCCACCACTAAAACTGGTCGCCGTGATATAGCTGAAATATTATTGAAAGTGGCGTTAAAACACCAAAAATCAAATCAAAATCAACAATTATTATTGTTGATTTGTGGTAACCTATACATGACTCCATGTTTCCTGTCAGGACATATTTCAATTTTAAATGAGTCATCTTATTAATATGTAAACAAACAACAAAACTTTCCTAAATATGGGAAATATGACCGAGTGGTCTAGTGAGTAAGGTCGATGACGTCTAACCACATTCCTAGTAACACTTATGATGTGAACACGTTCGCTTCTCTTTATAAATCCTCTTGAAAATGCTCTATAAGGTTTCTTGGCAGCGACTCGGAATCGCGTGGCTAAATTCAGTATACATTGCATACATGTAATTGACTGGAATGTCATACCCTCATTTAGTCTGGTAATCACAATAGAGCTAACAAACCTGCTGCTATTGATGAGAAACAATATAACCATAATCAAAATAAATGAATTAAATAATTATTCCTTCAGGAACAACATTATTCGGTAATTTTAACTTGAGGGGGTAAAGACCTATTTTCGTCCAACGTGATTGCCCTTTTTATTTAACGTGCTTTCGTGCGTCAGGTCCGTTATTCGCCGTGTTTCGTGCACACAGACAAATAAGCCCCGTACAAGGATGATAATTATTTTTCGTTCATCGTGAAATTCAGTTTTATTTCCGTACTCATTCCCCCTCTTTACCACCCCTTTAACTGTTAATACGACAAACAAAAATGGAAGTATATGGAATTAGCAACTTCGCTACTCAAGGGGAGTGGATGTAGATCGTAGCCATTTGGCAGCGAAGATATGAAACTAGGTGAATTAATTGGAACAAGCATAAACTAGTAAAATGAAAAGGACTGTCTACAAAAATGTAACATTCTATTTGATAAATTACACAGTAATTATATGTATACAAATTTAACACGTGACATGTCATATTTAACGTCTATATTTTATATGAATTGATATTTATAAAGTCTACAGGTGTTGTTATAACATTATATTGTCTTATAGAGAGTCATACACATATTAACACACATAACATATAAATATTGAAATACCACTATAAGTTTATTTGTCTTTAATATGATATTTTGTCATATAAAAATGTATTCATAATTTTCTATGTGTACTGATTTAATATCATTTTAATGTGGGGAAGACATCAATGTTTGATTGATTTTTTTTTTATTAATAAAAACTTGAAAACTTGAATAAAGCTATGGAAATTTATAAGTACAATATTAGGGTTTTGTTTTTTTTTTACCTAAAACTATATTGTATAGTCATACAGCAATGCACAGTGCATTCGATCTAAAATTATATGAAAAAAAAAATTAAAAAACAATTATATTAAATTTAAATAAATTGTTTGAAACTATATATAAATCGAGAGAAAAAAACAGCTCCAAGAATACATGAGTGTTGTTAGATACACACTATAAATGTTTTAGTATTTTATCATCCAGCGAGAGTTTGTGTTGGGCCCCTGGTTGGTAAATACATTATCTTACAGGGCACTGTTGTGTCATAATATTGAGAAGCATGGGTTTTAAAGGGAGATAATAGAACAACCCTACCATTTATTGCCGTCTTCATTACTAAACATGGCTGCTGAGTATCCAAAATGAATTCCTGGACTCCCTCTAAAGTTCACTACATTATCTACATCAATATTAAAACACGTTACACCAGAAATTAACACCACTGTAACAAAATATACCTCCATTTTTATAGCAACATAATATTACTGCTAGTTCTTCCTGTTTACAAGCACACATTGTGTAAACTACTTAAGGAAGTATACACTTCAAACGCATTAGAAACGTGTAGTCTGCCATTTTTGTTTCAGATTTACATTGACCTCACGATCGATTATATATCCACCAGTACAATAACCACTCGTGTGGCGTTGTGTTAATTACACTCAACTTAAATGTACAAAATATGAAGTTTTGTATAATTAAAAACCAACTCGTACAGATTCTCTTGGTTATTTTGTCCTCGCATTCCACAGGCGTTCGTGGCACCCCCCTTTTTTCTAACTTTCTGTTTACAAATTTATTTTCAATAAAATTTCTTTATTTCTTTATTATTTCATCTCTTTTTCCTTATTTTAACTTGTTCGTGTCAATATTCATACAATCTTATGTTAACATTAAATTGCATCTGTCGACCCTAGATACTATCCCCGTGGAACCAGTAATGACGCAGATAATTGTTTGTTACCGTTTGACGATAGATTGTTGTTTTAAAATTTCTGCATAAAAATAAAGAATTTATTCTTTTCTATCGATTTAATTTGCAATATGATTAATAATTATTTTGTTTTCATGCCATTTTCAATGTTTTCTTGGTACACAGCGTTTACATTTTGTTCAGGGACCGGAAATGACGCACTCCTATTCTATCAATATATTATCACTACAGCTTACCTTGCTAATCGAAAAAATGCTTCCATTCGAAACCACTGTCTTTGACGAATGTCTAAAGTTGTAAAATTCAAACAACAACATCCAAATTAACAACTTAAATGTCAAATCCAACAGCAGTGTCCATAATGAACGTCCATTTTTTTTAGTAAGTTACAGTATGGTAAAATTTGTCGTCAAAGCTTTTGAAGAAGAGAGTTCTTTACTTTTACCTGAAGTTTATGACAGATATAAACTTCTCTTACATAAAAATGACCTCAACATTGTTATTGACAGTGACAAAGATATGTCCAAATTGTTACACTTCACTCAATTGATATTTAATATGTTAAAATCTGTTCTTGGCAGAGCTTTATTGTGTTATGTACCAAAAAAGAAAAACCTTGGTCGTCTGATATACAGAAATGATGCAGATGTTTTAGGAAGTTGCCATTCACTATTTTTGGCAAATCATCGCTCATCAAACCAAATTGCCCTGATGGAGAAAGAAAACTTAAAATAAACAAATACAATTTCTTCTCTTCAGTATTACAGATGATTTAAAGAAGAACACAAAGCATGAAAGTCTTGAACATGCAGCACAAATTTTGAGAAATGTTATTAAATTGTATGTTTCAGACAGAATAAAGACTGACAGATTACCAGATATTGACAATTTTAATTGTAGAGATGAGATTTGTAAGATCCACCCTTTCTTGTGGAATTTTTTATTTAGATTTGTTGACAAGATTACAATTATTATGATAATGCTGCCTTGAAATATTGTATTAAATGTTACACAATTAAATAATCAAATTACCACAGGATTGTTTTCATATGCTGACTAGATGTTAATATAATGATATTTTAGTATCCCCTCACCTATGAAGTTGTAAAAATAATACAACCTCCTATCTGTTTATCCATCCACAGGGACTCAGATAACTACTTCTGACAAATATGCCCTCTCGGACAATTTGATTTTTTCTACGAGATTGCCATTGCCCGAGAGTGGTTATAAAAAACAATAGCTGAGGACAAAATATAAACCAGGGAAGCACAGAAACAAACCAACAACAACCAACCGATATAACACAAAAAATCACAAACGCACATGAACAACACAAACTCCCGAATAATCTAAAGTGAACTCGGGTGATCCGGAAGGGTACGCAATTTCTGCCTATTGCAATACACCTATGTGTGTCCATCATCAAGTCTGGTAGGACTCTAATCCGGTGAAGGGCAAAGGATCTAAAACAGCTCAGATCATTTATCATCTGGGTGCTGTCAACCAGCTCATGATGTCTGCTGTAGAATTGTTTTTCTAATTTTAAGAGTGCTTGGAAGGCCCATGGGATATCATGATATTTATTTACATTTCGGCCTTGAAAAATATAATGTTAGTCAACTGGAAAGGAAAATCCCGAGAGTACCCGAAAAGCCCTTCATTTACGCCGCCTCGTCGCAATTTTCATCTTGACGGGTGCCGATTATAACTGACACAATCTTGTCCCCGATGATAAACCTTGCAACTTTTTGGATATGTCACCCACGATAGTCAATTGTGTATTAAAAGTAAGTAATTTACCGGCATATTAAATAATAAACAAGATATGATTATAATCTAACGATTATGAAGTCTCCCAAACCGGCCATTGACACTATCTACCCACATATCAAATTTTGATGATATCGGACAATGTTTTGGCAGCCATTTTGAAAATGGCAGACATCTTGAAATTTTTTATGTCTCTATCATTATCCAGTTAGAAGTTATCAACATTAATGTACGAAATTTCAAGTTTCCCATAGGATTCTATAGTAACCCCCACCCCCTTTGAACCCCCAAAAATATGGCTTTGACCCCCTTTACCACAAATCTGAAAACTTTAGGATCAACTAGAAACATATATCTATAACTCCACCAAGTTTCATGAAATTCTGTCCTGTAGTTCCTGAGATCTGCCGTGGACAAGTTCATGCTCCGCGGAAAGAAAGAATAAGAATAATAATAATAAAAATAAAAATAAAAATAATAATAAGAAACGGAGCAAAAACAATAAGTCCCCCAAACTTTGCTTGGGAGACTTAATTAAACAAAAGATATTTTCTGTTGTCAAACAGGGTCGAGAAATCTTGAAGGTCCATTTTATGAGAGTCATTATTTGTCTGAAAGTGAGAATACCGGTGCAAAATTTAAACATTTACGTTCCCGAATGTCCGTAGAAATTATCCTTTCAACAAAATATTACAAATAATCATAATCGAAGCTATAAAGCAACACATTCCTGAGGCCGTCCTCTGACGTCCATCACGTCAATATTTACGTCAAAAATCACGTGACAAAAAACATCAAGTGAACTCTCCTGTGTCACTGGCTTCCCGGCTGATATTTAAATGAAATGAATCTTACGGGAGTGTCAACAGTCAGGGGCGTTGGGCATGCGCCAACATTTTAGCAACCCTTACAAAGTCGGTGACGGGTCTATATTTATTCCGGATTTCCCCCGCTACCGTTATGAATGATGATGTGCATGTTTTAATAAAATAAAATGCAGGTGCGGATCCAAAAGTTCTTAAAGGGGGGATTTCCAGGAGGTTAAATTGTTTACATTTGTAAAACTTAGTTGGATTAAATTGGCAAAATTTATGACCAGACAATATTAATATGAGGCAGGTGCAACGTGAAACGCTCCCGAAGAACAGTAATTTTTCTTCCTGTTTACAAAATATCAAGCTTAAAAATAACACCACCTAAAACTCCAAACTCCGGACAGTTTTCGTATCCGCTACCGAACATTGTTTCATTTTTATTTCGACTAGAGTTCCGGCTTAGATCACGTGATTTTTCTTTTAATTTATTTCCGGTTTGGCAGCCATATTGTTGAAGATTTTGAAGTGCCATAGTAGTACATATTCACACTTCTACCATTAACGCTCCCGAACTTCGCCCAGCAGGCACACAACGTTGTTTCAACGTTGTTTTTAGGTTGAATTTTGGTCATGACGTTGAACAACTTGAACCAACGTTGTTTCAACGTCAAATTTTCACCGTTTAAATAGGGTTGATTTATGACGTTGACTCAACGTTGAAAATAGGTTGATTTTAGTAAAGTTTGTCAATGTTGAACTTTAGTTGAATTTGCAACGTTGACATAACGTTGAAAACAGGTTGTATATCCGACTTGTGAGTAAATTCCCACTTACTTTTTTTACGAACATGTTTAAGAAATAATTCCCTGATGCCGGGCATTCGAGAATTATTCCGATTCTAACAGGGCATTTACGGTAATTTTATGCCTTCAAGCGTACCTAGACAGAGGTTATTTTGGGCGCTGTTCCAATTACCTCCCGCTATTATTTACAAGAATATATAACGCTACAGAAACGTTATAGAAATTGATAACGATGAAAAATTAGTTTCATCTGATTTAAGAAATGATAATCTCATGTCATGCTTTATGTTCATTTTATGACCATGGTGAATACAAACATAAACATTCTAGAATTGTTTCTTGACATGACTTTTTCCGGAAAAAATACTTAAGACAACCATCTATCGACTTTGGCTTTTGTAATTTGTCGTCATCCGGTGACGAACAATGTAGTTTACAAGGAACGCTGGTGACATAAGTCACATTGACACAAGCTGGTTACTGATTTATTTTACGATTTTGTGGGCATTTTACCTGTTTAAGTAGCTAAATGCCATCAAATTGGAAAATATCAGTAACCGTCTAGTTATCAATGTAGGAAAAGTATGACGAAGTTGATGAAGGTTAGTGGATTTGTTATTGTTATGCATTTCCATTATATTTCTTACTACGCTCCCGAAGTTCGGGAGCGTTAATGGTAGAAGTGTGAATATGTACTACTATGGCACTTCAAAATCTTCAACAATATGGCTGCCAAACCGGAAAGAAATTAAAAGAAAAATCACGTGACCTAAACCGGAACTCTAGTCGAAATAAAAATGAAACAATGTTCGGTAGCGGATACGAAAACTGTTCGGAGTTTGGAGTTTTAGGTGGTGTTATTTTTAAGCTTGATATTTTGTAAACAGGAAGAAAAATTACTGTTCTTCGGGAGCGTTTCAGGTTGCACCTGCTTCATATTAGAATCGAAATAATTCATGGAAGAGATAGTTTGTATAACAAAGGTAACATTATTTTCGTTTAATTTAGTTATTACTTTTCTGTAATTCATCGTAGAAGGCGAAATTGTCATTCGGGGAGGTAATCGGAATAGCCAAATCATTCGGTATCCATAACTTGGCATAAGGCCGCATTGATAGAGGACGAAGTCCTTCTAACTATAAGCTGTCCGATTTTTCCTTCTATATCGTCACGGTATGTGTTTTCGTGCGTCATCTGTTTTCGTGGTACCCATTTTATTTTGATTTCCACAGCGCACGCATTATTTTTGACGTGTCTTCCTGTTTCTATTTATGGAACATAAACAATACGAAAGCTGACATCTGTAAAAAATGATAAAGTTTACTTTTAAAGACGTAAGTACCAAAAACAGTGAACCTACCTACTGAACCATACTTTTTGTAATGCCAAAAATGTACTTCATTTATAAAGTAGCTGGAAAAAAATCCAGAAGGGCTATATAAAATTTAACTATGTCATCTGCCTCTCAGACACCTGCTCTTCCTGTCATGCAACTATTATAGGGTCACTTATCGTATTTGTAAACAAAAGAGCTGACTGAAATGTGCCTGTTTCTTATATAAAATACATGTCACTTTGCAGTGCATTGTGGTTTCAGCACTAAAAAAAAACATCAAAAGTAAACACAATTTTGAAAGTGGTCATTTTCAAACATTCTGTTATTTTATTTAGATGTAGTATGATTTGGTAGATGGCCAGAACCATGAAATTTTAAAATCAGCCATTTCCGGATTTTATATTCGTTTCCATCCCGTATATCTGCCTTGCTTCTATTTGCCACGGAAACAGATGACGCCATTTTACTGACAACAAAAGTTGCCAGGTAATCGAGAGTATATTAAAATACAAGAATGGCTTTAAAAACAATCTTATGCACAAAGAAATATTTAACTAGCCATTCTTTGAAAATTCCAATCGTCATATGAATGGAGGGTTAACACTGTTAATCGCTATATCTGAAAATCGATAATAGCACGAAAACCGATAATACGATAGTATTGATAGCTAAAAATCTGCTCACCGGAAGTTTAAAAAATAGATCAATTGATAATTTAGAAACGCAAAAGAAATCTATTTCAATGAAAAATTCCCAATTCTTTGATTATTTACTCTATGCAAAATCGAAATAAACTTTTAATAAAATTCTAATAAAAAAATCTCTTTCTACGAAACTCCCAATGGAATAGACTGACTCAATCTGTCTCAATCTAGTCGAGGTACGAGCCAGGCGACAGAACTCGTCAGTTTACCGATGGAAGAGCGGCGTAGGTAAAATGAACGCCATAACAAATCGGCTACACAATTCATTCAAAATAAAAGATAATAGCCTCACCGGACGCAATTACGAACGAAATAAAAAGTATGTCCCCTAATTGTTCCTTCAAAACAAGAATTAAAAAAATGCTTTTATAAATGAATACCCCGCTAAATTACTCGTGTTTTGGGAGAAAATTATTCATGCGCAGTTGTTGAATGTTGCAGACGACGGGTTTTCATATTTGTAAACAGAAAACGATCGACAATTGCACTTGGAATCTATCGCTAAAATTCATTGAGGTACGCATATTTTGTTATCTTATGCCTGTAATTGGAAAGAATATGATCTCCTGGTTCTATGCATATGTAGAACACATTGAAATTAAAACAAAAACAGTCAATATAATACATTTTCCTTACCTTGATCTATCCCAAAATGTCAAAATCCGTGATGTATCTTATTCATTGAAGAGTCCAAGGAATTCCGAATGCAAACTGGCACACATGTATGGTATGAATAAAGGAAAGGTTTTTATGTCATGTGTATTATATACAAATAGATATGTGAACGTAAATGAATGAATGCTCTTTCAATTTTAACAGTTGTCATTAAATAATTTACACTAGAAAGGTTATTATGATGTCGTTCGAAATTGTGTCCGGATCTAGCCTTCTAGGTCACAGAGTGACTAGAACGGGGTCATGAAAATCTGTTCTAAGTTAAAACCCGTAACAATGCATTGAATAATATATGGGCTATGATTCAAAAGGAATATTGGTGTTTAATCTGAAATATGAACATGCAATCAGCTTCATCAATTTGGTCAAATTTATAAATTATTATCAAATGCCACGGTCAATATCATCGAAATTGTTCGTAATTGCGTCCGGTGGCGGTGAGGCTAACGTGTACGGATCATCGTATTATTGAAATTTTAGGACTTCGTCCTTCAAACAGGTTGCCTGTCTCATATTACAAAATTATTGTAAATGCCCTATTACTATTAGAATCGAAATAATTCTCTCATGTCATGTTTTATGTTCTTTTTGTATATTTTTTATTTTTTTATTCTTTTAATTTAACATACATAAAGTACAAATATGCAAAATACGCTGTCGATTAGATATGCCTTCTGCGCATGTGCTTAGGGTGTTCTGTGCTATTTAGAGCCCTCTATTGTTTTGGGAGGGGTGTATACTGTTTTACCCCTGTCTGTCATGATGTCCCTCCCACAAATTTGTCACATTTATTGAGACTATTTATTTATCACATATTTTTATGCAGTTTTCCCATATTCTGTTAAAATATTTTTAAATAGAAAGTCGACAAATTTTATATAGCTTTTCTATTTCCTAAATATAAAAGGGCTGAAATTTCAAATGATCGTTTTCCTTTTATGTTCCAATTTGAGATATTTCATATCGTGTAGGTGCTGAGAAGTTTCAAATTATAACGGATTACATTGTCGTGCAACATAAGTAGTGTTGGGAAATCGGAATTATTTCATAATCGATTATCGAAAATAATCAGAAGGGCATAATCAATTATTAATCGATTATAATCGGACTAAAACGAGTGTAGGAGTAGCAAAAACTGTTAGAAACAGAGTTTTAAGTAAAATTGATGTAAAAAGACAAAATCATGACTAAAACAGTACACTATAATAACCTATAAAGTAGATGACCAATCAACTAATTAGTTACTGACAGCTTTTTATTGATTTTGAAGGAAAATTGCATTAAATTTAAGAAGAAATAATGCTTAAACACTTCAATATTGATATCATTGTTGGAAAGTATGGTCCTCATGGTTAATAATAGATTCTTTCCGATTAATCGATTATCAATATCATAATCGATTAGTAGCATCGGAAACCCATTTCGATTAGATAAACTGATTAACCGAAACATATAACTAAATATAAGTGCAACACAGTTAACCACATTATTGTTGCTCGTCTTACTTGATCTGTCATATCCATCTCAACGTAGACATGATATTTTTTATCATGTAAAGAAAATCAACAATATTATTTTAATAGTCTTAATTATGTTTATGTTGTTATATTGTGATATTAAAAATTTACACTATAATTCTTTCTTTTTCAACGAATTTAAACCTACAAAGCTACATGGATTTACACATACTAGTATCCTAGCATTTAGTGTTTAGTCTTATACACATGTAAATAAATGATGTTTTGGAATACTCTTGTCCTTCGAGCATTATTTTACAAGCAAATGAGGATTATACAGAAAAGTGAAATGAGTCTGCATGTATATTTTTGACTTCTGTTCTTTGTTTTTTTGCTTCAAAATTATCCCATGTCTTGTCTGACACAATGTATTGCAATTTTTGATACTCTCAATTTTTCTGCTATTCATGAATGCTAGTTTTCAATAGAAAAGCTGGGTACTGGTGAGGGTCACAAGGGCTCGATCCCACAGAGCTGCCCAGCGCGTCCCCGGGTGGCGGATAGGGGGAAGCCCTCTTGTAAGTTGTTGGGGGGTAATCGGGTCATAATAGGAAAGCCTGATCGTGGACCATAGTGGGTACCCGTGTATGGAAAATGCCACACTCCATGCACGTTAAATATCCCTTGTAGTGTTCTATAAGAGTAGGCCTCTTGGGGCCGCCATGTTCGGCCAAATTTTCCATCCCTACCCACACCTTTTTCAGTGGCAGTCAAAACCCGTTATCCCGGTCTTACCACCCCACTTACTTTTTACAATTGTTTGTATTCATTAACTTGTTCTCGTCCTGAATATAGCTGAAATACTGCTCACTGGACGTTAAACTCCTATTAATCAATCAATCAATCAATAGAAAAGTCTTGATTTGCATTGGATGTGAACGAGGCTAAAGAAACTTGGTTCATTTTCATTGTTGCCATTTTTTTATCTGACTTTCTTGCAATGTTGTCAGAAAACCATGTCTCCTTTTTCGTATCTTTTTGCCAACAAAGTTGTAATGAATTCCCGACCATGACATATGTTTGAATGACTGAATACCAAGCTAGTAATATTGTTGTAGAAGATACTGAAAATGCAACGTTGATTGAACCTTGCATCAACATTGGTTCAACGTTGATATGTGACGTTGATCCAACGTCATTTTTCAACATCCATTCAACTTTCAAATCCAACTAAAATTCAACGTCTTTTCAACGTTGATGGTCAACTAAAATTCAACGTTGTTTCAACGTTGATGTGCCTGCTGGGCGGGAGCGTATAAATCAATCGGAGTAAGAAAACGTAAACGAGACGTCATTGCATTTGTAAACACGGTGACGCAGTTTATTCATCGTGGCAGTTATGCCCATATCGTTACGGTTGTAAGGAAGTTTTCGTGAATTTGTTGGTTAGTAAAATAATTTATGACTACATGTATCCCGTAGATCTTGAAAATAATGAGAGATCGTGTGAATATTCAGCTATAGTAGTTCCAACTTCCAAGGATATTGTGACACAACCTCGCAAATAGTACTGTTTACAAAACATCCTAGACCTGCAAGAATAAATAAAATATATCATCCTAGCGGGTACTTATCCACAGTGTATAACCGGTCAGTTTTGAAAAACGGAAGTTGTTGTACTGTCCGACCACGTAAGGTTAGTTGCTTGCAGAAATTTCGACATATTTGGATGATTATCCGTGATTTATTCTTTGAAAGTGGATCAACCGAAGCAACAAAAATAAAACAAATACTGCAAAGGTATGTTATTTATATTTCTAATCAAATAACAGTGCCCTATTTGAATACTGAAACTGGAAATCGTCGTTTAAACATCGTGGATGGTATGTTTTCGCTCGAAGAAAGGGGCTAAAATCTAATTTTTCTCCACTTATTATTTAAATTATGTCAAATATGTTTTCACTATCTGATGGAATAGACATCGAGGTTTTCAATGCAAGGAAATTATTATTGTAAACGCACTCATTTTCCTTACGACGGGTGCATTTAACATCATTCTTCATTCTACGTCACTGTACGCGTAATTGCTAACGAATTTGTCTGTCCTGTCCGCACAATTGTGTATTCCTTCAAGTTTCGAAGTTGTTATCTGCTGCTCTAAAATTTCATACTTTTTTACAGTTTACTCATCTTTAATTGAAAAACGTGTAGTAAGGTTACGACTTTTTGTTGGCAAAAAGATTATGGACAGTTTTTTTAAATAAAATCAATACAGGTCTTGCCAAAAAACAAATCGGAAAGTGCATTTCATTGAAAAATTATGTCCTTAATATTTACCATTTTGTTATGAAAAACGACTTCTTAGCGTCCATCCTTACAGATAATAGTTCGCATGCTGTGCTTATAGCAATAGGAATATCATCCGGTCGTAGAACACCCACGCCCTTTGGGTCTAGGTCTTGAAACTCGCCAAACAGGTTCTCAGCTTCGAGGCTTCCAAGTGCCCTTACATTATATGCTTGATTTCTTACAAAGCTAAATAATTGGATGCGTCGGTCAATGTTTGTCATCAATCCTTCAAACATCACCTGCGGTATTCCCTTCACATGAGATCCAGGGGTGGAAATCGATTAAAATGTATATCTTGCAAAAGCCAGTTTCTAAAATTTAGTCTATATCGACAGCGATCCACTGCCGCTGTTCACCCGACGAAAAGCATATCCTGTGGGCTCCGCCCGAAGGAAATTATGATTTTCTAGGGTGAACAAATTTGCATGTGTCCGGACATTACCATGCTATAAATGTTTTATTATTCTGAATCGACAGAGGACAGAGAAAAAAAATCGTTCTTCATCCAAATCAACTTCGCCAAAGCTGTTCATCTGATGACGTCACAGGCATAATATTGTTTTAAAAATACACATTACTCTCGGTATTCGTCTTATATTGCACCAGTACATTGTGGCTAGAATTAATTCCTAATGTATGAAACACTATATTCGTATCAATCACGTAGTTGTAATAAAACAATCATTGCAGTCAATGTATAGACACCTGCTGCTAGAGGAAGATAACTCTGTTAACGGGAGAAAACTCATTTAACTTGTTCCAAAAACTGGGAATAAGATACAAATGTATTTGAATCACATATCATCTAAGATTACTGAATATCTGGTAAATGTAGTTCGATCCTTACAAGTCCTCCAATTGCACGCAACACATAAACTATCTTAATTTTCGGTAAAACTAAATTTGTAAAGGATTAGACTGTACAAAAGTTCTCGATCAACTTTAACAGAAAACAATTAGGCGGACAGATGAGTTTTAAGATTCAGCAATTAATGATAACGTACAGTAGCAATTAGGCGTACAGTGACGTAGAATGATGGAAATTTAATATGTTGGTGGCGCAGTGTTATACATGCATGATCAAGCAAGAATGTTGAAAAAATAGTAACCCCGCTTAAGTTTTAGGGGTTACTGACTGCACGCCGGGTATTCGGACACTTGGAACCGGGTCGAACACTAAGAACCGGGTCAGACAAGTGACAACAACGTTTTCGGGTGAGTATGCTATTTTTATCCTCAGCGACCGTCAGCGATATTAATAACAGAAATAAATTGACACATCGTCTGTGCTATTAAAGTACTAGGTTTATTCCAAGTTTTGAGTATTATAAGTGGATAATAAATCGACAAGAACGTTTTAATATCGGACGTTTCAGATAAAAATATGTGAATCTTTAACTTTAGTCGCTTATATCTACTCACAGAGAGCGAGTTCAATGATTGTTTTGGTCGATATACCTCCCATAATTTATACTAGACTATTCATTAAAAAATAGGCTTTTGACTTGCGGTTTCTAGCGCAACATCTATCTTTTTATAACAACGGGTGCATGAAATCGGACACAAAGGACCGCGGGTTATGATTCAATGGAACGCGGGATCTTGTGTGTCCGTGGATACTAAGAACGCGGATTACATTCACTAATTATAACATTGAAATTGTAGTTTTGTTTCAAAAAAGCAACGTAGCAGGCTGAATAGACTAACAACGTAATAAATCTTACAGAAAATAAACTCTATATATATATATAAATGACACAACTCATAAAACAAAGTTGGACTAGCTATCCAAATATATTTGTTTAAGGCATGCCGCTTCTCACCTATTAACAAGTTGAAGTACGAAGAAAACATGCACAAGTGTTATTATTGTGGAATAAAAGAAAGTCCCTTGCAGAGTATTATTGAACATTGTAAACTGTCACACGGAGAAGAAACATTAAAATATCGGCAACTGGTATTAGACGAAAACACAGGAATACAAAGATATCAAACAAAAATACACGAAGGAGTAGTACCATCTAATTTAACCAAATATGGCAAATGCATTACCGTTAATGATGGCTTAACTTACATACTTGATAAGGAATCCAACAAAAAGAAGCTGAATACTCCAGTAAAGGAGAACTTCTAACAGAATCTTTTTCAAACTCCGAAAAGTAATCAAAATGAAGGAAATGACTTTGAGAATGATGAAATTCAAATGGAAGTATGTTGTCCTTCAGGGAGAGAAATATCCTAATGCGATTCAGAATCTATTGAGATCAATGACATGATTGATTTGTTGCTTAAGGTACTGAAATCTCTTAAAGATGTTGGACAAAAAGAATCATTCTTAAAATATATGGGACTATTAGCATCCGGAACATTTCCGTTACATAACATATGCTACCTTCTCTTCTTAGATATTGTTGAATGGTTTTCGTGCGATTCAACCACACATATGAGATATGGACACGAAACCGTTAAGTTTTGGCAAATTGGATATCGGTTATTTCATGGAAAATTCCTCCGCTTTATGTCCGGGATCCGCAACTTTGGACAGGTTTAGGATGGAACGTCGGAGAGAGTTTTTTTTTATCCGTTAAAATCTAAGGTAAACTGTGCCGTACCAAATGGGCTTTACGTCTGAAAACCGTATTACAAACACCGCAGCAGTAGTTCTCTTGTGAATTTGAGCTCACCTCTTCTACAAGAAATACGTCCAAAAAGGACACGTCAACTGGCTACGCCTCCTCCAGTTCAATATTATCTATGGGTTCCTCTGACATTTCTGTTTGAAAAAGGGAAAAGATAGGTTATAATATTGCACTATCACAAGCGGAGGTGTGGAGTAAATAGTGTACAACAAAATTTACTTCGATTTTTTTAATGATAGTACTGCTTTGTTATTTTTTTAAGTCTTACATTTGTAGGTTTTGGGCATAAAAGAATATACAATTAAATTTTTTTTGAGTGTAGAGTAATTCCCTAGGAACGAGCGTATTGTACAGATGTTAGGGGATTAAACCTCGTATGTTTAACAGCTAATTATTCACGATTCTCATGTTCCCTTGAATTTTGTTTCATATATCATACATGTATAACCCATTCTAATACGACATTTTAAAGGCTTTGAGAGAACATCCGTTTTACCACGGTTAGTCACTTTACGCCTATATTTTAAAATATTTGAAATAAGGTGACTGACCCGTGGTAAAACGGCGATAAATTCAAGCCATCTCAAATAAATTAGGACATTTTCCCATATCCAAACATCCTTAAAACAGGCATCTTATTAAATAAATTGCATAAGGGAACGACTTAAATTTAACAGTCTCGCCTGACAACCGCCGGATTATAATCCTATGTTGGCCATCCACGGCTTAAATCCCCGACCTGTCCTTGCATACGATTTGTTCTTAAGTGTCCGACACCCGCGTTCTTAGATCTTTCACTTAAGGTTACCCGCGGTCCTTTGTGTCCGATTTCATGCACTCGTTGTTATAAAACGATAGATGTTGCGCTAGAAACCGCTAGTCAAAAGTCTATTTTTTTAATGAATAGTCTAGTATAGATTATGGGAGGTATATCGACCAAAACAATCATTGAACTCGCTCTCCGTGAGTAGATATAAGCGACTAAAGTTAAAGATTCACATATTTTTTCTAAAACTTCCAATATTAAAACGTTCTTGTCGATTTATTATCCACTTGTAATACTCAAAACTTGGCATAAACCTAGTACGTTAATAGCAAAGGCGATGTGTCAATTTATTTCTGTTGTTAATATCGCTGACGGTCGCTTAGGATAAAAATAGCATACTCACCCGAAAACGTTGTTGTCACTTGTCTTACCCGGTTCTTAGTGTCCGACACCCGCGTTCTTAGTATCTTTCACTTAAGGTTACCCGCGGTCCTTTGTGTCCGATTTCATGCACCCGTTGTTATAAAAAGATAGATGTTGCGCTAGAAACCGCAAGTCAGAAGCCTATTTTTTAATGAATAGTCTAGTATAGATTTATGGGAGGTATATCGACCAAAACAATCATTGAACTCGCTCTCCGTGAGTAGATATAAGCGACTAAAGTTAAAGATTCACATATTTTTTCTAAAACTTCCAATATTAAAACGTTCTTGTCGATTTATTATCCACTTATAATACTCAAAACTTGGTATAAACCTAGTACGTTAATAGCAGACGATGTGTCAATTTATTTCTGTTGTTAATATTGCTGACGGTCGCTGAGGATAAAAATAGCATACTCACCCGAAAACGTTGTTGTCACTTGTCTGACCCGGTTCTTAGTGTTCGACCCGGTTCCAAGTATCCGAATACCCGGCGTGTGACTGGGCCCCTGTGAATTTCTATCCCTGAATAGCACACGCACTTGTTTCAATATCAAACATTTTAAGGATACTTAATAGTGAGTATTCACTATTAAGTCTCCTTTAAATTTTTGATATTGAAACAAGTGCCTATGCTGAATAGTGTAAAAATTTTCTAAGTCTGTGGGGATAAATGTCATTATTTAAATGGATCATCTCACAACATGCAGTTTTATATACCTGCACTGTTAAAATAAGCCATCAAAATCTATGCTCTTGTCTCTGTGAAAAAACAATACCTCTATGAATAACATATTATATCATGTTAAAGGTAAAGGGGTACACTTGCTCGCTAAGTAAATTTCTGAAAAATAGCTCATCATGATCTATAGTACCAGTACTTAATAAATATAATTTTATTTCCAGCTTGAAAATGTTGTTTTGGAGGAGGCTGTATTGGATGTCAAAGAAGTAAGACTGTTGGATCGTGAAATAATTTTATCTTGCAATCACACCTTTTTGCAACCTCATAAAGGGGGTAGAATAACATTGAGACATATAAAGTCATTGAATTAATAAATTGCATTTAAAAATTGCTTTTTCCTTATACCATACACGGCAGATTTACGAAAATGGCGTCAAAATCGGGGAAAAAATCATTAACTGACGATATGAACAGCACAAGAAAAAAATCCTCTAAAGCACCATAAATTCAATGACTGTTAAAATAACAGTTATTAACAATAAAAATCAATATCTAAAACATAAAGACGACAACTTACAAATACCAATAACACTTCTGAATCTGATTCTGAGGATGAAAATCGAATAAGAGATGATGAAAAGTGCTGTGTATGCAAATTATTCACCCCAAAAGAAATCAGAGAGAGCCCATGTTTAATATTCACGAAATGGCTACAATGTGACCAATACAAACACTGGGTTCATTTGGTCTACTCTACTGAAAAACGTGTGATCAGGAACAGAGATGTATTGTTATGCCCCTATTGCAAGAATGATTAGTATTGAAATCATGTTATCTATATTAATATTTAATAAAATGATTAACTTCCAGTTTGTTAAAAAAAAAATCTATTTAAAAACAAGGACGAAATTAAAACACAAACATAGCAAAGATTAAAAACAAAGAAATGGTGCCATCACAAGATTATGTTTTACAAGATAACAAGAGGTGCTACGACAAAATTTTGAGTGACTGGAATTTCAGACCCCCTTCAAATGTATTCTGGTAGACTTGATGAATATGATTGTTGGCTGAAATGTTCCTAACAAATTCATGACAAAATGTTGTAGTTACTATGGCGTCAATGAATCAGTACATTTCAATAATGTTTGAGAGATGTCAGTTCAAATCTCTCTGGAAGCTAATGATCTGAGTACATATTAAGTTTGTCAACTATTAACAATTACAATCATGTATATAGCTTCTATAGTACAAGGTAGTACATTTCAATAACGTTGAAAAGATGTTAGTTCAAATCTGACTGGAAGCTAATCTATGGGTTTATTTTAATATATGCTTGATCATGTTGACTGCATTAACTAACTTGGACACAAGTCCCTAGCTTAATGAAAGTTTTGAAGAACTACTTCTTTTTCAGTGTGATTTTTACATGACCGAAAAAATGTTGTGTAATGGTTAGCATGCTCACCTTGAATGTGGTAGATCCATGGGTTTTAGCCCCTGTCTAGTAAAACCAAAGATTATAAAATTGGTAAGAATGCAGCATTAAGGAGTAAGAACAAAGACTGGTCAGGTCAGAATCAGAATAATGTTTCAGAGTGGAACGACATATATACCCACAAACTGCTGTTTCAATGAACTAGCACTCTAGTCAGATTTTTTAACTTCTCAATTCAATAACTAAAGGATAGAGAAAATTGCAGTATCCCCCAATATTAACTTTTTGATGTTAAAAGCAATATAATTTTCATTCAATCATTAACTTAAGACTTCACCAGGATGAGGGGAATGTGTTTTAATTTATTACCCATTCTTCAATGTTCCAGTTCATAGTTTTGTTATTTTACAACATTGTTATTATACATGTAGCTGACCTTTTAATAATGTTTTGTTTTTGCAATAAATATTTCTTGTTTAATTTTTGTGCTCTATGATTTACAAAAGTTATCGAGTTGAATCATTTACATAGTACATGTGCATGTACATATTTTGCCCAACCAAGACTGACTTGTTCCTGAATTTAGCCCTTTTTCCATACTAATCCTTATATGTTATTATTGGTCTCCTGACATTGGCATAAACAAGAAAGGATGGAGTGCCTCACGAACAGAAACCACACCATAATAATGAGCTTGACATACATGTAAGAATGGAACATGACTATTAATGTATAGTACTGTATCAGGGCATACTATTTAACCCCTGTCTGTCCCTCCCTATAGTTTTGAGCTAGAGTTTTTGTAATATTTTGTAGTGAGTTTAATGTACAAATACTAAAGGTGTGCATTCTTACAGGATTTTGACTTCTAAAAAATCACAAAATGATATATAGTTGAACCAAGTCATTTTTAAGTTAGTACATCAAAAGTGTCTTACACACAGAGACTTTATACATTCTATAACAAAAGGAGCATACCAGTTTTAAGTTGGACCTTTTAAAAAGTTTTATTTGATGCTCCATAATTTAAACAACAAATAAAAATTGACTATTTCAACTAAAAATAAATCCTAAAAATTAACAATCCTGTTTAAAGTATGTACAAATAAAAACCGCTCATATAAACATAATGAGCAAATAAACAATCAAAATATAAACAATTCTGAATGTTTTGGTGTAAAATTTGTTAAAATCTATCCAGAAATGACTTCACAATAATTTTTTTGAAAAAATATGGTTTTGGTTGATTATATAGGGATTTTTTGTTTACATGTGGCAATACTTTTGGCCACATACTGTATAGCTGAATATTCACACGATTTCTCATTATTTTCAAGATCTACGGGATACATGTAGTCATAAATTATTTTCCTAACCAACAAATTCACGAAAACTTCCTTACCACCGTGACGATATGTGCCTAACTGCCACGATGAATAAACTGCGTTACCGTGTTTACAAATGCAATGACGTCTTGTTTACGTTTTTTTACTCCGATTGATCTTTGAACCATAATGGCGGCGGTAACATGAAATTGGTCTATTGTATCATTTATCGTTCCTCCATGCTTTGATGAAGTTCAAGGACATTGACAAAATTAAAGTCGCAATCTCAGAAACGCTTTAAAGAACGGAAATATCAATATTTGAAATATAAGAACAAGAATCACTCCGGAACGAACACGTAAAAATTATCGAATATCAATTTGGCGCCAAATTTAAACTAGTCTTTTGTGCAAAATACGATAGAGGACTTGATTTAGGCTTTTGGGAAATATTGAAACCTTTGAAATGGACAAATATTACAAGCTTTTTGCTGATCTGGTTGAAAAGATCCACTAAAATTTTTATTTCTCTGTGAATTTAAATAAAATACTTTGCTTTATTTATATCACAGGCACTTGTTTCTGGTAGAAAAAATATACCTAGATACTGGTAACTAGAAACAAGGATTTATATAACACAAATATGAGTTATTCCTATTTGTGTGGTATTGGATCACAACACAGTAATATTTCAAAAGGAAAAAGGGGGGGGGGTACATATAAAAATCACTGGTATTCAAGATTTCAATCAAGGTAGACAGAAATAAAAATGTGACATTGAATATATGTCCTTAAGGTAGTTATGAATAAAAAAAACCCAGAACAAATCAGTTCAGGCAGCTTTAACTATTTACTAAATTTGGGCAGGGTAACGTCAGAGGGGTCGCGAAACAATGTTTCGATTAATCGCAATTTACTTCTCCCAGAAGTCTCCCCACTTCTCCCTGTGAGCTCTCTGAAAGAGAAGTCACTTCTCCCTCTAATTTTAAAGTAGTGGGAGCCCTGGATAATTATTCTCTAGTTTTTGTAATTTTTATTAATTTTTTCGGACAACTAAAAGATTGAGTCGGACAAGTACTTTTTTTAGTTAGTTGTCCGAAGGGACAAGTTGAAAAATATGTTAATGTAGAGGCCTGAGAGGGCCTCCGGCCAAGGTGTATGATATTTTTTTACACTGTTATTGGGCGTACTGTACTTTCAAAGCAACCCTTCAGTAGTTTTCCTTAAACATTTGCATTCCATTTCAGAATATTGTAGAATTTTAAACACCCCTCATCATCCTCGCCTTTATTGAAATTGATTAAACACACTTACTGCCTCCACTCGTGAAGGTGGGGAATTAGGAGGGGCCTCACAAGTGGAATAACCTAGGACCTCTTTTTATCTAAATCCGGCACTGACTGCAAGTTATTTTTTTAAAATAGAAAGTTCATGCTCGTAACCTGCTTTATGGGCGTCTTGAATTGATTTTGTGAGATTTTATTCAAAATCTGATAGCATTTCTAGTAAAAGTGAGTTTTGTCTGGGAAGGGGAGGGCCAGGATGGCTCAATGAGTTAGGTAGGATTACCTAACAACTCATACAAGCCTATCACCAATACGGCGTGGGTTCGCGCCCGGCTTTGTAAATTACAAAAAGGGTGCACTCGACTCGCAGCCGCAAGTGATAAAGCTTACCAATTGTTTGCCCATGGTCGATGGTTCTCTCCGGGTACTCCGGCTTCTTCCACCACTAAAACTGGTCGCCATGATATAGCTGAAATATTGCTGAAAGTGGCGTTAAGCACAATAAAATAAAACAAAAATCAAATCAAATCAAATTGTGTAACATTATGTAACATTTATACCACGGTTTTCCGAGTTAAAACGCGAACCGTGAGATTGTTTAACCGTGAGATTGTTTAACCGTGAGATTGTTTAACCGTGAGATTGTTTACCCGTGAGATTGTTTAACCGTGAGATTGTTTACCCGTGAGATTGTTTAACCGTGAGATTGTTTAACCGTGAGATTGTTTACCCGTGAGATTGTTTACCCGTGAGATTGTTTAACCGTGAGATTGTTTACCCGTGAGATTGTTTAACCGTGAGATTGTTTACCCGTGAGATTGTTTAACCGTGAGATGGTTTACCCGTTTAACTCGAAAAACCGTGGAATAAATTATTTGTAACATGAAGCCATGCAATATCACATCTAGTTAGGTCGTTGAATATTGTACGGCTCTCTGAGACTACAGCCCATATTTAAAGTGTTCAATATTACGTATAGATCTGGGTGTATTATTAAATAGTTCTTAGCTGTTGCTTACGTACATTCTCACTCAGGTATATAAACCATAAAACGATCAAAGGAAAAGAATGCATCCACGTTACAATGTCTATTGTTTTATGCTTGCACCTTCATTTATCTTCAAATTCAGTTGGTATACATGCTCACAACAATGGTATGTATATTTCTTGGATGTTGTTGTAAGTATGTAGTTGATAAAAGGGAAGAAAAGTACATTAGAAATGTGTCCATTGTTGACAGTTGTTACATGTCCATTGTTCAATGTTGACAGTGGTAATTTGTCCATTGTTGACAGTGGTAATATGTCCATTGTTGACAGTGGTAATGTGTCCATTGTTGACAGTGATAATATGTCCATTGTTGACAGTGGTAATGTGTCCATTGTTGACAGTGGTAATATGTCCATTGTTGACAGTGGTAATGTGTCCATTGTTGACAGTTGTAGCGTATCCATTGATGAAAGTTGTATTGTGTCCATTGTTGACAGTTGTAATGTGTCCATGGTTGACAGTGGTAATGTGTACATTGTTGATAGTGGTAATGTGTCCATTGTCGACAGTTGTAGTGTATCCATTGATGACAGTGGTGATGTGTCCATTGTCGACAGTTGTGTATCCATTGATGACAGTTTATTGTGTCCATTGTTGACAGTTGCAATGTGTCCATTGTTGACAGTTACAATGTGTCCATTGTTGACAGTTGCAATGTGTCCATTGTTGACAGTTGCAATGTGTCCATTGTTGATAGTTGTAATATGTCCTTTGTTGACAGTTGCAATGTGTCCATTGTTGACAGTGGTAATGTGTCCTTTGTTGACAGTTGCAATGTGTCCATTGTTGACAGTTGTAATGTGTCCATTGTTGACAGTTGTAATGTGTCCTTTGTTGACAGTTGCAATGTGTCCATTGTTGACAGTTGTAATGTGTCCATTGTTGACAGTTGCAATGTGTCCTTTGTTGACAGTTGTAATGTTCCCTTTGTTGACAGTTACAATGTTTCCATTGTTGACAGTTGCAATGTGTCCATTGTTGACAGTTGCAATGTGTCCATTGTTGATAGTTATAATATGTCCTTTGTTGACAGTTGCAATGTGTCAATTGTTGACAGTGGTAATGTGTCCTTTGTTGACAGTTGCAATGTGTCCAATGTTGACAGTTGTAATGTGTCCATTGTTGATAGTTGTAATGTGTCCTTTGTTGACAGTTGCAATGTGTTCATTGTTGACAGTTGTAATGTGTCCATTGTTGACAGTTGCAATGTGTCCTTTGTTGATAGTTGTAATGTTCCCTTTGTTGACAGTTACAATGTGTCCATTGTTGACAGTTGCAATGTGTCCATTGTTGACAGTTGCAATGTGTCCATTGTTGACAGTTGTAATATGTCCTTTGTTGACAGTTGCAATGTGTCCATTGTTGACAGTGGTAATGTGTCCTTTGTTGACAGTTGCAATGTGTCCATTGTTGACAGTTGTAATGTGTCCATTGTTGACAGTTGTAATGTGTCCTTTGTTGACAGTTGCAATGTGTTCATTGTTGACAGTTGTAATGTGTCCATTATTGACAGTGGTAATGTGTCCATTGTTGACAGTGGTAATGTGTTCATTGTTGACACTTGTAATGTGTCCATTATTGACAGTGGTAATGTGGCCATTGTTGACAGTGGTAATGTGTCCATTGTTGACAGTGGTAATGTGTCAATTATTGACAGTTGTAATGTGTCCATTATTGACAGTTGTAATGTGTCAATTATTGACAATGGTAATGTGTCCATTGTTGACCGTTGTAACGTGTTCATTGTTGACAGTGATAATGTGTCTGTGGTGACAGTTGTGATGTGTCCATTGTTGACAGTTTGTAAATTGGATCATATTATCATCATTTGGTTTTTGACATGGACAAAATAGAGCATGTTTTATTTGTATGTATGTATGGGTTGACCCCGTCTTCTTTGTTCGTGTCTATATTTCATTCATACATAAAGAGGGGAAATATATGCTTGATATTGCAAAAAGTCAATTTGGTAAGAAATAAATGATAGAATTTTGAAATATTTGAAAAAAAACAAAAAAACAAAAAAAACAATAGGTCGCAGTGCATATAAGAAAAACAATAATAATAACATTACTATAGAATTAATCCAGTTGTTTGTGTTTTCATCACATTGAGTGAGAGTAAAAAAAGAATTTTCTTAAAACTTAATTTGCATGAAATTTGAAAATATGAAGGCTTTGAATGACTAGTCATGTGGATTAAATCCACCTTTTTTGTGGGAGACATTTCAGTCTTTTGATGAAAAATCTGGGGTTTTGATAATCTAGTCAAGCCTATGCAAAAACTTGAATATAATAAATGGTTTATTTTAAAAACAGTTTGGCATGAAGCTTTCCAATGCAAAGGTTTTAAAAGAGGATGTACATTCCATGAGATCTGATCAACAGCTTTGGGAAAAATCACAGATTATTATAATTGAACATTGCATACAAGTCATAAAAAATATTCAGTGAAATACGTTACTGGTGTTAGATAATCAACGAAATGTATGGTCCAATCATTAGGTCAATATTTTTATTTTTCTACATGTGGAAGTGGGGTACATTTTAGCTTAACCATATGTACCCCATTTATTATTTACAATAGTAGCTCATTGACTCATGCAAAGTATGAAATTCAGCATGTTTGTCAAGAAAGCCCCGGTGCTTACATTTCGTTAAAACTGATTGATGCATTGCTTTTTCCCACAATAAACTCTTCTGCATTCGACAAAACTTTTTTTTAGTGAATTCGCCGTCATATTCTAAACATGTAGTTTATTTTACCAAAGTGAATACGAGTAAGTTCATATATGTATTTGGTGAACTACGTTACCATATGTGAATTACGTTATGGCTGTTCATGTGAGTAACTGAGGAAATTGGCAGTGCACTCAGTACATCAGTGCTTTGAGTTCCTATTTACAATTTAGGAATGTTTATTCTCTTTTTTTCATTCGCCCTCGTCATATTAATTAGATACCAATCGTGGTATTTAAAATGCTCACACAAAAACGCACTGGTCTTAATATTTCACTTAAATATCAAAATAAATGCAATTTCCAACTAACATTCGTCTGCTATGGATATTTCCAGTAGAAAAACAGTGTTAAAGGAAAGATTTTAAAGTAATATTACACCAGTTTTGGGTGAAGAAAAGTTTCCCCTGAAAATTCAATTTGGAATACGGTGGTACCTTTACTAAGCTATTCATGCATGTTTCAAGTCGAAACATGTTCCCAACAACTAGTAATCTGCAAATCCGTGTGCATGTTTATCGTCCTCGCCATTGTGGTGGAGACTGATTAACTTTCGGTTGTTTTGTTCCGATGATTGCCGATCATGACCTCGTGAAGAAAAGTTTTGGTCTGATGATTGCCGATCATGACCTCGTGAAGAAAAGATAAACAATCATGGATGCTGAGGTAAGCACGCGCACATTCCTGACAATGATTATTGAGGAATCTGTTTCATGTCGTGTGAACCAATTTTTATTTTTTGCAATTATTCTTATGTGGTACACACGGAATATATATATATATATTTTTTCCCCATCAACTGAACATTGCGCATGAGCGATAATCTCACCGAAAGAGTTCAAATCTTGGGTCACGCGCATATCATTTGCATTACTGTACGGGGAAACAGAATTATCTGCTGTCAAATATTTTGCGATTTGCTCTTAATATGTGCTTTTGAGCGGATTTTGAATGTTATGCAGTTGATTTTAGTTAAAATTAAGTGACTATTAAGTGAAAATATTTAATCCCAAAATTCCGCGATATTTGCCTTTCATATTACTTTAAGAATATTTTATAAATAAAAGTCAGTTTTAATTTGTCATAGTATCCGAGTATCGTAGTTCACTTTATAACATTGTAAATAATTATCTTGTTAAAAGCACGAGATAACAAGAATATTTTTATGTACTAATAATCGCAGTCTGATTAAAATCATACCCCGGACTCAATTTTCATATCGTCGGGAATTTTAGGCATTTGTTTACAGATACAAAAATATACCCAAAATAACAAGGACAGTGATGAATTGTACACAAATAAAATGAATGGGGTTACCTGTTATGCAATATGGGAAATGTACACATTGTCAAATCAACTACAACTACAAAAGAAACTTGATTACTTTACTGAGCTTGAAGTTCAACAAGCATGAATCAACAAGTTCTGAGTTCATACTTACTTCCACCTCTCCTTCAAGAAAAACATCCCTGTCATCTTTATCTGTTCCAGAAAAAGGAAGTGATATCCTGACAGGTTTTAATGGAACTTTTTCTGTCTGTTTGGGGTCATGCTTTTCCAGGACGGGAGGTAATGACAGAATATTTACCAATTAAACTTTGCTAAAAGTAGTAGGAAATGACCTCCTTTTTTCAACATTTGCCTTTTCTGGTGAAATCACACTTCTTAATTTCTTTTCAATTTTGGTCTTAGTTGGGGATGGGGTTGCCAACTGGTATTTCTGTCTGACCAAGCCCAAGGGCAAGGACCTAGACGTTTTTATTTCTTTCTGTAACTCTTCTACTTCTTTTTCAGTCTTATTTATTCTTTCAATTGTCCTAAAGCATTGCTTGCATACACCATTGTTGGAAGTAATACATTCATGATTAAATTCCCCGAGTACATTTCGTATCGCCGATATTTTTTCTTCTGTCACTAGTGTCAGTTTTAGTTTTTTGTTAACCAACTTTTTCTCGATCGTTTCCCCAGTTGATGTTACTTCTGCTTGTACAAAAGCAAACCTACAAAGAACACATATATTTGCTTTGTAATAGATACGTCTTGGTGTCTGCCGCTCTTCTGTCTGATCCATTTTCAAGGGAATTCATAGACGTTCACCATTTTCACTGGGCGCAGACATTGCTGTTCTATTACCGTCGGGTGTTAACCGTGCGGCTAAGACGACTTCCGATAGCTTCCGAAAGAATTTGCAAACCGGAGTTATCTATCCTGAACTTCCCAGTTCGTGGAAGCGATGATTTGATTAGACAATTGAAAGGTCACGAGAAGATGACCTGTAAACCATACCTGTCAGACCCCGACGATATGAAAATTGAGTCTGGGGTATGATTTTAATCAGACTGTAATAATCGGGACATCAACATTCTTCTGACACAGGGATGATTGTATTATTCTTGTGATCAAAGTATCAGTAATATGAGACACGTAGTTCACGCGCTTAAAAAAATAAGTTTTTAACCCACATTACTTTGATTGTGTGAAATTGTATGTAATATTGCACTGTGTGTTGAATTTTCGTTTTAAGGGGTTTAATTCTTTTCTTTTAGGTCTTACGTCATATGCATACACCAATACTGGTTAGGGAAACAAATTTTCAATGAACGTAACGTAGTTCACAATGAAGTAATGAATACTTTACAAGGGCGGATCCAGGATTTCAAGTTAGGGGGGCGGAATTAAATTTTTTTTGGGGTTTTTTCGTGTGAAAAATCACGATTTTACGCCAAAAAATCATATTTTTTCCAATTTTAGAGCCCCCCCCCCCTCCCCCAGGATCCGCCCCTGCTTTACAAGACATAAAAAAATTCTTGACGGATGAAAGACACATACTTTGCTTATTTCAAACAAAAAAATCTTGAAACAGAAAGAACAAATACCCACAAAATAACCGTGTTCATGTATCTTCAATGCAAAAAACATCCAATATCGTGAACACATGTGTAAAAACATCCAATATCGTGAACACATGTGTAAAAACATCCAATATCGTGAACACATGTGTAAAAACATCCAATATCGTGAACACATGTGTAAAAACATCCAATATCGTGAACACATGCGCAAAAGGACACTATTTTTACTGTATCTCGGCTACTTGAAATTTTATAAAAAGTTTATCATCCCCGAGAATTCCATCAAATTTGGTGTTTTAATTGTATACATACGGCTACTTTAATTATCAAAATTATCGCCAGCTTCTCATCTAAAAATCTGAAAATGTGTTGGACATGTATTTGTCTGCTGATTTCATTTAACTGATTTTGGCTGTTAAGCACCTTTAAAGTTCAAATTTATATACCATTTATTCAATATTTGTATTATCTAGAATTTTCTTATTAATATGCACCCAATTTTAAGCTTCGAGACATAAAACAGACAAACCTTTTGCTTTGGCCTTACTAGAGAAATTTTCATTTTTGTGGCAAAAGTTGGGATTTCAACACCAATGCCAGAAAATAAGATCTTCAAATGATTAGTCAATATCAAATAGGTGACTACACATAAATTTGATCAAGAAAAGTCATTTTTATTTTTTCCCAGAAAAGTATAAGGGGAATCATCTTTCCTTGAAATGGGCAATATTTCATTTTGGTTTTGAGGAAGTCGATATGAAAAATTTAGAAAATATTTCACTATGATGATATTGACTCCAGTAATCTAGCACTAATTTACAAAAAAAATCATGAATTTTAATTTGAATTTTGGTGTTTAACGCCACCTTCAGCAATATTTCAGCTAAATCATGGCGACCAGTTTTAGTGGTGGAAGAAGCCGGAGTACCCGGAGAGAACCACCGACCATGGGCAAGCAACTGGTAAACTTTATCACTTGCGGCTGCGAGTCGAGTGCACCTTTTTTGTAATTTACAAAGCCGGGCGCGAACCCACGCCGTATTGGTGATAGACTTGAATGAGTTGTTAGGTAATCCAACTACCTAACTCATTGTGCCACCCGTTAAAACACCAAAATTCAAATCATTAAATCTAACAACCATACCGTAATTGTTTCAAGCAGATTACAGTAAGCCCACAGTTTTGGCCTTACCACTGTGCAGTCACATGTATCCGTTCAATTGCATTTGTGTACTTCTGAATTTTTAGAAGAATTTCAGCATTTTTTGTTCAGGAGTTACAGACAGTCCTTGGTGTCATCAGATGTAAAAATGTGATTTTATTTTGTGAGTGTTCTTATCAATTATTGAATCAAATTTGTTGGGGGGTTTTACAAACATATAAACTTGACCAAATAAATGGATTGATTGGTTTATGGTGTTTGACACCAATTTGAACAATCTGTCAGTTATATGGTGAAGGTCAGTTTTATTGGTGGAGGAAACCGGAGTATGCGGAGAAAACCACCGAACATTCACAAGTCACTGGCAAACTTTATCACATAATGTTGTATCGAGTACATCTTGCCATGAACCAGAACGGGGTTCGAACTCACAACTTTAGTGGTGATCGGCAATGATTGCACAAGTAGTTGTTAATTCAGCCACCATGCAATCACGACCACGATGCAATGCCGGATTTACCATTGTGCTTAGGCGTGCTTAAGCACAGGGCCCCCGTTGGCCAGCGGGGCCCATCTTCCTGCCAAAAAAAATGACGATGGCTTTTTGCTTATGCGATGCAATTTTAAATTTGAAGGCGTTCTGTTTCGGAGCGATTCCAGACATAATGATAGAATTGATAGTCCTGATCATGTATGCCCGACTGCCTGTGTAGGCCTACCGGGTCTACCTCCTTCAGGGCCCAAGTAAGGGGCCTCATAACTTAACTAGCACAGGGTCTCATGTGTCCTAAATCCGGCACTGCCACGATGGCCCCACAAATGAATGGAAGGATTTGTTTCATATAAATTATATAATAAGTGCTACTATATTCCTACTGTGACTGTAATAGTTATTTTATTAAAAAGTATAGATGGTATTTATTCATTCATTGTTTCATCATATTCATCATGACATATGACTGTGACTGACGAATATAGGCCTGATTTTTTTTAAAAGAGAAATTTTCTAGTTCATTGATTATTTTTTAACAAAGTAAAATTAATTCTTCATTAACAACTAAAACAATTCAACTCTTAAACACACAAACAAAACAAAAACAACACAAAAAACAACAAATAAAATAATTTTATTCTTTATAAACAAATACAACCATGCAGAATGTCAATAAACAACTTGGAAATGGGTCTATAGCACACAGATGTTCCTATTACAAACATATACTGGTAATTAACAAGGTTCAAACATATTCAACCGTGCTTCGATCCCGGTTAATATGTTCTTTAACCATTTAACCGCATGGTTAAAACCACACCGTAAAAAAACACTCAACCATAAAAGTGTTTAAAACCAGGTTAATGGTTAAGAATTAAAAAAACAGGCCTTATGTCTTGTCATTTCTACCCCTCAAACACACATTCAAAGTAGTTAGAATTCTATTGTTATTAATCTGGACTGAGGAGCGGGGCCTATAACATACAAACGATTGAGGAGGTGGGCGAGCGGGGGCCTATAACATACAAACGATTGAGGAGGTGGGTGAGCGGGGCCTATAACATACAAACGATTGAGGAGGTGGGTGAGTGGGGCCTATAACATACAAACGATTGAGGAGGTGGGTGAGCGGGACCTATAACATACAAACCACGATGTTATTAATCTGGCTTGAGGAGGTGGGCGAGCGGGGCCTATAACATACAAACCACGATGTTATTAATCTGGATTGAGGAGGTGGGTGAGCGGGGCCTATAACATACAAACCAAGATGTTATTAATCTGGATTGAGGAGGTGGGTGAGCGGGGCCTATAACATACAAACCATGATGTTATTAATCTGGATTGAGGAGGTGGGTGAGCGGGGCCTATAACATACAAACCACGAATTGTTTGCCCTATTGCACTTGGTGCTCCCTGCTTGATGACCATCCACGAAATGAATAGAGTTTAAGGATTCCACGTGCTGGCCATCCTGCGGAGAGCACAATACTTTCAGACTTGTGATTATATTGGGTCACAAGTCTGTTAACTGGCACCTTCCCTTGGTGCCCCCTGCTTGATGGCCACCCCACGGTGTGAATACTTTACCTTATTTTTGTTTTTATTTTTTTTTAAATTCTTTCGATAATTTGAATTACAGAATAATGAATCCACGGGCTGGCCATCTTGCGGAGAGCACAAGATTTTCAGATTTGTGATTATATTGGGTCACAGGTCTGTTAACTGGCACCGCCTCTTGGTTCTCCCTGCTTGATGGCCACCCTATGAAATGAACGACTCATTAATATATTTTTAATCAATATTTTTATTGTTGGTTTTCTGATACTGTTAACTATAATCACAAAACTAGCGTGGCCATAAGTTCATCCTAATGGCATGAACCCTTGGTACTTCAAGTAGTCATACTATTTCTTTATTTGAAGATACATTTGATTTCCTCCCCAATACACACCTATGGCTCTAAACTAGTGGTGAAAACATTAGTGCTGTTGGGGTTTTTTTCCATCTTTTTTTTTTATGTTATAAAACAATTGTAATAAATGCTCATATTGTATATGCCCCCTGTGGGCCCTTGATTGGTGAATTAATAAACTTATGACTTATGACTTATGTAACGAACGTCACATTAGTCGAGCACACCGAAAATGTTCTATATATACTAACTGCCAAATCGTCCGTGCGGAAAGGAATTCAATACTACAGCCTTAGCTAATTTGCATATCTATAACGTTTATGTAAAACATTATACTGTGAAGAAATTTAACAACAGTAAGGAAATCAGTAAGGTTGACAGAGTGATACCAAAAAAGGGAGCTAATAAGTCTTCTACCCTTCACAGCAAAACAAAAACAAAAACGGAGGGATAAACTAAAAGAATGACCTAAAAATGAAAAGAGAAATTGGACAAGTACAAAAAAGAAAAGATTTTTTTTTTACCACAATATATTATCACTTGAATCATTGTTCATGTCATAATATATCAATATCCATTGTCAGGAGTGCAACAATTTTTGCAAAAAAAAACAAAAAACCAGCAATGATATTTAGAGCAGTATGTTTAAGATTTAAAGTTGTCCAAGCAATTTCTTAGTATTTTTCCAGTTTCTATAGATATTGCATTTAAAGTTAAACCTTTTTCATCACATTTTAATAAGTTTTTGAATAATATAATTATATGTCATCAAAACTGTAACAATCAAGACAAAATGGGGACAAAATTGGCATGTATTTAGCATTACAGATACCATATTGTATATGATACTGAAATGATGGTAGAATATTTATTTTAGTATGCAGGAATTATATTTTTCAAATGCTCATATCTTGCATTATATTTGTTTATTTTTTAAAGTTAAGCATCATTGTCTAGAGTGCAAAACACTATACAAACATCTTTTGGGATCATTGATTATTTAATTGTACATGTATGTCAATAATCAACTCCAGCTTTTTTTTTTTATTATCAGACTGTTAAATTTTGAAAAAATTTTAGTATTTTACCTTAATTTTATTTGTTCATTTAAAAAAAACAACTTTTGGAGGCTTGAAAAATGGCATCAAATTTCTAAAATAAAGGCAAAATTTTCTAATAATAAATAATACTAACTTCTTGTGCATTTTTTTCTGCTACATAAATTATATGATGTACTTCTCATTTTATGATAATGAAAAGAAATGGATGTTATTATTTTTTTTTGGGGTTTATTTTCCTTTAAATAAAATGTTCTTAAAAATTCATTGTTTGTTTATTTGATAAATCCAGTTGGTTTTACACACTTCAATGTGTATTACACTATATATGATAAAAACAAATCTTATTAGACTAAAAGTTTTTTGTCGTTTTTTTTTTAAACAGCCCCTTTCCGCTAAGAACAGGGTACTAAGGAGTAAGTGCACAGACTGGTTGGTTCGGAATCAGAATAATGTGTTTGAATGAGTGGCATGCCTACCCGCGGACAATTGTTTCAGTGAGCTATCACAATAAAGGTCAGCGTGTTGGTCAAGTACAAAGTGTACTTTGTCATCATCTCATCAAATGTAACTTATTCTAGCTCCATGATATAACTTGAACAATGCCCATTTTGGCGTTAAACCAGTGCCGTATTTACAAGTGCTTAGGTGTGCTTAAACACAGGGCCCCGTTGGCCGAGGGGCCGGGCCATCTTCCTGTCAAAATATTTTTTACGATGGATTTTAGCTAATGTGTTGAAGGTAATTTGTTTCGGAGCGATTCCAGACATAATGATAGAGTTGATAGTCTTTGGGTCTACCTCCTTCAGGGCCCAAGTAAGGGGTCTCATTACTTAACTAGCACAGGGCCTCATTTGTCCTATATCCGGCACCGCGTTGAACAATAATCACTCGCTCATATTTCCTACACCTAAGCAAGAGAAAGTTAGAGTTAGACAAATCAAAATTTAGACTGCATTCCATCACAGGCACTCGTGGCACGGATTTACCACCCCCCTTTTTTCTAACTTTCTGTTTACAAATTTATTTTCAATAAAATTTCTTTATTTCTTTATTATTTCATCTCTTTTTCCTTATTTTAACTTGTTCGTGTCAATATTCATACAATCTTATGTTAACATCAAATTGCATGTGTCGACCCTATATAGATACTAATAATCCACAAGGCATGCAACTCAGCAGGTTTAAAAATCGTACCCCTGCTCTCTTCGAGTACATTTATTGCACCTTATTTCCATTACATTTATTGCACCTTATTTCCATTATGTCATTCAAACTAGGACATGTATCCATTCCTAAAAGGCGCATCTTTTTGCCCCTGTTTTTGTTTTGTGCATACGATAGCTCAGTTCTCCAGAATTTTAAGATTTTCATACATTGATTGCCAAATTTTTCGTATAAGGACCCACGGCTGACGGAAGTGACGTACCACTGCATTAACCGCCTGTGGCAAATACGAGAGATTCAGATAGAGTGTGTAAAAAAAACGGAAAGATGGCAAACTAAATAAAGCGAAAGATAGATACGTTAGAGAGGATCTTAAATCTCCGTTGTATGATTCTATGATTTAAGGCTTAATAAATATTTTATTTGTCGAATTCCCTTTCTTTGTTTGTCGAAGAGTTGCATTTGACCTCTGCAAGAAGAACACAATAAAACATTATAATGGGTCGAAGAGGAAGAGCGAGCGATTTTCTTACCTCAGACCCCTCACCGAAGATTAGTTTCCATACCATTACCACCCTAGCTACGACACTGACCTCCAATGAGAGTGCACACTGGTGGAGTTGATAAATATTTAAGGTTTGCTCAGGGTCGTCTTAATAACACCATAGTCCCCGGGCAAAGCAATGCACTGTCGAAACATCTATATCGGAAAGGAGATCATAAAGCATCAGCTGTAGTTGTGACGAACTTCATTTAACCAAGTATATTTCCATTAATGAATACATAATTGTATTTCAGTTAGTATTTTTTATTTTTTTACATTTGTAAAATCTATCATTGGTATTTAAAAAATAGAGGCTCCCAGGAGCCTGTAATCGCTCACCTGGTTTTCAATTTGACATCTAAAGTTGATAGAAAATGGGGGTGTTACACATAATTTTGAAAGTGGGATCATTTCAACTAAAATTTCTGAGCAAAAGATTTTGATGTGATTTTTATCTCATAATATTCCTAAACGGAATAAACTGGCTGAAAAACTCTCACAGAAAAACCCAGAATATATGTTAAACTACTCATTGCCATGTAGCTGCAGTTAAAATTTGAGTTCATTTTGACTTATACTAAAGCAGCAATGGACAACTGAAGAAATTTCTATTTTTGGTAACAGCAGCCATTTTGAATGGAGGGCAGGGCTGTTAGACACATTATTGAAAGGGGACCACCCAAGGACCATCCCAGCCAAATTTGTTTTAATTTGGTTTGGCGGTTTCAGAGGAGAAGATTTAAATGTGATTTGCTATCAAAATATGCCTAATTTGCATAATCGGTATAAATCGGCTGAAGAAAGAAAAATTTCACAAAAAAAACGGAATATATGTTAAACTACTCCTTGCCATGTAGCTGCAGTTAAAATTTGAGCTCATTTTGACTTATACTAAAGCAGCAATGGACAATTGAAGAAATTTCTATTTTTAGTAACAGCAGCCATCTTGAATGGAGGGCGGGGCTGTCAGACACAATTTTGAAAGGGACCCACCCAGGGGCCATCCCTGCCAGGTTTGGTTTAATTTGGTTCAGCGGTTTCAGAGGAGAAGATTTAAATGTGATCTTTTATCAAAATATACCTAATTTGCATAATCGGTATAAATCGGCTGAAAGAAAAATTTCACAGAAAAAAACGGAATATATGTTAAACTACTCCTTGCCATGTAGCTGCAGTTAAAATTTGAGCTCATTTTGACTTACCTCAAAGCAGCAATGGACGATTAAAATCCCCCCTTTTTTCTATTTTTTAGCTTGGCGGTCATCTTGGATGGAAGTCGGGATCACCGGACACAATTTTGGAAGGGGCCATCCAAGGACCATTCCACCAAAGTTTGGTTCAAATTGGCACAGTGGCTTCAGAGGAGTTGATTAAAATGTGAACAGTTAACGGACGGACGGACGGACGACAGACGACGGACGTTCAGTGGTGACAATAGCTCACATGACCCTTTTGGGTCAGGTGAGCTGAAAAGGTGTAAGGCAAGTGTTTAAATAACCTTGATATTTCTCGGGAAAAGACCAGAAGACTGCACGATTTGGCCGAGCGTTACTGTATACAGGTAATATATAAATGTGTGGATATACATGTAGGGTTATTTGGCACTGGACGGTGAGATGTTGGACATACAAAGTACACATATTAAGGTGATTCGGGATTGTCAGTACTGGACATGGAATCGGATTTAGCTATTGTATAATTCAGGTAAGGAGAATTTTATTTTATTCTCGGGAATTCACTTGGTGAAATTGGTTCATTCATAGCAAATCTCATCACTAAAAATAGCAAAATTGTTCAACATAGCACACATAATCTGACGTATCATATATTCCATTATTAAAGGTTCTTTGCAGCGACCATTTTTTTTAATAATTTGCACTGTCGCAATATTGTCACAGTAAAAGAGCATTTTTTCCCTGACATTAACTGTATTCTCCACAAAACAGTAGACTACTATATGATAAAGTCCGAGAAAAGCCATTGAAGCAGGGACGTCTTGACAGCATTATAGTCTCTCAGGCACAGCCCACTTGGTATCATAAAAATTAGCATTAATTTTGTTCATTATCTATAGTAATACAATTTTGATATATTGAAGTTGAAAGTTTACAACCATGAAATATTTGAAAGTTTAGCAAGTCAAGCGGAAGTAGACATATAACACTTTATATATATATAGGAAGTGGTCCCAGTGATAAAGGGCTTGCCACGCCAGATTTAGAAAGAACAAAATCCTCATAAACCACCCTGAATTACATCTAAAAAGATTAGCTCCTTTTTGTCGCCATCTCTTGTTGTAAATGGGATTGGGGTTTTAATTAATGTATTTAAGTGGAAATTTTACGATCCAATCATATATTAGAGAACTGAACAAGTCTGCCCATTTCAGCGTAGTCCGAGATTCCTCTGCCGTCCGACGTCTTTTTTTTATTTATTGCTAGAGCCGTGGAGGCGGACGGCAGAGGAATCTCGGACTAATTTCAGCGGCACGTAGACATGCATATACGTTTATATAGAAAATGACCCCTTCCCCTCCGTGATAAAAGGGCATTCTACCTCATCATTTATATATTTGAAGTGTAATGCTACCGACCGCGACGTAATGTATTTTATTTTTATTTTAAGAATAAAATATGAATATATTTGTATAATTAGTTGATATGTATTCAAAACATAATTTGTTTGATTTCGGTTAAATATCGAAGTAAACCGGTATTCACTATTTTCCCCCTTGGTATTTGTAAAGCACGCGCAAGAATTTGATTTTCATCACGTGTTCTATCCCTATATAAGAAAAAGTTTCCTATCTGCGCCAAATCTTTATTCAAATAGCATACTAATATCTATTTATAATTGTAGAAATCAGAATGTTGAATTGTTCAGAAATGGCGAGTCAAGTTGTTGTTAAGAGGAAAGCTCTTCCCAAACGGTAAGTCAATTCATATTTATACTTAATGAAATGAAAAATAAATAAATAAAATAATCAGACATTTAAAAATTTTGCATTTACTGATTTAGAATAAATATTTTCACCTAAAATACATTATTTAATTCTCAATTGTAACTCAATAATCGTAAAATCAACATTTTTTATTAACCAAAGACAAAAAATGTAAATACACTCGATGAAAGTACCCTCAGATCTCCTGTACTTGGCGATCACAATACTTGGCGATCACAATACTGGTATTGTTGACAATACTGGTATAAACAATTATTCCAGTATTGTAAATTTTTTACAAAAAAAATACAATACTGGTATAAAATCATATTCCAGTATTGTTAACAATACTGTTCGTAAATAAAAATATGCAATACCAGGATATATAATAATTGATAAAACAACATGTCATAATTTACATTTTATTTATTTTATAGATGATCATACATTTTTGTAGATGGCATCAAATTTTTAATAATCTTTGATGAACAACATGATTTATGAATAATAACATCACATTCACAATATAATATACTAGCACTAGAATTATAAAGAGTCTATCATGTCCATAATAAATATCACTTTTACACAGGATATTGTTCTGAAATATGTATGAGAATGTTTGTAAATGCATTGTCACCTGTGGTATCCCATCTGTCTCTCCACATTCTTTCATCTAGGTAACTGGGTAGTAGATGTGATGACACGCCTTTCATCTCTTTAAACTTCTGTTTGGCTTTAGCCCAGTACGACTCGATTGCTTTCTTTAATCTTCTGTTTGGCTTTAGCCCAGTACGACTCGATTGTTTGAGTATGTATGCCAGTTGCAGGATCCACGAAGTTGAGCGAATGATTAACTGTGCCATGGCTAAGCTGCAGTCGTGAGCTGATGTTATGGTACGCTTTCCACTGATCTGAATGGATGATTGTCCCTGGTTTTACAACACGTTGTATAATAGGTAAAAGAGTTGCGGCATCTCTTTTGTCAACAGTTTCCATGTAGGTAATGGCAGGCTTGCTGGATGTATCTGCTAAATCAATTTGGACAATCACGCCTGGTCCACCTAATTCAACTGGAGTTGATAGTAGTTTAGTGGAGCAGACATCTCTCAAGTATTGAAACATCTGTATTACGGTATTCTCGCCAATCTGTACTTGTCTTTCTATGGAATTAACTTTTGTTCCTTGACTCCATAGGTATGTGACGTATAACCATTTATCTAAGGTGATGCGAGACCTTTCGAAAAATGATCCAGCACGAATGGTACGGTATGTACGGCGTTTCGGACATCTTTGGTTGGCACAGCGCCATCCAAAACCATCTTTAGCGGATGTTGTCGGTCTGGTTACCATTTCCATTGAACTCTGGCATGTTGGACAATTGCACACATCTCCTAGTAGTTTGTGTTGTACATAGTAGTCAATAACTGCTGTTGGATCTTTGCTAAATATTACATTTGGTGCAATATCAGTGAAAAAGTTAGCCATGATGACTTATCTGACTCATCTTTGATATTTGGAACCCTTTATATTTTAAAATTATAGCTTGTGTTGTTGTAACTGAGTTAATACAGTTAAAGCAAGATCAAAGGTATTATTCCTTAAATACCAACTATTTGAAACATCAAAGGACATTAATTAATCCAATTAAAATGGCTCAATTAGGTTGTAATTAAAATTTTATTATTTAACAATTATCATGATTATATTTATATTAGTAATAAACAACCATAAATAATTTTATGTGATTTTAAAATTACATCCAAGCTTATTAATTAAAGAACAAACGATCAAAGACATCATTTGATTTATTGTTTAAATTATTTTTGAATGTTTATTTTACACTTACTTGTTTATTTTAGTGAGTATGTGGCGGGAAAATTCATCCAGCTACGACAGCAAAAGAGCCGTCCAAGTGCTATCTGGACATGCTGTAAAACGGAAACGGCAAGATGACGAAACAGAGTACCAGTATCGGAAGAGATTACTTGCAAATACACAAGACAACAATGAGGATGACATCTCTGATGATCCAAATATAGAGACGGCTATCTCAATAAAAAATTCTTTACACAATATTATGAGAATGACCAAACAACAACTACAGCAAAATATCAGCAATTCTCAAGAAACTGTGGATGTCCTACGCCAACATACCGTTTTTAAAAACAAAACCATCGAAGATTTGAGAATTTGCCTGATAACAACAGCTGTGTATGAACATTTGAATAATTAACATTATTATTGAAAACTTGCAAATATGTTATCCCAATACTTATATAATGAAATAGTGAATAGTGCTTAAATCAATAAAAAACAAGATAATGTTTTTTTGTGTTTTTTTTTGCTTTTGAAAAAGTGTCAATGCATGTTGCCATTTCCTGTCCTACAATACACAATGACAACTTGACACATTGTTATCAATTTATTCCAATATCGTATTCTAGTATTGTTCTAGTATTGTTAATATATACAATACTCCCCAAAAATAACTAATTTAACAATACTGGAACAATACTAGAATACAATACTGGAATATTTTTTTATACCAGTATTGTGATCGCCAAGTACAGGAAATCCGAACCCTCCCCCTTTTTTGCAATAAAGATAAATAATTCTTAAATTAACATTTGGCGATTAAAGTTCTGGTGTTTAATGACACTTTCAACAATATATCAGTTATATGGTGGAGGTCAGTTTTATTGGTGGAGAAAACCACCAACCATTTAATCTTTATCACATAACATTGTGGTTTATGGTGTTTAATGCCACTTTTGACAATATTTCAGTTATATCATGACGGTCAGTTTTATTGGTAGAGAAAACCAGAGTACCCGGAGAAAACCACCGACCTGTCGCAAGTCACTAACAAACTATCACATAATGTTGTATAGAGAAAACCACTGACCTGTCACAAGTCACTAACAAACTTTCACATATTGTTGTATAGAGAAAACCACCGACCTGTCACAAGTCACTAACAAACTATCACATAATGTTGTATAGAGAAAACCACCGACCTGTCACAAGTCACTAACAAACTATCACATAATGTTGTATAGAGAAAACCACCAATCTGTCACAAGTCACTAACAAACTATCACATAATGTTGTATAGAGAAAACCTCCGACCTGTCACAAGTCACTAACAAACTATCACATAATGTTGTATAGAGAAAACCACCGACCTGTCACAAGTCACTAACAAACTATCACATAATGTTGTATAGAGAAAACCACTGACCTGTCACAAGTCACTAGCAAACTATCACATAATGTTGTATAGAGAAAACCACCGACCTGTCACAAGTCACTAACAAACTATCACATAATGTTGTATAGAGAAAACCACCGACCTGTCACAAGTCGCTAACAAACTATCACATAATGTTGTATAGAGAAAACCACCGACCTGTCACAAGTCACTAACAAACTATCACATAATGTTGTATAGAGAGAAAACCACTGACCTGTCACAAGTCACTAACAAACTATCACATAATGTTGTATAGAGAAAACCACCGACCTGTCACAAGTCACTAACAAACTATCACATAATGTTGTATAGAGAAAACCACCAACCTGTCACAAGTCACTAACAAACTATCACATAATGTTGTATAGAGAAAACCACCGACCTGTCACAAGTCGCTAACAAACTATCACATAATGTTGTATAGAGAAAACCACCAACCTGTCACAAGTCACTAGCAAACTATCACATAATGTTGTATAGAGAAAACCACCAACCTGTCACAAGTCACTAACAAACTATCACATAATGTTGTATAGAGAAAACCACCGACCTGTCACAAGTCACTAACAAACTATCACATAATGTTGTATAGAGAAAACCACCAATCTGTCACAAGTCACTAACAAACTATCACATAATGTTGTATAGAGAAAACCACCAACCTGTCACAAGTCACTAACAAACTATCACATAATGTTGTATAGAGAAAACCACCAACCTGTCACAAGTCACTAACAAACTATCACATAATGTTGTATAGAGAAAACCACCAACCTGTCACAAGTCACTAGCAAACTATCACATAATGTTGTATAGAGAAAACCACCAACCTGTCACAAGTCACTAACAAACTATCACATAATGTTGTATAGAGAAAATCACCAACCTGTCACAAGTCACTAACAAACTATCACATAATGTTGTATAGAGAAAACCACCGACCTGTCACAAGTCACTAACAAACTATCACATAATGTTGTATAGAGAAAACCACCGACCTGTCACAAGTCACTAACAAACTATCACATAATGTTGTATAGAGAAAACCACCCACCTGTCACAAGTCACTAACAAACTTTCACATAATGTTGTATAGAGAAAACCACCGACCTGTCACAAGTCACTAACAAACTATCACATAATGTTGTATAGAGAAAACCACTGGCCTGTCACAAGTCACTAACAAACTATCACATAATGTTGTATAGAGAAAACCACCAACCTGTCGCAAGTCACTAACAAACTATCACATAATGTTGTATAGAGAAAACCACCGACCTGTCACAAGTCACTAACAAACTATCACATAATGTTGTATAGAGAAAACCACCGACCTGTCACAAGTCACTAACAAACTATCACATAACGTTGTATAGAGAAAACCACCGACCTGTCACAAGTCACTAACAAACTATCACATAATGTTGTATAGAGAAAACCACCGACCTGTCACAAGTCACTAACAAACTATCACATAATGTTGCATAGAGAAAACCACTGACCTGTCACAAGTCACTAACAAACTATCACATAATGTTGTATAGAGAAAACCACCGACCTGTCACAAGTCACTAACAAACTATCACATAATGTTGTATAGAGAAAACCACCGACCTGTCACAAGTCACTAACAAACTATCACATAATGACGTATAGAGAAAACCACCGACCTGTCACAAGTCACTAACAAAGTATCACATAATGTTGTATAGAGAAAACCACCGACCTGTCACAAGTCACTAACAAACTATCACATAATGTTGTATAGAGAAAACCACCAACCTGTCACAAGTCACTAACAAACTTTCACATAATGTTGTATAGAGAAAACCCCCGACCTGTCACAAGTCACTAACAAACTATCACATAATGTTGTATAGAGAAAACCACCGATCTGTCAAAAGTCACTAACAAACTATCACATAATGTTGTATAGAGAAAACCACCGACCTGTCACAAGTCACTAACAAACTATCACATAATGTTGTATAGAGAAAACCACCGACCTGTCACAAGTCACTAACAAACTATCACATAATGTTGTATAGAGAAAACCACCAACCTGTCACAAGTCACTAACAAACTATCACATAATGTTGTATAGAGAAAACCACCGACCTGTCACAAGTCACTAACAAACTATCACATAATGTTGTATAGAGAAAACCACCAACCTGTCACAAGTCACTAACAAACTATCACATAATGTTGTATAGAGAAAACCACCGACCTGTCACAAGTCACTAACAAACTATCACATAATGTTGTATAGAGAAAACCACCGACCTGTCACAAGTCACTAACAAACTATCACATAATGTTGTATAGATAAAACCACCGACCCGTCACAAGTCACTAACAAACTATCACATAATGTTGTATAGAGAAAACCACCGACCTGTCACAAGTCACTAACAAACTTTCACATAATGTTGTATAGAGAAAACCACCGACCTGTCACAAGTCACTAACAAACTATCACATAATGTTGTATAGAGAAAACCACCGACCTGTCACAAGTCACTAACAAACTATCACATAATGTTGTATAGAGAAAACCACCAACCTGTCACAAGTCACTAGCAAACTATCACATAATGTTGTATAGAGAAAACCACCGACCTGTCACAAGTCACTAACAAACTATCACATAATGTTGTATAGAGAAAACCACCGACCTGTCACAAGTCACTAACAAACTATCACATAATGTTGTATAGAGAAAACCACCAACCTGTCACAAGTCACTAACAAACTATCACATAATGACGTATAGAGAAAACCACCGACCTGTCACAAGTCACTAACAAACTATCACATAATGTTGTATAGAGAAAACCACCGACCTGTCACAAGTCACTAACAAACTATCACATAATGTTGTATAGAGAAAACCACCAACCTGTCACAAGTCACTAACAAACTTTCACATAATGTTGTATAGAGAAAACCACCGACCTGTCACAAGTCACTAACAAACTATCACATAATGTTGTATAGAGAAAACCACCGATCTGTCACAAGTCACTAACAAACTATCACATAATGTTGTATAGAGAAAACCACCAACCTGTCACAAGTCACTAACAAACTATCACATAATGTTGTATAGAGAAAACCACTGACCTGTCACAAGTCACTAACAAACTATCACATAATGTTGTATATAGAGAAAACCACTGACCTGTCACAAGTCACTAACAAACTATCACATAATGTTGTATAGAGAAAACCACCAACCTGTCACAAGTCACTAACAAACTATCACATAATGTTGTATAGAGAAAACCACCAACCTGTCACAAGTCACTAACAAACTATCACATAATGTTGTATAGAGAAAACCACCGACCTGTCACAAGTCACTAACAAACTATCACATAATGTTGTATAGAGAAAACCACTGACCTGTCACAAGTCACAAACAAACTTTCACATAATGTTGTATAGAGAAAACCACCGACCTGTCACAAGTCACTAACAAACTATCACATAATGTTGTATAGAGAAAACCACCGACCTGTCACAAGTCACTAACAAACTATCACATAATGTTGTATAGAGAAAACCACCAACCTGTCACAAGTCACTAACAAACTATCACATAATGTTGTATAGAGAAAACCTCCGACCTGTCACAAGTCACTAACAAACTATCACATAATGTTGTATAGAGAAAACCACCGACCTGTCACAAGTCACTAACAAACTATCACATAATGTTGTATAGAGAAAACCACTGACCTGTCACAAGTCACTAGCAAACTATCACATAATGTTGTATAGAGAAAACCACCGACCTGTCACAAGTCACTAACAAACTATCACATAATGTTGTATAGAGAAAACCACCGACCTGTCACAAGTCACTAACAAACTATCACATAATGTTGTATAGAGAAAACCTCTGACCTGTCACAAGTCACTAACAAACTATCACATAATGTTGTATAGAGAAAACCACCAACCTGTCACAAGTCACTAACAAAACATAGATTTCCACAAGGACATGTGATATTTACTGTCAGTGAAAAAAAAAAAAAATATCATAATTTGTTTTTTCTTTTACCCTTTATAAATAAGCTTGGCAAATTCTAGTTCACAACATAACATACTATGACAGGTGCTTGGCAGTACCAGATGAAGCCAGCATAACCAAATGTATGTTGTCTTGCCAATGTACGATTTGGGATCATATAGAAGTGTACTGTATATATCATGTGATAAAGTTTGTCAGTTTGCAGCTGGTCCGAGTACTTCAGTTTTCTACATCGTTTAAACTGACTTGCCGTGAGATTACGTAACTGGAATGTTGTTAATGGTGATGTTTAACACCCATAGCACTAAACTTACTGTTTTTCAATTTGGTACAATAGTCCCCCTAATATAAGGGCACTCCCACCAAAAGGCCACACCTCTTTTGTATCAGGTGTACTGGATAGTAAAATACTAAAAAATGTCCAACTTCAAGATTCAATCCTTATCAGGCAATTTTGTTTTATTGTATAAGGGGTAGCCTTATTAGCAGGCGACTACTGTAGATAAAAACTGACTCAATGGTGTATATAAGGTTAGGGTACTTGCCTTAAGTGTGGTATATCATGAATTTGATCATCTTTTGGGACAAACCAAACACTATAAAATTGATATTTATTGAAAGAAAAATTAAAGTATCAGATGGAAATAAAATCCACCAATATCAACAAAACAAACAACTACATCTCTTTTCAAATGATTAAAAAAAAGACCACAACATATGTCGATGTAAATCCAATTCCTGGCTTGGGACTGGCACAAACATGTATCGGGCAGTATATTGAAGAATTGGATCATAACCCTCTGCCTTCTTGATAATTGTATCTGCAACCACAATACAGATATAAACAAACAAACAAAAATGTCTACTTAGCACGAAGGATCAGGTAAAGAAAAAGAACAAAGACTGGTCAGCGTATTGTGTCTTCAGACATGTGTTCTGTGGACTGTTGTTTCTGTGAAATAGCACTAAAATCTAACTTCTTGTGTAACAGTCTAGTTCAAAGAAGACATCATTATCATCTGGTCAACAAGAAACATGTTCTTCCTTTTGGTCACTTGGAGTAAACAACAATCACACAATATTTTGTTACCGCTATACCAATACAAAATCACTGCAACAAGACCTAAAAAAAATAGGCTTTTATCAGTTGGTGATAAAATATTGATATTTTTTTTATTTCAGTACTGGAATGTAGTCTATTCCCATAAGAATAACCATTGGGAAATAGATGTTGTGTAACCATGGAGTTTATTAGGTGGGTATATACCATTATTGTTTTAATAAACATTTGAGATTGCTTTGGAAATGAAGGTCCTTGCTTTGGGACAGGCACAAAAAAAGCTAACCTGACTTAAATAATGACAAATTCCAGAAATGTGCATAACAGAGTACAACATAAGAGAGGTTTGTTTTTTTTATTCAGAAAAAAAAACATTTTATTGAAATAAAAATAATGCCATTGTACATGTCAGGAGATGATTTCGTGACCAGTAGTTAATATAAAACTTGTAATTATAGGTTCCAGTTGACAGGGAATGAATAACATATAAAGTGAACACTGTTATCTGGGGAGGACTTGTAATTAGAGGGCCCATATATGAGTTGCATCTGACCAGTTTTTGGAAATATTTAGCGAGTGTAGATTTCATTAAAGATTTTTAATTGGGAAGGTTCAGTTACTGAATGCCAATGTGTTTTTTCTTGCAGTTTATTAGCACCATGGAAAATATTATTGTTTATTCCATATGACATTTTTCAAGTTCTGATACCTTTTATGTTTTCAGTGTAATGTACCAAGCCATGGATGAAAGACAAAGGCACAGATGAAGAGTCACAGATGAAGAGGTCACAGATGAAGAGATCACAGATGAAGAATGGAAGACATGTGCAAAGATCACAGATGAAGATGGGATGAAAGACACATACAAAAGTCATGATTTTAAGATAAATTATTTGACACTGGCAATTTAAAGTGAAAATAAAAAAAACCTACTCATTTCACAATAAATGTATTAAAAAAGAATATCAGAACTAATTTTCTTTTTGTAATATTGTATATTTTTGTATTAATTATGCTATGTGAGATATAAAGATTTCAAAATTTAAAAAAAATTGTAAATATAATCCTCTAAAAAAAAGGGGGATTGAATAAGAAACGTCACATTTCTATGCTTAAGGTTAAATTTTATTTCTTTTCTTCATTTTTGGTAGAAGTGGTGCGTTTCTTTGTAACCTATGATCTTGCTAGAAACAAAACAGGCTCTGTAAAGGATGGGATGACAGAATTGTACAAAAACGACAACAAAAAAACCACACACACAAATAAATAAAATTAAAAAAAAAAGAAATGTAAGCAGAATCTGTTCTTTTAAAATTTTGGAGGGAATTTAATAAACAAAAATTAAAATTCTAGCCAGACCACCAATTAGTTATTTTTGTACTCTTGTATTAGTTATGTCATGTCAGTCTACTTGGTTTAAATTGCTTTAGTGTTTTAAACTTTCCAAAATTCCAAGTCTAAGTTGTTGATTTTTTTTTAATTTAATTTAATTTATTTTTGGTATAGAAAAATATTGTCTAAAATTAATGAGTCTTTCTAAAAAAAAAATAATAATTGTATTTGGTAAACAATTTTTTATCTTTAAACCAAGTAATGAATCTACTTTTTTTTTTGCTGTGATAAAATCCCTCATTCCTCCTGAGTAGTTATGAATTATCAAGAGTTATTGCCCTTTAGCTATTTTGAACTTGAATGTTTGTTATATAAAAGTCGGGGGGGGGGGGGGGGCATATTAATTTACCCCTGTCTGTTCGTCCGTCCGTTTGTCCTTCCGGATATAGATGCATGGTTTGTTCGGCTATCTCCTCCTACAGTTTTGGAGCTACAGCTTTAATATTTTGTAGGATGTTTATACACATAATGGAGGTGTGCATGTCCACAGGATTTTGATTTTCTTCAAATATTCTCAAAATGACAGGTAGTTGGACTTTTTTTTCGTACTAGCTGTATAAAGGGAACATGGTTTGTCCGGCTAACTCCTCCTACAGTTTTAGTGCTAAAGCTTTAATATTTTTCAGGATGTTTATGCACATAATGGAGGTGTGCACATGTCCACAGGACTTTGATTTTCATCAAATATTCTCAAAATGACGGGTAGTTGGATTTAGTTCGTCCGTCCAGATATAGATACATGGTTTGTCCGGCTATCTCCTACAGTTTTGGAGCTACAGCTTTAATATTTTGTATGATGTGTATACACATAATGGAGGTGTGCATGACCACAGGATTTTGATTTTCATCAAATATTTGATAATGACAGGTAGTTGGACTTGGTCATTTTGCCCCCTCTTACTAGCTACATAATGGAAACATGGTTTGTATGGCTCCTACTACAGTTTTTGACTTGTTTATAATTTCTTATGGTAAGGCAGGGGCATCATTTGTGTCATACAGACACGCTTCATTTTTTTTTAAATCACTCCCAACTAAACAACTTTGTCCATAATTATCAAGTGCGGGGGCATGCTTCTTTTCTAGTTTATTAAATTGTATAACTATGAATTTTATACTATTACAGGATTATGGAAGCAAGGTTAAGCATATTTTGTGGTAAAACCTATAAAATATGGTTTGGTCCTGACTTTAGTCCTCTAATAGCCCAATTCCAATAATTATCATAGGTGCAGAACACTTTCTAATTGTTGTCATAGTACTTACATGGATTCAAAAAGTGGAGATTCTGATGTTTTATCTTTAACATTTTTTTTCAAATCATTTTCAAAAGTAATTCCATTTTAGAAATTTCAGTAAACTTTAATCTTTAATTTTTTTTATATATTTGAAAAATAAATTATAAGCTGATACATTTTGGAGAGATAAGTAATAATTGTTTGTCAAATTTATTTATTATCTTGCCGATTTTGTTGTAAACCTCAGCTAACCGAGCACTGCATTCCCCCATCTAACAAAGCACTACATTTCCCCATTTAATCTTGCATTGCATTCCACCTGCACTTTAATAGTAGGCTTTCAATAAATATTTATATTTTGAAGCCGACTATTAACATGAACAAAATGAGCAAACTGGTTTTCATAATAATTTAAATGTATTGTTTTAATCTTTCAAAATGTATCACTTTAGTCCCTCTTTGAACACTCTTAAAATAGAATTCCTACTTTTGGTGATTTTTAGTTAAATGATTCAATAATTCTCTAAATTTCCAAAATTAAGATAGGTGCAATTATATGCATTAATTCATTACTAATGTAAATATTTTCTCTCTTTTAAAAAAAAAATTCTGTATTTTGTAATCTATTTTTATTGTTTCTTTGTTTTATTTTTTTAATCGGAGATCTGCCACGACACAAGACCATGATCATTATATATAAATTTTGTATAATTTGTAAAAGTATTCTATATGTAAAAAAAAATTTAGGGTGTTTAACACCACTTTCAACAATATTTCAGTTATATCCTGGCAGTTCATTTAGTTGTAGTTGTGTATAATTAGAGATAGTTATAATATTGTCAGTCATTGAATGGATATACAATTTTAAACCAAAGCTTTTCCAGTGGATGCCGCCATTGGTTTTAATGCTGGGTTTAAGTATATCAAAGTGTTAATGTAATTTATTGCCGATTGGTCATTTTTGTCATTGTTTGCACATGTTGTAATTGATAACTTGATTTTATTGTATAATATAACTAAATATTTATGCTGTATTAAATCGACAGCTGAGAAAAAAAAGTTTACTCATGCATCGAGCTGGTCGTTACTTTAAGTTTGTGTTGTGTTTTTCATGTATTGATAAGGGTGTGCTTGAATGAAGATGAGACCTTTAAGGGTTATGTGAGGTATTATCATCACTTTATGTCCATCCCTCTTTGTCGTCCGTAAACTTTTAAATTTTAATCTCTTCCCTGAAACCACTGGAACAATTGTAACCAAACATGGTAGGAGTGTCCATTTGATAGTTCTCTAAAAAGTTTTTAGTTCACCAGAGCCGAAGGCTCAAATGAGCTTTTCCCATCTCTTTGTGTCTGTCGTCTCTCATCCATTAACTTTTCGCATTTTGATCTTCTCAAGAACCACCGGGTCAAATTGGACAAACTTTGATGTGATACTCTTTGAATGCTCCTCTTCCAAAATTATGTCCGGTAACCTTGCCTAATATTAAAGCCATGGCTTCTGATTGGTTGAAAAATTGGTAATCTTTGAAAATCGTCTTCAGAACCACTGGATGGATTGAAACCAAATTTAGTCAAAATGCAGGAACTGCTCATCCTCTAGAGCAGATGAGAGCACCCTCAAATCAGATCATTGTTTTTACCCAGTTGGATATACAAATTACAATATGTTGTCTCTTGTAATTAAGTCTCCCAAACAAAGTTTGGGAGACTTATTGTTTTTGCTCCATTTCTTCTTATTATTATTATTATTTTTTTTCTTCTCTTTTCCTTTCTTTCCGTGGACCATGAATTTGTTCACGGCAGATCTCGGGAACTACTGGACAGAATTTCATGAAACTTTGTGGAGTTATAGATATATGTTTCTAGATGGTTCTAAAGTTTTCAGCTTTGTGGTAAAGGGGGTCAAAGTCATATTTTGAGGGGTTCAAAGGGGGTGGGGGTTACTATAGAATCCTATGGGAAAGTTGAAATTTCGTACATTAATGTTGATAACTTCTAAATGAATAATGATAGAGACATAACATTTGACATAGTGATAGGTCACCAGTAGAGGAGCAATTCTGCGTTTTCAAAATTTTCGAGATGTCTGCCATTTTTCAAATGGCTGCCAAAACACGGTATAAAAAATGGGCGGTAAAAATTCAACATTGCCCGATATCATCAAAATTTGATATGTGGGTAGATAATGATGTCCCGACATTGAAAAATTTCTACCGGTCGCCATTTTCAAAATGGCCGCCACAATACCACAAAAATTCAACATTGTCCGATTTCAACGCCATTTCATATGTGGGTAGATTATGATGTCCCGAATTGATTCCTGACATCGAAAAATTTCTACCGGTCGCCATTTTCAAAATGGCCACCAGAATACCGCACAAATTCAACATTGTCCGATTTCAACGACATTTCATATGTGGGTAGATTATGATGTCCCGAAATGATTCCTGACATCGAAAAATTTCTACCGGTCACCATTTTCAAAATGGCCACCACAATACCGCACAAATTCAACATTGTTCGATTTCAACGTCCTGAATTGATTCCCCGACATTGAAAAATTTCTACCGGTCTCCATTTTCAAAATGGCCGCCACAATACCGCAAAAATTCAACATTGTTCGATTTCAAAGGTAGCTTTTAATTTATTTTTTAAACCGGTTGTCTGTGGCCGGTTTGGGAGACTTCATAATCGTTAGATTATAATCATATCTTGTTCAAAATGATTTTAATTGAATTTGTCGAGAAATACTAACAAGTTTTTTTCACCCACTGCAAACAAAGTTTGGGGGGGTATATAGGAATCGCCCTGTCCGTCCGTCCATGTACCTTGTAAGTGCAACTTTTCCTAAACCGCTTATTGGATTTTTATGAAACTTTACACATTTGTAGTACACTACCTGCAGATGTGCATGAAGGAATATGGTTGCTGTCCAAAATTTAAAAGTAGAGATAATTTAACTTATACTTTCACAAAAAGGGGGGTTGGGGGCATGTACCTTGTAAGCGCAACTCTTACTAAACTGCTTATTGAATTTTTATGAAACTTTACACAGTTGTAGTACACAATCTGCAGATGTGCATGAAGGAATACCATTGCTGTCTAAAATTTAGAAGGGGAGATAATTCAACTTATAATTTCACGAAAAGGGGGGTCGTATACCTTGTAAGTGCAACTTCTCCTAAACCGCTTATTGGATTTTTATGAAACTTTACACATTTGTAGTGCACTACCTGCAGATGTGCATGAAGGAATATGGTTGCTGTCCAAAATTCAAAAGGGGAGATAATTCAACTTATACGTTCACGAAAAGGGGGGTCGTGTACTTGTGGCGTCCCCTAGATGTATTTTCTTGGTCACTCACAGTTCTAGTTCTAGTTTATTCAGAAAACTTAAAAAAAAATATGTCGTTTTCTGTACAATGCCTAGTATACCACTGCAGGGGGCCACGAGCATAGGGGCTAATCTATGGATGATGTGTATGGCATGTTTTTTAATGTGTAAACACTGGTTTTGTTGGAAGTACTCATACAATAAATATATGTTTAATTTTATCGACATTTACAGTTTTATTCCTGCGAGTGCTTGTGTAGGTATGGGCCCCAGTGCACTGCTTTGCCTAGGGGCTACAATGCTGCTAAGACGGCCCTGTACCACTACATATATCTTCTATTAATCAAACAATTTAAATATCTCCTGTGACCACAACTAAGACATTTTTCTTTTCAATTGTTGCAGACATTTTCAGTTATAAAATTTATATACAATAAGTTGGCCTCTCATAGCTGACAAGTCAGTGAAAAATTACATGGCACTTGTTAATAATTTTCCTGGTTTTTATGCGCCCGTCTCGAGACGGGCCGTATTATGTGATTGGGTATGGCGAGCGTCCACACAGGTTTCCACACAATAATTTTAGTTCTGTATATCGGATCTTTACCAAACTTGGCCACATGATTCCCCTGTGGATGGGGCAGAACCCTATTTATTTTGGGGTCATTAGGTCAAAGGTCAAGGTCACCATTACTATAAATATAATTGTTGACAACAGGGTCGTTTCCGCATAACTTTAGTTCTGTATATTGGATCTTTACCAAACTTGGCCACATGATTTCCCTGTGGAAGGGGAAGAACCCTATATATTTTGGGGTCAAAGGTCAAGGTCACTGTTACTATAAATAGAATTTCTGACAACAGGATCGTTTCCACACGATAACTTTAGTTCTGTATATTGGATCTTGACCAAACTTGGCCACATGATTCCCCTGTGGAAGGAGAAGAACCCTAATTATTTTGGGGTCATTAGTCTCGCCAGGTAAATCAATACAATATTTCTACCTATATATCCTGATAGAAATATATAGTTACATATTAACCTAATGGCATAAAAGTGGTGGAATTCCACAAAATTGCTAACCTCAAAGGACTTAATTTTCCTGCTCACATGATTAGTTGTTTGAATGACTTACCAATATACCGTTTGATAATTTATATAGACGGGCATATTTTGTGATGCACACATTCCTTGTTCAATATACGGTCGAATCTGTATTAAGAGGTCACTTTTGGGACAAAGAGAAGGTGGCCTTATAAGACAGGTGACCTCTTAAAAGAAGTCAATTTCATATGAAATTTTCTTATGACAGGACTAGAAAAGGGTGACTTTTTAATAGAGGTGATTGCATGGACAGGTTTGACTTGATGGTTCAAAGTAGTGGTAATTTAAATCTCTACATTAAAAGGGAGTTACCTTATTGGTGGTGTAATGGTTGTGCAGTAGAATGTGGGTTCGAGCCCCGATCGGGTCGAACCAAATACTATAAAATTGGTATTTGTTGCTTCTCTGCTAAGCTAGCAGCATTAAGGAGAAATAGCAAAGACTAGTTGGCTCGGAATCAGATATTGTGACCGATTGGGGCGACATTTGTCTATCCGCGGACTGTTGTTTCGGTGAGCTGGTACTATAAAATAATGATTTGTTGGTATAATTTGATGAACATAATTCAAAAAATTATAACAGACCTGTTCAAAAATGATTAAATAGAATAAAAGAGGAGAAAGTGAATTACAGTGAGGGTTCATTCAACCTATGCCAACATTTCTAAAAATATATATAAAAAGGTAAAAAAGATTGTTGGCATAGGTTGAATAGGTTAATTGTTATATAAACATGACTAGTCATGTTTAATTAGTGTATTTTTTTAATCGGGGGAGATGTCAATGTACTCCCAAGTCCACAATTAATTTTTAATGTAAGGTTGTCTTGTTTTTGTGTGAGTATTGAGTGAATAAACTAAGTAGGTATTTAATATCATATTTTATGGAAATAACAAAACAAAAAATCAGTATATCAGTACATATATTTAATATCAAACTTTATAAAAATAATTAGGATATTATAAACACATATATTTTAACATCAATCATTATGAAAATAAATTAGGATATTATAAGCACATATATTTTTTTTTTTATCATACTTCAAATTATCTTATAAATAATTAGCTTGGAGTGAGCAATTAAAAAATACTCTTCAAAATTATAATAATTCTAAATTTATAAATAAATATTATTAAAAACTTTTGAATTTAGATTTTAAGAAAATTGCTTAATTGCATGAGTATCATATACTATTTTAAATTCATACATCTTAGAAAGATTTTTTTTATTTTAATTATTCTAAAATTTTACATTTTCATCTTTTTTATTTAGAGATTTTTGCTTAATTTTACCAGATTTTTATTCTATATATAATTTTTTTACAAAAGTTTAATTTTTTTTTTCAAGTTGTTAAATTTTAACAGACTTATTCTTATATTTTTAGATTGTTTTTTGTTTATTAATTTTTTTATAATAAATTTCACTTTTGAGACCTGCATTTCTAAATTTACTTACCTGTAACTCATTAATTGTTATATAAACGCCTGTAATATAATGTTTGTTGGCATACCTTGAATATGATATTTCAAAATGTTGGCGTAGGTTGAAGACACCACAGTGAGTGAGTGATTGTTGTTTAACACCAATTCAGCAATTTTCCAGCTATTTCATGGCAAGAACAAGTCAATATTCACTGAGATGATATTGATGATGTCCCCTTCATACTAGACCAACATGCTAATTTGCATTTTTATAGTGCTAGCTCACTGAAACAAAAGTCTGAGGGTAGACATGTCGCTCCACTTGGACACATTATCCTAATTCTGAGCCAACCAATCTGCGGAGAAGCAACAAATTCCAATTTTATAGTCTTTGGTTTGACCCGACCAGGGCTCGAACCCACGATGTACTGCACTCGAGGCGAGCATGTTGACCATTACGCCACCAATGCGATTATGAAGGAATTCATGGAGAATTGTAAATAAAGAAGTAAAAAATTTAAAAGCTATTGAATTTTGAGTTCAGCTGAAGTTCAAATCCAATGTTGGGTATTAAATCTTTTTTCATGTCTGTCTGAAGAGAAATTAAACTCAGTCAAACTTGCATTGGTGACCACCTCATTATGTGACCTTAATCTTTACTTCCCTTCACAGTACATTTCATATAAATTAAACCTGTGTTAAGTGACCACTTGCCTTATGTAACCATATTTCACTGGTCGCTTGGAAGGTCATATGGCAGGTTTGACAACTCCTGGTTTGTATAATGGCCTCAGTAAGACCCTGTGGGAAGGTGTCTTGGGACCATCGTATTTTCTGTACCTTCCTCTTTAGATTTTATCTTTACATGTAATTTTGACTTATTTTTTTATGCTCCCGCGACGAAGAGTCGAGGGGGCATATTAATTTACCCCTGTCCGTTCGTTCGTCCGTCCGTCCGGATATAGATACATGGTTTGTCGGCTATCTCCTCCTACAGCTTTAATATTTTGTAGGATGTTTATACACATAATGGAGGTGTGCATGTCCACAGGATTTTGATTTTCATCAAATATTTGATAATGGCAGGTAGTTGCCCTCGCGACAAAAAGTCGGGGCAAGGGGGGGGGGGGGATTTTTGTCAAATATTCACAAAATGACAGGTAGTTGGACTTTATTTCCTACTTACTAGCTACATAGTGGAAACATGGTTTGTATGGATCATACTACAGTTTTTGACTTGTTTATAATTTCTTATGGTAAGGCAGGGGCATCATTTGTGTCTTACAGACACACTTCATTTTTTTTTTAAATCACTCCTAACAAAACAACTTTGTCCATAATTATCAAGTGCGAGGGCATACTTCTTTTCTAGTTTAATTTTCAAATAGAGTACAGGTGAATATGCAGTCAATAATTTAGAAATATAAACTTTTCATTCCCATAAAGGGGGAGGGCATGGTCATATGGTAGTTTTGGATTTATGACTACCTATAATATTGCGAATTCGTATCCCGCTCATGACAAGGTGTACTCGATTTAACATTATGTGATAAAGTTCAGTGACAGGTCGAAGGTTTCTTCCACCAATAAAACTGTCTGCCTGGATATAACTGAAATATTGTTGAATGTGGCATTAAACACCAAAACCTCCAAACCCTCTATCATATTGGATTATTTATATATAGATAATGAATATTATTAATTTTTATCTACAATTAAACATTTTTTAATAAATATTACTATAACAAATAAAAAGAACTATACGTTGTGTAAATAAATTTGTTTCTTATAGTTAATCCTTTTGATAGAAAATATTATATTTAAGGTTTCAATTTACACTACAGTGTGTTAAGCAAAATACTGTGTCCACATTTGTTTGTAATACACACTTGTTCAACTTTCCCTTGTCGACATGCTGTGGTCATCTCATGCTTCGCTCTGTGTAGCCCTTTATTTTATTTTCATAAGCCAAACGAGAAAAAAAGGGTGTACTTTGAGCAAGGCAAACAAAATAAAATGTGTGCTTTCATGAATATGTGAATGACAATTTCGTGGAGTGGATATACAATTCTTCATACAGAAGTAGCCCCAGGTTTCAGGAAGGAGCCCACTAATGACTTTCATAGGGCCCTTGTTGATGTATAACAACTTTTCTGTTACAGTGTATGGGGCACTGGACCATGTACAAATGTACATATATTTAGTGATTTTCGACTTGTAAATGTATATTAAATTACTCAAATGAGGGTCAAGCCCGACTGCTTGGGTTCCCCTAAGAACAACCATTGAACTGGCAGATCGAGGGTTGCAGGTGTAGGGGCCCACTAATTTATTATATAAGGGCTCTGAAATATGTAGACCTAAGTGATTTGCTATAGACAAATACATATAGGAAATGGGGACCCAGGCTAAGTCCCTAAGAATTACCTTTGAGAGTAGCAGATCGAGGATTGCAGGGGATATATATACCGGAGGGGCTCATTAATGGTGAGTAGACAGGATCAGACTTTTGCTAAGTTCAATTGATTCGTTCAGCTGAGCAGGCCCACTGAGAAGGTGGTCAGCTGGGACGGCTCCCCGGGTCCCATGAGATTAGGGGTCCACAAACCGAACGAAGTAAAAACGAGGGTGTACCTTGAGTAAGGCAAGCAAAATAAAATGTGAGCTTTCGTGAATATGTGAATGACAAATTGTGTAGTGGATATAAAATTCTTCATACAGACGGTGTATGTGGCACTGGACCATGTACATATATTTAGTGATTTTCGACTTCTAAATGTATATTAAATGACCCAAATGAGGGCCAAGTCCGACAGCTTGGGCTCCCCTAAGAACAACCATATATATTGACACTGGCAGATCAAGGGTTGCAGGTGGAGGCGCCCACAAATTTGTATATAAGGGCTCTGAAATATGTAAGCTCAAGTGATTTGCTATAGACAAATACATAGATTATGCTTTGCATTGAATACTAAAAGAAACAACATATTAAAGACACTATCTAATAATAGGCGTAAAGGTCTTTAAGGGCAGCCACCCCATGCTTTTCTTACAAAAGCATTTTAGATTTTAAATTATACAGTAATAATTAAGTGATATATGAACTGAATCTTACTCAAATTTGTGAGGTGGTCCTATATAGGACGGAAGTACTATCAAGAGAAGACAATGGGGACCCAGGCTAAGTCACTTAGAATTACCTTTGAGAGTAGCAAATCGAGGATTGCAGGGGAGGGGCTCATTAATGGTGAGTAGACAGGATCAGACTTTTGTTATTTAAACTCAATTGATTCCGTTCAGGTGAGCCTTTATTTTTAGCTCACCTTGCCAAAGGCAATGTGAGCTTTTGCCATCACTTGGCATCCGTCGTTAGTCGTCCGTTAACTTTTGACATTTCAATCTTCTCCTCTGAAACCCCTCAGCCAAATGAACTGAAACTTGGTAGGAAGCATCTATGGAAGGTCCCCTTAAAGATTGCTCATTTTGTCCTGATCCGTTAACAAACATGGCCGCCACAGGCCATTCTTGTTTCTGATTGGCCGATTTGTAAAAATCTTCTCCTCTGAAACCGCTTGGCCAAATGAACCAAAACTTGGTAGGAAGCAGCTATGGAAGGTCCTCTATGAAATTTACTCATTTCGTCCCGATCGGTTAACAGACATGGCCGCCACAGGCCATTCTTGTTTCTGATTGGTTGATTTCTAAAAAATCTTCTCCTCTGAAACCGCTTGGCCAAATGATTCAAAACTTGGTAGGAAGCATCATTGGAAGGTCCTCTATAAAGATTGCTCATTTAGTTCCGATCGGTTAACAGACATGGCCGCCACATGCCATTCTTTTTCTGATTGGTTTATTTCTAAAAAATCTCCTCTGAAACCGCTTGGCCAAATGAATCAAAACTTGGTAGGAAGCATCCTTGGAAGGTCCTCCATAAAGATTGCTCATTTAGTTCCGATGCGTTAACAAACATAGCCGCCACAATCCATTCTTGTTTCTGATTGGCCGATTTCTAAAAAATCTTCTCCTCTGAAACCGCATGGCCAAATGAACTGAAATTCGGTACAAAGCATTTATGGAAGGTCCTCTATAAAGATTGCTCATTTCGTCCCAATTCGTTAACAAACATGGCCACCATAGGCAATTCTTTTTTCTGATTGGTCGATTTCTAAAAATCTTCTCCTCTGAAACCACTTCTCCAAATAAACCGAAACTTGGTAGGAAGCATCTATGGGAGGTCCTCCTCTATAAATATTGCTCATTTCGTCCTGATCCGTTAACAAACATGGCCGCCACAGGCCATTCTTGTTTCTGATTGGTTGATTTCTAAAAAATCTTCTCCTCGCAGTGCAATTAAAAACCATAGATGAAAGTTTTAACCTACTTCATCTCATGACTAGAGACTCCAATAAAGAGAAACATCAAAATAAATTAACATTCTTGGAGGAATTCATCAAAAGTACAGGACGCTTCTCAGAACTAGCAAGCCCTGTACCCCGATCCTGAGCAACTCAATACTCCAGTACAAAGAGAAATTACAGTGAAACAGTAAAGCACCAGAGAGAAAAAATGCAGTACTCGGGGACCAGTAGCATCAGTTGCAACTCTTTAGGATCAGGATCCTCTGAAACCGCATAGCCAAATGAATCGAAACTTGGTAGGAAGCTTCCTTGGAAGGTCCTCTATAAAGATTGGTCATTTAGTTGCGATACCTTAATAAACATGGCCACCACAGGCAATTCGTGTTTCTGATTGGTCGATTTCTAAAAATCTTCTCCTCTGAAACCACTTCGCCAAATAAACCGAAGCTTGGTAGGAAGCATCTATGGCAGGTCCTCTATAAATATTGCACATTTCGTCCTCATCCGTTAACAAACATGGCCGCAACAGGAAATTCTTGTTTCTGATAGGCCGATTAAAAAAAATCTTCTTCTCTGAAACCGCTCGACCAAATAAACCGAAACTTGGTAGGAATCATCTATGGATGGTCCTCTATAAAGATTGCTCATTTCATCCCTATCCGTTAACAAACATGGCCGCCACAGGCCATTCTTGTTTCTGATTGGTTGATTTCTAAAAAATCTTCTCTGAAACCGCATGGCCGAATGAATCGAAACTTGGTAGGAAGCATCATTGGAGGGTCCTCTATAAAGATTGCTCATTTAGTTCCGGTACGCTAACAAAACATGGCCGCCACAGGCAATTCTTGTTTCTGATTGGTCGATTTCTAAAAATCGTCTCCTCTGACTAATGAAAGGAAACTTGGTAGGAAGCATCTATGGAAGGTTCTCTATAAATAATACTCATTTCTTCCCGATTCGTAACAAACATGGCTGCCACAGGCAATTCTTGTTTCTCATTGGTCGATTTCTAAATATTTTCTTCAGTCTGAAACTGCTTAGCCAAATGAATCGAAACTTGGTGGGAAGCACATATATGGAAGGTTCTGTATTAAGTTCCTCAAAGCAGAATGAAAGATGAGCGACACAGGCTCAGCCCACTGAGCCTCTAGTTTATTTATTAATTTCACTTCGTCAATCACCACGTTGTCATTGTCACACATTGCAACATGCAAATTGAACAAATTATAATCAAGGTATGCTGAGCGGGTCGGCACAAAAGATGTCGAGAGAGAGACTGAGAGAGATAAAAAAAATGACATCTCGGACACGCACAAGTCAACTGACCAAAGTAGGCCTCCAAAAGTAGTTGGTATCAAAAGTAGTTTCTACTAAATTTTGGTATATTGGCTTCAGCTTAACCTTAAACTGATTAAAATTCTTACGAAGGCAAGTGGGTAAGGCGGGGCACGAGGGTTCCTCTTGGTATTTTTTTTCCAAAGCCTCGGAATCCTATCGGAGTAAAATTTTCTGCTGAAATTATTTTTATCCTATTCTTTTTCAAATAAAAATGTGGTAGACTTAGACTAAAACGTGTTCTGAGAATGAGTGTGTGGAATGAGACTACGTTTAAACGAACTTACGATTGCAAATATTGAAATATATGAGGTTATGAAGAGACTTGTAAAAAAACCATGTACATTTACAAGTAGAAATCTGTTTTCTAAATCACAATTCATCAATTCATTTTTGTTGCACTGATTCCTTGCTTATGACACACCGTGGTGGAGTTAGTTTGAGTATCATTATTTGGAGAATTGGAGGTGGGAGACAAGTTTCCTTTTGCCATGGGGCCCACAATTTCTCTTTGCGGCCCTGGGGTTAGAGTTATGGTGTTTAACGCCACTTTCAACAATATTTCAGCTATATGGTGGCGGTCAATTTTATAGTTGGGGAAACTTAAGTACCCAGAGAAATTCACCGACCGGCCGAAATCACTGACAAGAAGAGCTTGACTGAGGTAATCAGAATCTGTAAATCGAAGAAGAACAGACAACACAATGACTAAAAGATAAAGGACATAAGGACAAACAACGATCTACAAAACATACACATCAAACTAAAGATCGAGCAACATGAACCTCTCTAAAAACTGGGAGTGAACTCAGGTGTTCCAGAAGGGTAGGCAGTTCCTGCTCTACTAGTGACACCTGTCGTGTTACTCTAGTGATAAGTCATGAACGAGAAAAGGACCTGCAAGTGCTTACGACAAGTGGAACATATACGTGGACATTTGTGACATAGACAAAGTTTATCAAATAATGTTGTATCGTCATGAGCAGGATTCAAATTCAAAAAAACGTTAGTGGTGATATGCACTGATTACACAGGTAGTTGTAAATCCAACTACCATATGATCACGACCACGACGGCCCCCACTTAATAATAATTGGTTCACAAATGACTATACAGATATAAATAAACAAGAAGAAAAAACAATCACAGATTTCCATCAATATATTATTTGTTGATGTTGGTTGAATTTCTTTCAATAATACTGAATTTCAAGTATTTCATCACATGACTGGAAACAGTTGCCACTAGTTACGGACAAGCTTGATGATGTAAAGTTGTATTGAGTATGGTACATGCAGCAATCAATTTCACAACTTAACTGTTGATGATTTTTGGTGTTTAACGCCACTTTCAGTAATATTTCAGCTATATCATGGCGACCAGTTTTAGTGGTGGAAGAAGCCGGAGTACCCAGAGAGAACCATCGACCATGGGCAAGCAACTGGTAAACTTTATCATTTGCGGCTGCGAGTCGAGTGCACCCTTTTTGTAATTTACAAAGCCGGGTGCGAACCCACGCCGTATTGGTGATAGGCTTGTATGAGTTGTTAGGTAATCCAACTACCTAACTCATTGAGCCACCCGGGTCCCTAGCAACTTAACTGGTCATGGGCACGTATTCCATATCATAAGATAACGACCATGATGACCTCTAGAAGGATTTTATTGATATTGTGGCAGTCAGTTTTATTGGTGTCCTCGAGGAAGCGAGAGGACCCGGAGAAAACCACCGGCATGTCGCAAGTCATTTACAAACGCTATCACATAATGTTGTATCAAGTACACCTCGCCTGAATGGGATTCGAACTCACAACTTCAATGGTGATAGGCACTGATTGTATATGTAGTTTTAAATCCAACTACCATACGATCACGACGACACCGGGAGAATTTTTTTATTAATTACTAGTCAACTTATTCACACTAAATTAGCATCCTTCTCAATTATAATGAATTTAAATTGAGTTTTAAAATTATTATAACTTTTCAAATTTCTCCTAAGTAAAGAGTTCGTACACTAATTATAATGTAAATTAATTATTTATTCTTATTATTATACATGTACCTGATGTCCTTAATTATTTAGGGCTATGCCTGATGTGCAATCCCATTGGATATTGTATAATTAAATTATGCACTTAATTCACTAAAATATTTGAATTGAAAATTTAATTAATTTATTTGGTCGGGCCAATGACCCGTTTGACCAGGTTATGAATAAACATTAAAATTGAATGAAAAATAAAAAAATTCCAATTTATGAAATTAGCATCATTTTTTTTTTTACCACTTTCTGCCCACTTTATCTCCACAACCATAAACAAGGGAGGACATTTGTCCATACTACCATAAGCTCCTGACACAATCAATTCAAACAAACAAAAAATCTATGCACATTGTGTGCCTTCTAAATTTGCACAATTTCTGATTTTAGACCACTTTTCGAAATAAAATAGCAAAAACAATGGACCATCAATAACCCACATAGATGAACATTTAGCACAAAAAAATACACTAAAATTGGATATAATTTTTTTTTTAAATTCCCCTTTTGCCCCTTTTATGTCAAAAACCATAATAGTTACATAACACTGCATTTTTCTGATGGGGATTTTCATGACAAATTCATTAAAAAAAAACTTGAATTTGCTATGATTATGCATAGATGAACAATAAAAATTATTTATACCCATATGTATATTAAAAAAACTCTTATTAGGCACTTTTTACTGTAATTACCTCAGGATAACATTTTTGTGAAAATAATGTTACCAATGTTAAAACTGTAAGCTATGGCTTCCATGAATTATTTTCGATTCTAGTAGGGAAAATCTAACTTATTTTTTGAAGTGTAAGCTTAAGTCAGTAATGGAAATGCATGTCATAAATAAAAGTCAAAATTCACTAACCTTCATTGAAAGTTAAATGAAGTTTTGGAATAGTAAATAATGGAAAATTACGCACTTATCTTATTATATATTCAAAAATATATTAAAAAAACAACCTTATCTAAATATTGATAATTTTCAGTAAAAGAAAAAAAATCGCATAGTATTACCTATAAGTGCTAATTTAAGCAATGTAGAAGTTTAAAATTTCTGCATAACGATAATAAATTAATTTTGTTATTCTCATATGTGCAGATAAGAAGTTTTCAAAAGTGTGCACATGCAGATGTTTTGAACCAAGAAAACTATTCCTGTACAATAACCATTATTATTATACCTCATATATTAATAACCATCAATAGATTAATTTGATTGGACAATGGGTAAATATCAGAACACGTGATCACACAGGACAACAATCATATTCCGTAAAATAAATATCATATTCCATCCCTTCGGAAGCCTCGCGGGTTTTCCCGCCATAGTTACCGTTCTTTGACAGAAAAACGTCAGAGGCACTCGGAACGCATCAGTTGCATACAATTTCATAATTTTCAAAAAATTTCAATTTTTTTCATAAAATTATAAAATTAAAAAAAATTCACATCACATTTTCATAAATTATATATAGTTTCCCCTTTTGCGCCCAAATTAAACGTTTAACTTCTATCAGTTCCATTCTCTTAAATCAACCTCCAATGGACAAATGATGGATCAAAAGTTTGTGTATGTAGTGCATTGAAAATGCGTTCTGTCATGTGCATAAGTTATTGTTTGCATGATTGACAGACAATATTCATCATATTGTTTTCTAGCTTCTGAACTATCGATCGAGAAAAAAATAAAATATTCTAGACAGGCAGCAAATAGCCATTCAATGTGGTTTGCAATTAATATTTCGCATGCACAATAGCGACCCCACACCACAAGATGTGGAAAATAGAAATATTCTTCTGTGGTTTAAATGGGTATTAACTGCATTACATGTAAACTGTATGATTCTGTTTGATAAAGTCCTTTAACTAGAACAGGAAAAAAATGTAACCTTGAGTGAAAGTGTTGTAATAAAAGATCGTGAACGTGATGTAAAAGTATGAAAGAATGTCAAGGTATATTTTAAATGAAATTGAAACAAGTCACCATTTGATATTAATTCGGTTGTATTTCATTTTGACGATTTTAATTACGGAAGACGATCACAACCATATTGTTTTTGATTGGATTAAAATTATAGCTGTATAATAATGTATAATAACCTATTATTAGACATTTACGGAAAGTGTAGGACTATGAATCCTAGTACGAATACGAGTACTACATCGACAGGAAATATACAGGGATGGTCTCAAAAGAAATAAACAAAAACTTTTGAAGTCGTTGGATAATCTTGTTCTCGTAATTTAGAATTTTATATTGCGACAATCGTTGGTGACTTTGCATCATTACGTTACTGCGCGTTATTTTCATGAATGGAATTTTCTCCTGGTCAGCTAAAGCGTATTAATCTTATTCTCTAGATTTCCATATATGGCTCTCCTTTCGATCGTTATCTTTAGGAATGATTTTATCCAATCATAAGTCGTCAAATAAATACAACATCGTACAATAATGACCCCCTACACTCTAGACAACAGATCCCTAGGAAACCAGAATGTTTAAACTAAATCGCCTCATATCTGAATACAGGATTAAAGTTGAACACGCAATACATTTTGTATGTATAGGGGTACAAAAAAGAACATACGATTTTATTTAAATAAACCATTAGCGTATTTAACTTTGCTTTTGTAAAATTTCCTTATAAGTGTAAAAAAACATACGATGATTAAATTACATTTGTTAAATAACCATTATCGTTTTCTACTTTGACAATAGACCGAATAATCTGTCTCTTGTGTGTCTATATTTGTCATTATATATTTCATTTTTATTATTTGGATATTTTTTTTTGACATAATATTTTCTGAAAACCTTAGGGCAAGGTGGGATTGAAACTAAAACAATCATAATGTCCAAATAATAAAAAGAAAATATATATGTATTTTACTTTGCAAACCTTTGGTCATTAACGTTTCTACCTTTTTCAAATCTACTCGTGGGAAATTTCCACTTTCCCAAACGTCCTGCAAGATTTCTCTTATATCGTCGTTCTAACGTGTAGCGAATTTACACGTGGGGAAAACTAGCTGGTAGTTAGATATAAGTAGGTCTACTTAGATAGGCATGTTTTATGATTAAGTCAAGTAGGTCTACTTAGATAGGCGTGTTTTATGATCAAGTCAAGTAGGTCTACTTAGATAGGCATGTTTTATGATTAAGTCAAGTAGGTCTACTTAGATAGGCATGTTTTATGATCAAGTCAAGTAGGTCTACTTAGATAGGCATGTTTTATGATCAAGTCAAGTAGGTCTACTTAGATAGGCATGTTTTATGATCAAGTCAAGTAGGCCTACTTAGATAGGCATGTTTTATGATCAAGTCAAGTAGGTCTACTTAGATAGGCATGTTTTATGATCAAGTCAAGTAGGTCTACTTAGATAGGCATGTTTTATGATCAAGTCAAGTAGGTCTACTTAGATAGGCATGTTTTATGATCAAGTCAAGTAGGTCTACTTAGATAGGCATGTTTTATGATTAAGTCAAGTAGGTCTACTTAGATAGGCATGTTTTATGATTAAGTCAAGTAGGTCTACTTAGATAGGCATGTTTTATGATCAAGTCAAGTAGGTCTACTTAGATAGGCATGTTTTATGATCAAGTCAAGTAGGTCTACTTAGATAGGCATGTTTTATGATCAAGTCAAGTAGGTCTACTTAGATAGGCATGTTTTATGATCAAGTCAAGTAGGTCTACTTAGATAGGCATGTTTTATGATTAAGTCAAGTAGGTCTACTTAGATAGGCATGTTTTATGATTAAGTCAAGTAGGTCTACTTAGATAGGCATGTTTTATGATCAAGTCAAGTAGGTCTACTTAGATAGGCGTATTTTTTGATTAAGTCAAGTAGGTCTACTTAGATAGGCATGTTTTATGATCAAGTCAAGTAGGTCTACTTAGATAGGCATGTTTTATGATCAAGTCAAGTAGGCCTACTTAGATAGGCATGTTTTATGATTAAGTCAAGTAGGTCTACTTAGATAGGCATGTTTTATGATCAAGTCAAGTAGGTTTACTTAGATAGGCATGTTTTATGATTAAGTCAAGTAGTTCTACTTAGATAGGCATGTTTTATGATCAAGTCAAGTAGGCCTACTTAGATAGGTGTGTTTTATGATCAAGTCAAGTAGGTCTACTTAGATAGGCATGTTTTATGATTAAGTCAAGTAGGTTTACTTAGATAGGCATGTTTTATGATCAAGTCAAGTAGGCCTACTTAGATAGGTGTGTTTTATGATCAAGTCAAGTAGGCCTACTTAGATAGGCATGTTTTATGATCAAGTCAAGTAGGTCTACTTAGATAGGCATGTTTTATGATCAAGTCAAGTAGGCTTACTTAGATAGGCATGTTTTATTATGAAGTCAAGTAGGCCTATTTAGATAGGCATGTTTTATGATCAAGTCAAGTAGGTCTACTTAGATAGGCATGTTTTATGATTAAGTCAAGTAGGTCTACTTAGATAGGCATGTTTTATGATTAAGTCAAGTAGGTCTACTTAGATAGGCATGTTTTATGATCAAGTCAAGTAGGTCTACTTAGATAGGCATGTTTTATGATTAAGTCAAGTAGGTCTACTTAGATAGGCATGTTTTATGATCAAGTCAAGTAGGTTTACTTAGATAGGCATGTTTTATGATTAAGTCAAGTAGGTCTACTTAGATAGGCATGTTTCATGATCAAGTCAAGTAGGTTTACTTAGATAGGCATGTTTTATGATCAAGTCAAGTAGGTTTACTTAGATAGGCATGTTTTATGATTAAGTCAAGTAGGTCTACTTAGATAGGCATGTTTCATGATCAAGTCAAGTAGGTCTACTTAGATAGGCATGTTTTATGATCAAGTCAAGTAGGTTTACTTAGATAGGCATGTTTTATGATTAAGTCAAGTAGGTCTACTTAGATAGGCATGTTTCATGATCAAGTCAAGTAGGTCTACTTAGATAGGCATGTTTCATGATTAAGTCAAGTAGGTTTACTTAGATAGACATGTTTTATGATCAAGTCAAGTAGGTCTACTTAGATAGGCATGTTTCATGATCAAGTCAAGTAGGTCTACTTAGATAGGCATGTTTTATGATCAAGTCAAGTAGGTCTACCTAGATAGGCATGTTATATGATCAAGAAAGTAGGTCTACTTAGATAGGTGTGTTTTATGATCAAGTCAAGTAGGCCTACTTAGATAGGCATGTTTTATGATCAAGTCAAGTAGGCCTACTTAGATAGGCATGTTTTATGATCAAGTCAAGTAGGCCTACTTAGATAGGCGTGTTTTATGATCAAGTCAAGTAGGTCTACTAAGATAGGCATGTTTTATGATCAAGAAAGTAGGTCTACTTAGATAGGCGTGTTTTATGATCAAGAAAGTAGGTCTACTTAGATAGGCGTGTTTTATGATCAAGTCAAGTAGGTCTACTTAGATAGGCATGTTTTATGATCAAGTCAAGTAGGCCTACTTAGATAGGCATGTTTTATGATTAAGTCAAGTAGGTCTACTTAGATAGGCATGTTTTATGATCAAGTCAAGTAGGCTTACTTAGATAGGCATGTTTTATTATGAAGTCAAGTAGGCCTACTTAGATAGGCATGTTTTATGATCAAGTCAAGTAGGCTTACTTAGATAGGCATGTTTTATTATGAAGTCAAGTAGGCCTACTTAGATAGGCATGTTTTATGATCAAGTCAAGTAGGTCTACTTAGATAGGCATGTTTTATGATTAAGTCAAGTAGGTCTACTTAGATAGGCATGTTTTATGATCAAGTCAAGTAGGTCTACTTAGATAGGCATGTTTTATGATCAAGTCAAGTAGGTCTACTTAGATAGGCATGTTTTATGATTAAGTCAAGTAGGTCTACTTAGATAGGCATGTTTTATGATTAAGTCAAGTAGGTCTACTTAGATAGGCATGTTTTATGATCAAGTCAAGTAGGTCTACTTAGATAGGCATGTTTTATGATCAAGTCAAGTAGGTCTACTTAGATAGGCATGTTTTATGATCAAGTCAAGTAGGTCTACTTAGATAGGCATGTTTTATGATCAAGTCAAGTAGGCTTACTTAGATAGGCATGTTTTATTATGAAGTCAAGTAGGCCTACTTAGATAGGCATGTTTTATGATCAAGTCAAGTAGGTCTACTTAGATAGGCATGTTTTATGATTAAGTCAAGTAGGTCTACTTAGATAGGCATGTTTTATGATCAAGTCAAGTAGGTCTACTTAGATAGGCATGTTTTATGATCAAGTCAAGTAGGTCTACTTAGATAGGCATGTTTTATGATTAAGTCAAGTAGGTCTACTTAGATAGGCATGTTTTATGATCAAGTCAAGTAGGTTTACTTAGATAGGCATGTTTTATGATTAAGTCAAGTAGGTCTACTTAGATAGGCATGTTTTATGATCAAGTCAAGTAGGTCTACTTAGATAGGCATGTTTTATGATCAAGTCAAGTAGGTCTACCTAGATAGGCATGTTTTATGATCAAGAAAGTAGGTCTACTTAGATAGGTGTGTTTTATGATCAAGTAAAGTAGGTCTACTTAGATAGGCATGTTTTATGATTAAGTCAAGTAGGTCTACTTAGATAGACATGTTTTTTGATCAAGTCAAGTAGGTCTACTTAGATAGGCATGTTTTATGATCAAGTCAAGTAGGTCTACTTAGATAGGCATGTTTTATGATCAAGTCAAGTAGGTCTACTTAGATAGGCATGTTTTATGATCAAGTCAAGTAGGTCTACTTAGATAGGCATGTTTTATGATTAAGTCAAGTAGGCCTACTTAGATAGGCATGTTTTATGATCAAGTCAAGTAGGTCTACTTAGATAGGCATGTTTTATGATCAAGTCAAGTAGGCCTACTTAGATAGGCATGTTTTATGATTAAGTCAAGTAGGTCTACTTAGATAGGCATGTTTTATGATCAAGTCAAGTAGGCCTACTTAGATAGGCATGTTTTATGATCAAGTCAAGTAGGCCTACTTAGATAGACATGTTTTATGATCAAGTCAAGTAGGTCTACTTAGATAGGCATGTTTTATGATCAAGTCAAGTAGGCTTACTTAGATAGGCATGTTTTATTATGAAGTCAAGTAGGCCTACTTAGATAGGCATGTTTTATGATTAAGTCAAGAAGGTCTACTTAGAAAGGCATGTTTTATGATTAAGTCAAGTAGGTCTACTTAGATAGGCATGTTTTATGAATAAGTCTAGTAGGCCTATTTAGATAGGCATGTTTTATGATCAGGTAAAGTAGGTCTACTTAGATAGGCATGTTTTATGATTAAATCAAGTAAGTCTACTTAGATAGGCGTGTTTTATGAATAAGTCAAGTAGGCCTATTTAGATAGGCATGTTTTATGATCAGGTCAAGTAGGTCTACTTAGATAGGCATGTTTTATGATCAAGTCAAGTAGGCCTACTTAGATAGGTGTGTTTTATGATCAAGTCAAGTAGGCCTACTTAGATAGGCATGTTTTATGATTAAGTCAAGTAGGTCTACTTAGATAGGCATGTTTTATGATCAAGTCAAGTAGGCTTACTTAGATAGGCATGTTTTATTATGAAGTCAAGTAGGCCTACTTAGATAGGCATGTTTTATGATCAAGTCAAGTAGGTCTACTTAGATAGGCATGTTTTATGATTAAGTCAAGTAGGCCTACTTAGATAGGCATGTTTTATGATTAAGTCAAGTAGGTCTACTTAGATAGGCATGTTTTATGAATAAGTCAAGTAGGCCTATTTAGATAGGCATGTTTTATGATCAGGTCAAGTAGGTCTACTTAGATAGGCATGTTTTATGATCAAGTCAAGTAGGCCTACTTAGATAGGTGTGTTTTATGATCAAGTCAAGTAGGCCTACTTAGATAGGCATGTTTTATGATTAAGTCAAGTAGGTCTACTTAGATAGGCATGTTTTATGATCAAGTCAAGTAGGCTTACTTAGATAGGCATGTTTTATTATGAAGTCAAGTAGGCCTACTTAGATAGGCATGTTTTATGATCAAGTCAAGTAGGTCTACTTAGATAGGCATGTTTTATGATTAAGTCAAGTAGGTCTACTTAGATAGGCATGTTTTATGATTAAGTCAAGTAGGTCTACTTAGATAGGCATGTTTTATGATCAAGTCAAGTAGGTCTACTTAGATAGGCATGTTTTATGATTAAGTCAAGTATGCCTACTTAGATAGGCATGTTTTATGATCAAGTCAAGTAGGCCTACTTAGATAGGCATGTTTTATGATCAAGTCAAGTAGGTCTACTTAGATAGGCATGTTTTATGATTAAGTCAAGTAGGTCTACTTAGATAGGTGTGTTTTATGATCAAGTCAAGTAGGTCTACTTAGATAGGCGTGTTTTATAATCAAGACAAGTAGTTCTACTTAGATAGGCATGTTTTATGATCAAGTCAAGTAGGTATACTTAGATAGGCATGTTTTATGATCAAGTCAAGTAGGTCTACTTAGATAGGCATGTTTTATAATCAAGACAAGTAGTTCTACTTAGATAGGCATGTTTTATGATCAAGTCAAGTAGGTCTACTTAGATAGGCATGTTTTATGATCAAGTCAAGTAGGCCTACTTAGATAGGCATGTTTTATGATCAAGTCAAGTAGGCCTACTTAGATAGGCGTGTTTTATGATCAAGTCAAGTAGGCCTACTTAGATAGGCATGTTTTATGATCAAGTCAAGTAGGCCTACTTAGATAGGCATGTTTTATGATTAAGTCAAGTAGGCCTACTTAGATAGGCATGTTTTATGATCAAGTCAAGTAGGTCTACTTAGATAGGCATGTTTTATGATCAAGTCAAGTAGGTCTACTTAGATAGGCATGTTTTATGATTAAGTCAAGTAGGCCTACTTAGATAGGCATGTTTTATGATCAAGTCAAGTAGGCCTACTTAGATAGGCATGTTTTATGATCAAGTCAAGTAGGTCTACTTAGATAGGCATGCTTTATGATTAAGTCAAGTAGGTCTACTTAGATAGGTGTGTTTTATGATCAAGTCAAGTAGGTCTACTTAGATAGGCGTGTTTTATAATCAAGACAAGTAGTTCTACTTAGATAGGCATGTTTTATGATCAAGTCAAGTAGGTATACTTAGATAGGCATGTTTTATGATCAAGTCAAGTAGGTCTACTTAGATAGGCATGTTTTATAATCAAGACAAGTAGTTCTACTTAGATAGGCATGTTTTATGATCAAGTCAAGTAGGTCTACTTAGATAGGCATGTTTTATGATCAAGTCAAGTAGGCCTACTTAGATAGGCATGTTTTATGATCAAGTCAAGTAGGCCTACTTAGATAGGCGTGTTTTATGATCAAGTCAAGTAGGCCTACTTAGATAGGCATGTTTTATGATCAAGTCAAGTAGGCCTACTTAGATAGGCATGTTTTATGATTAAGTCAAGTAGGCCTACTTAGATAGGCATGTTTTATGATCAAGTCAAGTAGGTCTACTTAGATAGGCATGTTTTATGATCAAGTCAAGTAGGTCTACTTAGATAGGCATGTTTTATGATTAAGTCAAGTAGGCCTACTTAGATAGGCATGTTTTATGATCAAGTCAAGTAGGCCTACTTAGATAGGCATGTTTTATGATTAAGTCAAGTAGGTCTACTTAGATAGGCATGCTTTATGATTAAGTCAAGTAGGTCTACTTAGATAGGTGTGTTTTATGATCAAGTCAAGTAGGTCTACTTAGATAGGCGTGTTTTATAATCAAGACAAGTAGTTCTACTTAGATAGGCATGTTTTATGATCAAGTCAAGTAGGTATACTTAGATAGGCATGTTTTATGATCAAGTCAAGTAGGTCTACTTAGATAGGCATGTTTTATAATCAAGACAAGTAGTTCTACTTAGATAGGCATGTTTTATGATCAAGTCAAGTAGGTCTACTTAGATAGGCATGTTTTATGATCAAGTCAAGTAGGCCTACTTAGATAGGCATGTTTTATGATCAAGTCAAGTAGGCCTACTTAGATAGGCGTGTTTTATGATCAAGTCAAGTAGGCCTACTTAGATAGGCATGTTTTATGATCAAGTCAAGTAGGCCTACTTAGATAGGCATGTTTTATGATCAAGTCAAGTAGGTCTACTTAGATAGGCATGTTTTATGATCAAGTCAAGTAGGTCTACTTAGATAGGCATGTTTTATGATTAAGTCAAGTAGGTCTACTTAGATAGGCATGTTTTATGATCAAGTCAAGTAGGTTTACTTAGATAGGCATGTTTTATGATTAAGTCAAGTAGGTCTACTTAGATAGGCATGTTTCATGATCAAGTCAAGTAGGTCTACTTAGATAGGCATGTTTTATGATCAAGTCAAGTAGGTCTACTTAGATAGGCATGTTTTATGATCAAGTCAAGTAGGTCTACTTAGATAGGCATGTTTTATGATCAAGTCAAGTAGGCCTACTTAGATAGGCATGATTTATGATTAAGTCAAGTAGGTCTACTTAGATAGGCATGTTTTATGATCAAGTCAAGTAGGCCTACTTAGATATGTGTGTTTTATGATCAAGTCAAGTAGGCCTACTTAGATAGGCATGTTTTATGATTAAGTCAAGTAGGTCTACTTAGATAGGCATGTTTTATGATCAAGTCAAGTAGGTCTACTTAGATAGGCATGTTTTATGATCAAGTCAAGTAGGTCTACTTAGATAGGCATGTTTCATGATCAAGTCAAGTAGGTCTACTTAGATAGGCATGTTTTATGATCAAGTCAAGTAGGTCTACCTAGATAGGCATGTTTTATGATCAAGAAAGTAGGTCTACTTAGATAGGTGTGTTTTATGATCAAGTCAAGTAGGCCTACTTAGATAGGCATGTTTTATGATCAAGTCAAGTAGGTCTACTTAGATAGGCATGTTTTATGATCAAGTCAAGTAGGCCTACTTAGATAGGCATGTTTTATGATTAAGTCAAGTAGGTCTACTTAGATAGGCATGTTTTATGATCAAGTCAAGTAGGCTTACTTAGATAGGCATGTTTTATTATGAAGTCAAGTAGGCCTACTTAGATATGCATGTTTTATGATCAAGTCAAGTAGGTCTACTTAGATAGGCATGTTTTATGATTAAGTCAAGTAGGTCTACTTAGATAGGCATGTTTTATGATCAAGTCAAGTAGGTCTACTTAGATAGGCATGTTTTATGATCAAGTCAAGTAGGTCTACTTAGATAGGCATGTTTTATGATCAAGTCAAGTAGGTCTACTTAGATAGGCATGTTTTATGATCAAGTCAAGTAGGTCTACTTAGATAGGCATGTTTTATGATTAAGTCAAGTAGGTCTACTTAGATAGGCATGTTTTATGATCAAGTCAAGTAGGTTTACTTAGATAGGCATGTTTTATGATTAAGTCAAGTAGGTCTACTTAGATAGGCATGTTTTATGATCAAGTCAAGTAGGTCTACTTAGATAGGCATGTTTTATGATCAAGTCAAGTAGGTCTACTTAGATAGGCATGTTTTATGATTAAGTCAAGAAGGCCTACTTAGATAGGCATGTTTTATGATCAAGTCAAGTAGGCCTACTTAGATAGGCATGTTTTATGATCAAGTCAAGTAGGTCTACTTAGATAGGCATGTTTTATGATTAAGTCAAGTAGGTCTACTTAGATAGGTGTGTTTTATGATCAAGTCAAGTAGGTCTACTTAGATAGGCGTGTTTTATAATCAAGACAAGTAGTTCTACTTAGATAGGCATGTTTTATGATCAAGTCAAGTAGGTATACTTAGATAGGCATGTTTTATGATCAAGTCAAGTAGGTCTACTTAGATAGGCATGTTTTATAATCAAGACAAGTAGTTCTACTTAGATAGGTATGTTTTATGATCAAGTCAAGTAGGTCTACTTAGATAGGCATGTTTTATGATCAAGTCAAGTAGGTCTACTTAGATAGGCATGTTTTATGATCAAGTCAAGTAGGCCTACTTAGATAGGCATGTTTTATGATCAAGTCAAGTAGGCCTACTTAGATAGGCGTGTTTTATGATCAAGTCAAGTAGGCCTACTTAGATAGGCATGTTTTATTATGAAGTCAAGTAGGCCTACTTAGATAGGCATGTTTTATGATTAAGTCAAGTAGGTCTACTTAGATAGGCATGTTTTATGATCAAGTCAAGTAGGTTTACTTAGATAGGCATGTTTTATGATTAAGTCAAGTAGGTCTACTTAGATAGGCATGTTTCATGATCAAGTCAAGTAGGTCTACTTAGATAGGCATGTTTTATGATCAAGTCAAGTAGGTTTACTTAGATAGGCATGTTTTATGATTAAGTCAAGTAGGTCTACTTAGATAGGCATGTTTCATGATCAAGTCAAGTAGGTCTACTTAGATAGGCATGTTTTATGATCAAGTCAAGTAGGTCTACCTAGATAGGCATGTTTTATGATCAAGAAAGTAGGTCTACTTAGATAGGTGTGTTTTATGATCAAGTCAAGTAGGCCTACTTAGATAGGCATGTTTTATGATCAAGTCAAGTAGGTCTACTTAGATAGGCATGTTTTATGATCAAGTCAAGTAGGCCTACTTAGATAGGCATGTTTTATGATTAAGTCAAGTAGGTCTACTTAGATAGGCATGTTTTATGATCAAGTCAAGTAGGCTTACTTAGATAGGCATGTTTTATTATGAAGTCAAGTAGGCCTACTTAGATAGGCATGTTTTATGATCAAGTCAAGTAGGTCTACTTAGATAGGCATGTTTTATGATTAAGTCAAGTAGGTCTACTTAGATAGGCATGTTTTATGATCAAGTCAAGTAGGTCTACTTAGATAGGCATGTTTTATGATCAAGTCAAGTAGGTCTACTTAGATAGGCATGTTTTATGATTAAGTCAAGTAGGTCTACTTAGATAGGCATGTTTTATGATCAAGTCAAGTAGGTTTACTTAGATAGGCATGTTTTATGATTAAGTCAAGTAGGTCTACTTAGATAGGCATGTTTTATGATCAAGTCAAGTAGGTCTAATTAGATAGGCATGTTTTTTGATCAAGTCAAGTAGGTCTACCTAGATAGGCATGTTTTATGATCAAGAAAGTAGGTCTACTTAGATAGGTGTGTTTTATGATCAAGCAAAGTAGGTCTACTTAGATAGGCATGTTTTATGATTAAGTCAAGTAGGTCTACTTAGATAGGCATGTTTTATGATTAAGTCAAGTAGGTCTACTTAGATAGGCATGTTTTATGATTAAGTCAAGTAGGTCTACTTAGATAGGCATGTTTTATGATTAAGTCAAGTAGGTCTACTTAGATAGGCATGTTTTATGATTAAGTCAAGTAGGTCTACTTAGATAGGCATGTTTTATGATTAAGTCAAGTAGGTCTACTTAGATAGGCATGTTTTATGATTAAGTCAAGTAGGTCTACTTAGATAGACATGTTTTATGATCAAGTCAAGTAGGTCTACTTAGATAGACATGTTTTTTGATCAAGTCAAGTAGGTCTACTTAGATAGGCATGTTTTATGATCAAGTCAAGTAGGTCTACTTAGATAGGCATGTTTTATGATCAAGTCAAGTAGGTCTACTTAGATAGGCATGTTTTATGATCAAGTCAAGTAGTTCTACTTAGATAGGCATGTTTTATGATTAAGTCAAGTAGGCCTACTTAGATAGGCATGTTTTATGATCAAGTCAAGTAGGTCTACTTAGATAGGCATGTTTTATGATCAAGTCAAGTAGGCCTACTTAGATAGGCATGTTTTATGATTAAGTCAAGTAGGTCTACTTAGATAGGCATGTTTTATGATCAAGTCAAGTAGGCCTACTTAGATAGGTGTGTTTTATGATCAAGTCAAGTAGGCCTACTTAGATAGGCATGTTTTATGATCAAGTCAAGTAGGTCTACTTAGATAGGCATGTTTTATGATCAAGTCAAGTAGGCTTACTTAGATAGGCATGTTTTATTATGAAGTCAAGTAGGCCTACTTAGATAGGCATGTTTTATGATCAAGTCAAGTAGGTCTACTTAGATAGGCATGTTTTATGATTAAGTCAAGTAGGCCTACTTAGATAGGCATGTTTTATGATTAAGTCAAGTAGGTCTACTTAGAAAGGCATGTTTTATGATTAAGTCAAGTAGGTCTACTTAGATAGGCATGTTTTATGAATAAGTCAAGTAGGCCTATTTAGATAGGCATGTTTTATGATCAGGTAAAGTAGGTCTACTTAGATAGGCATGTTTTATGATTAAATCAAGTAAGTCTACTTAGATAGGCGTGTTTTATGAATAAGTCGAGTAGGCCTATTTAGATAGGCATGTTTTATGATCAGGTCAAGTAGGTCTACTTAGATAGGCATGTTTTATGATCAAGTCAAGTAGGCCTACTTAGATAGGTGTGTTTTATGATCAAGTCAAGTAGGCCTACTTAGATAGGCATGTTTTATGATTAAGTCAAGTAGGTCTACTTAGATAGGCATGTTTTATGATCAAGTCAAGTAGGCTTACTTAGATAGGCATGTTTTATTATGAAGTCAAGTAGGCCTACTTAGATAGGCATGTTTTATGATCAAGTCAAGTAGGTCTACTTAGATAGGCATGTTTTATGATTAAGTCAAGTAGGTCTACTTAGATAGGCATGTTTTATGATCAAGTCAAGTAGGCCTACTTAGATAGGTGTGTTTTATGATCAAGTCAAGTAGGCCTACTTAGATAGGCATGTTTTATGATCAAGTCAAGTAGGTCTACTTAGATAGGCATGTTTTATGATCAAGTCAAGTAGGCTTACTTAGAAAGGCATATTTTATTATGAAGTCAAGTAGGCCTACTTAGATAGGCATGTTTTATGATCAAGTCAAGTAGGTCTACTTAGATAGGCATGTTTTATGATTAAGTCAAGTAGGCCTACTTAGATAGGCATGTTTTATGATTAAGTCAAGTAGGTCTACTTAGATAGGCATGTTTTATGAATAAGTCAAGTAGGCCTATTTAGATAGGCATGTTTTATGATCAGGTCAAGTAGGTCTACTTAGATAGGCATGTTTTATGATCAAGTCAAGTAGGTCTACTTAGATAGGTGTGTTTTATGATCAAGTCAAGTAGGCCTACTTAGATAGGCATGTTTTATGATTAAGTCAAGTAGGTCTACTTAGATAGGCATGTTTTATGATCAAGTCAAGTAGGCTTACTTAGATAGGCATGTTTTATTATGAAGTCAAGTAGGCCTACTTAGATAGGCATGTTTTATGATCAAGTCAAGTAGGTCTACTTAGATAGGCATGTTTTATGATTAAGTCAAGTAGGTCTACTTAGATAGGCATGTTTTATGATTAAGTCAAGTAGGTCTACTTAGATAGGCATGTTTTATGATCAAGTCAAGTAGGTCTACTTAGATAGGCATGTTTTATGATTAAGTCAAGTAGGCCTACTTAGATAGGCATGTTTTATGATCAAGTCAAGTAGGCCTACTTAGATAGGCATGTTTTATGATCAAGTCAAGTAGGTCTACTTAGATAGGCATGTTTTATGATTAAGTCAAGTAGGTCTACTTAGATAGGTGTGTTTTATGATCAAGTCAAGTAGGTCTACTTAGATAGGCGTGTTTTATAATCAAGACAAGTAGTTCTACTTAGATAGGCATGTTTTATGATCAAGTCAAGTAGGTATACTTAGATAGGCATGTTTTATGATCAAGTCAAGTAGGTCTACTTAGATAGGCATGTTTTATAATCAAGACAAGTAGTTCTACTTAGATAGGCATGTTTTATGATCAAGTCAAGTAGGTCTACTTAGATAGGCGTGTTTTATGATCAAGTCAAGTAGGTCTACTTAGATAGGCATGTTTTATGATCAAGTCAAGTAGGCCTACTTAGATAGGCATGTTTTATGATCAAGTCAAGTAGGCCTACTTAGATAGGCGTGTTTTATGATCAAGTCAAGTAGGCCTACTTAGATAGGCATGTTTTATTATGAAGTCAAGTAGGCCTACTTAGATAGGCATGTTTTATGATTAAGTCAAGTAGGTCTACTTAGATAGGCATGTTTTATGATCAAGTCAAGTAGGTTTACTTAGATAGGCATGTTTTATGATTAAGTCAAGTAGGTCTACTTAGATAGGCATGTTTCATGATCAAGTCAAGTAGGTCTACTTAGATAGGCATGTTTTATGATCAAGTCAAGTAGGTCTACTTAGATAGGCATGTTTTATGATCAAGAAAGTAGGTCTACTTAGATAGGTGTGTTTTATGATCAAGTCAAGTAGGCCTACTTAGATAGGCATGTTTTATGATCAAGTAAAGTAGGTCTACTTAGATAGGCATGTTTTATGATCAAGTCAAGTAGGCCTACTTAGATAGGCATGTTTTATGATTAAGTCAAGTAGGTCTACTTAGATAGGCATGTTTTATGATCAAGTCAAGTAGGCCTACTTAGATAGGTGTGTTTTATGATCAAGTCAAGTAGGCCTACTTAGATAGGCATGTTTTATGATTAAGTCAAGTAGGTCTACTTAGATAGGCATGTTTTATGATCAAGTCAAGTAGGCTTACTTAGATAGGCATGTTTTATTATGAAGTCAAGTAGGCCTACTTAGATATGCATGTTTTATGATCAAGTCAAGTAGGTCTACTTAGATAGGCATGTTTAATGATTAAGTCAAGTAGGTCTACTTAGATAGGCATGTTTTATGATTAAGTCAAGCAGGTCTACTTAGATAGGCATGTTTTATGATCAAGTCAAGTAGGTCTACTTAGATAGGCATGTTTTATGATTAAGTCAAGTAGGTCTACTTAGATAGGCATGTTTTATGATCAAGTCAAGTAGGTTTACTTAGATAGGCATGTTTTATGATTAAGTCAAGTAGGTCTACTTAGATAGGCATGTTTTATGATCAAGTCAAGTAGGTCTACTTAGATAGGCATGTTTTATGATCAAGTCAAGTAGGTCTACCTAGATAGGCATGTTTTATGATCAAGAAAGTAGGTCTACTTAGATAGGTGTGTTTTATGATCAAGTAAAGTAGGTCTACTTAGATAGGCATGTTTTATGATCAAGTCAAGTAGGTCTACTTAGATAGACATGTTTTATGATCAAGTCAAGTAGGTCTACTTAGATAGACATGTTTTATGATCAAGTCAAGTAGGTCTACTTAGATAGGCGTATTTTTTGATCAAGTCAAGTAGGTCTACTTAGATAGGCATGTTTTATGATCAAGTCAAGTAGGTCTACTTAGATAGACATGTTTTATGATCAAGTCAAGTAGGTCTACTTAGATAGGCGTATTTTTTGATCAAGTCAAGTAGGTCTACTTAGATAGGCATGTTTTATGATCAAGTCAAGTAGGTCTACTTAGATAGGCATGTTTTATGATCAAGTCAAGTAGGTCTACTTAGATAGGCATGTTTTATGATCAAGTCAAGTAGGTCTACTTAGATAGGCATGTTTTATGATTAAGTCAAGTAGGCCTACTTAGATAGGCATGTTTTATGATCAAGTCAAGTAGGTCTACTTAGATAGGCATGTTTTATGATCAAGTCAAGTAGGCCTACTTAGATAGGCATGTTTTATGATTAAGTCAAGTAGGTCTACTTAGATAGGCATGTTTTATGATCAAGTCAAGTAGGCCTACTTAGATAGGTGTGTTTTATGATCAAGTCAAGTAGGCCTACTTAGATAGGCATGTTTTATGATTAAGTCAAGTAGGTCTACTTAGATAGGCATGTTTTATGATCAAGTCAAGTAGGCTTACTTAGATAGGCATGTTTTATGATGAAGACAAGTAGTTCTACTTAGATAGGCATGTTTTATGATCAAGTCAAGTAGGTCTACTTAGATAGGCATGTTTTATGATTAAGTCAAGTATGCCTACTTAGATAGGCATGTTTTATGATTAAGTCAAGTAGGTCTACTTAGAAAGGCATGTTTTATGATTAAGTCAAGTAGGTCTACTTAGATAGGCATGTTTTATGAATAAGTCAAGTAGGCCTATTTAGATAGGCATGTTTTATGATCAGGTAAAGTAGGTCTACTTAGATAGGCATGTTTTATGATTAAATCAAGTAAGTCTACTTAGATAGGCGTGTTTTATGAATAAGTCAAGTAGGCCTATTTAGATAGGCATGTTTTATGATCAGGTCAAGTAGGTCTACTTAGATAGGCATGTTTTATGATCAAGTCAAGTAGGCCTACTTAGATAGGTGTGCTTTATGATCAAGTCAAGTAGGCCTACTTAGATAGGCATGTTTTATGATTAAGTCAAGTAGGTCTACTTAGATAGGCATGTTTTATGATCAAGTCAAGTAGGCTTACTTAGATAGGCATGTTTTATTATGAAGTCAAGTAGGCCTACTTAGATAGGCATGTTTTATGATCAAGTCAAGTAGGTCTACTTAGATAGGCATGTTTTATGATTAAGTCAAGTAGGTCTACTTAGATAGGCATGTTTTATGATTAAGTCAAGTAGGTCTACTTAGATAGGCATGTTTTATGATCAAGTCAAGTAGGTCTACTTAGATAGGCATGTTTTATGATTAAGTCAAGTAGGCCTACTTAGATAGGCATGTTTTATGATCAAGTCAAGTAGGCCTACTTAGATAGGCATGTTTTATGATCAAGTCAAGTAGGTCTACTTAGATAGGCATGTTTTATGATTAAGTCAAGTAGGTCTACTTAGATATGTGTGTTTTATGATCAAGTCAAGTAGGTCTACTTAGATAGGCGTGTTTTATAATCAAGACAAGTAGTTCTACTTAGATAGGCATGTTTTATGATCAAGTCAAGTAGGTATACTTAGATAGGCATGTTTTATGATCAAGTCAAGTAGGTCTACTTAGATAGGCATGTTTTATAATCAAGACAAGTAGTTCTACTTAGATAGGCATGTTTTATGATCAAGTCAAGTAGGTCTACTTAGATAGGCATGTTTTATGATCAAGTCAAGTAGGTCTACTTAGATAGGCATGTTTTATGATCAAGTCAAGTAGGCCTACTTAGATAGGCATGTTTTATGATCAAGTCAAGTAGGCCTACTTAGATAGGCGTGTTTTATGATCAAGTCAAGTAGGTCTACTTAGATAGGCATGCTTTATGATCAAGTCAAGTAGGCCTACTTAGATAGGCATGTTTTATGATCAAGTCAAGTAGGCCTACTTAGATAGGCATGTTTTATGATCAAGTCAAGTAGGTCTACTTAGATAGGCATGTTTTATGATTAAGTCAAGTAGGTCTACTTAGATAGGCATGTTTTATGATCAAGTCAAGTAGGCTTACTTAGATAGGCATGTTTTATTATGAAGTCAAGTAGGCCTACTTAGATAGGCATGTTTTATGATCAAGTCAAGTAGGTCTACTTAGATAGGCATGTTTTATGATTAAGTCAAGTAGGTCTACTTAGATAGGCATGTTTTATGATTAAGTCAAGTAGGTCTACTTAGATAGGCATGTTTTATGATCAAGTCAAGTAGGTCTACTTAGATAGGCATGTTTTATGATTAAGTCAAGTAGGCCTACTTAGATAGGCATGTTTTATGAATAAGTCAAGTAGGCCTACTTAGATAGGCATGTTTTATGATCAAGTCAAGTAGGTCTACTTAGATAGGCATGTTTTATGATTAAGTCAAGTAGGTCTACTTAGATAGGTGTGTTTTATGATCAAGTCAAGTAGGTCTACTTAGATAGGCGTGTTTTATAATCAAGACAAGTAGTTCTACTTAGATAGGCATGTTTTATGATCAAGTCAAGTAGGTATACTTAGATAGGCATGTTTTATGATCAAGTCAAGTAGGTCTACTTAGATAGGCATGTTTTATAATCAAGACAAGTAGTTCTACTTAGATAGGCATGTTTTATGATCAAGTCAAGTAGGTCTACTTAGATAGGCATGTTTTATGATCAAGTCAAGTAGGTCTACTTAGATAGGCATGTTTTATGATCAAGTCAAGTAGGCCTACTTAGATAGGCATGTTTTATGATCAAGTCAAGTAGGCCTACTTAGATAGGTGTGTTTTATGATCAAGTCAAGTAGGCCTACTTAGATAGGCATGTTTTATGATTAAGTCAAGTAGGTCTACTTAGATAGGCATGTTTTATGATCAAGTCAAGTAGGCTTACTTAGATAGGCATGTTTTATGATGAAGACAAGTAGTTCTACTTAGATAGGCATGTTTTATGATCAAGTCAAGTAGGTCTACTTAGATAGGCATGTTTTATGATTAAGTCAAGTATGCCTACTTAGATAGGCATGTTTTATGATTAAGTCAAGTAGGTCTACTTAGAAAGGCATGTTTTATGATTAAGTCAAGTAGGTCTACTTAGATAGGCATGTTTTATGAATAAGTCAAGTAGGCCTATTTAGATAGGCATGTTTTATGATCAGGTAAAGTAGGTCTACTTAGATAGGCATGTTTTATGATTAAATCAAGTAAGTCTACTTAGATAGGCGTGTTTTATGAATAAGTCAAGTAGGCCTATTTAGATAGGCATGTTTTATGATCAGGTCAAGTAGGTCTACTTAGATAGGCATGTTTTATGATCAAGTCAAGTAGGCCTACTTAGATAGGTGTGTTTTATGATCAAGTCAAGTAGGCCTACTTAGATAGGCATGTTTTATGATTAAGTCAAGTAGGTCTACTTAGATAGGCATGTTTTATGATCAAGTCAAGTAGGCTTACTTAGATAGGCATGTTTTATTATGAAGTCAAGTAGGCCTACTTAGATAGGCATGTTTTATGATCAAGTCAAGTAGGTCTACTTAGATAGGCATGTTTTATGATTAAGTCAAGTAGGTCTACTTAGATAGGCATGTTTTATGATTAAGTCAAGTAGGTCTACTTAGATAGGCATGTTTTATGATCAAGTCAAGTAGGTCTACTTAGATAGGCATGTTTTATGATTAAGTCAAGTAGGCCTACTTAGATAGGCATGTTTTATGATCAAGTCAAGTAGGTCTACTTAGATAGGCATGTTTTATGATCAAGTCAAGTAGGTCTACTTAGATAGGTGTGTTTTATGATCAAGTCAAGTAGGTCTACTTAGATAGGCGTGTTTTATAATCAAGACAAGTAGTTCTACTTAGATAGGCATGTTTTATGATCAAGTCAAGTAGGTCTACTTAGATAGGCATGTTTTATGATCAAGTCAAGTAGGTCTACTTAGATAGGCATGTTTTATAATCAAGACAAGTAGTTCTACTTAGATAGGCATGTTTTATGATCAAGTCAAGTAGGTCTACTTAGATAGGCATGTTTTATGATCAAGTCAAGTAGGTCTACTTAGATAGGCATGTTTTATGATCAAGTCAAGTAGGCCTACTTAGATAGGCATGTTTTATGATCAAGTCAAGTAGGCCTACTTAGATAGGCGTGTTTTATGATCAAGTCAAGTAGGTCTACTTAGATAGGCATGCTTTATGATCAAGTCAAGTAGGCCTACTTAGATAGGCATGTTTTATGATCAAGTCAAGTAGGTCTACTTAGATAGGCATGTTTTATGATCAAGTCAAGTAGGTCTACTTAGATAGGCGTGTTTTATGATCAAGTCAAGTAGGCCTACTTAGATAGGTGTGTTTTATGATTAAGTCAAGTAGGTCTACTTAGATAGGCATGTTTTATGATCAAGTCAAGTAGGTCTACTTAGATAGGCATGTTTTATGATCAAGTCAAGTAGGTCTACTTAGATAGGCATGTTTTATGATCAAGTCAAGTAGGTCTACTTAGATAGGCATGTTTTATAATCAAGATAAAGTAGGTCTACTTAGATAGGCATGTTATATGATCAAGTCAAGTAGGCCTACTTAGATAGGTGTGTTTTATGATCAAGTCGAGTAGGTCTACTTAGATAGGTATGTTTTATGATCACGTTTGCGGTGGAGCTACCGGAAGTCACGTGACCGGAAGTGACGTCAATCACGTGCCATGCCTTGGGTGTGCGCATGCGCAACCGGAAGTTGTGCAACACCCGTAGTGACCGAAGGTCACGTGACCCTTTCGGAAGTGTCGTTGGGGTGTTCTGGGAGCTTTGCTCCCATATTAAATAATATGCGTCCTATGACCATAGGAAACTGCTCTTTTCCCGCCATTTTATTTTCATGGGGAGCGCCTTCAATAGAAGGTCACTCTGCATTTATCCAGGCTTGTGACTGGCTCTATATAGAGGCTACATTAACTTTTTTTTTTCTCCTCCTTTTTTTCGTTTTTTTCATACAACATGTTCAACAAGTAATAACACAAAATTCTGTACAATGGTCGTTGCTTCCACGGGATTTTCTAAGAGCCTGGTGACGTCTGTCATGCTATGTCCTGCATATCGATGAATGAGATAAAAAATGCAATAATGTCCGCATACGGTAGATCCTTCTTCTTGTACTCGAACGGTATTGTAAGTCTAACTCGTACAATGTTTGTTCATAAAGTTCACGTAAGCCCTTAAAAAGGGTGGTGTTCCAGTAAGGTCGTAGTGTTCCCCTCTTGAGTTGGCGTCGATGTATATAGCGACCCAGTGTTGTCCCATTCGATGGTCTGGATCCGTGTTTCCCACAAGGGCCGAAGGTACGTTTAATAGTCTGGGTAATCTGTTTCTGGCATAAACCCCCTTAAACACCGGTCTGGAGTGGGGATGTTTTTTCAATAGAGTGTCAATCTCTAGCGTATTCATTATGCACTGTAGTCAAACAAGACTTGTCTGTTTCTATCGATTGCGATCACGTTGTCAAATTCTGCATACAGGACGACGTTGATGGTCTCTGCCAGAGCACCGGCGAAATGAATCACACGTAGATTATCCTGTTTTATCAGTTGAAACGTTCCCACTTCCGACATATCTGGAGTCAGATCGAATCCAAATAAGGTGTTTGCTTTAGCGTATTCCTCTCTGGAGGTGGTATTTCCTTCGTCTTGATACATCTTTCCCGTACTGGCATAGAGTCCCATATAACTGCGAATATAACCTGCGTTTTCAAAGTTGTGTTGTAACGGTTTGGCGGGAATCTGTCGTCCGTCCACGTTCAGTGCTACAAAGTTGATCTTGTAGTGTTTAAAATCGAAAGGGTTTTTCGTAATAGTCCCATTTAAGGCATCACTGTCCACACTACCAATCACCAGTCTTTTCGGCAACTGTCCCAAAAACATGTTGTCCTGGACGTAATTCATGTTGTCACGGGGAACCATATCTACTTTGACTTCTATACGTCGCATGGGGTATTTACAGCTGGTCATTTTCAAAGCTTTGACGTGACCCATTCTTACGGCAGGACTTAACTGTACATTTCTCACAAATAAAGCGAGATCCTTGATTTTGATCTTATAGTTGTCGGCATCGGCCATTAGGGCGAACACGTCTCGACTTCGTCGTAATTTGATTTTCAGATTGACGTGATTCAGTAAATATTTCTCGACAAAATAAACAAGTGTAGTTTCCCATCATCTGTACAGACTTGCTTTGGGCCGCCAATGCTTTCCGGGACGTGAATCCTTTAGTTATCGGCTGTTGTCTTATCTTGATGTCCCGGTGTATCCTTGTACTACATGACTCCCGTTAATTTAAATTCTTTGGCAGCTGTACCATAGCTGAGTAATGTTTCTATGTAAGCTCTGTAAGGGTACAAGCTAGTCGGTTTTTCGTTGAGGCTAACACTGACATCACTAAAGAAGGAATGCATCCATAAGTTGACAGGTCTAGCGTCCGCTCCGGCATCCAATGCAGTATCGTCGTCAGCCACGATCTGTGCTTCCACAAACAGGTAAGTATTAGCCAAGTCGATGTAGTCATCCCCCGTCCCATTGACGGCACATTCGTAAGGTCCTTGATCCGTCAATCCTTTCTGCTCCCAATACCCATGTTCCACACTGGTCTGTGTAGGTGGAACTTCAAATAAATCCAGTTCTGATTTCGTTCATTCGCATGAGTTGGAGTGTACAAGTGCCGTTCTTATCCGAAAATATCATTCGATGTTTTCCACTGTTTGGTCTGCCGACGTCTTGTCTTTTTTCGCTTGGCAGGTTCTTTTATAGCTCGTTGTCCTGGGGGTCCTACCGTGTCCATAGCTTTCTGGAGTAAGTTTTGTCCTGTTGATTTCAATCGTGATTCTGCTGCCTGTTTGATATTTCTTCCTTGTACGACATCTCCGACAATATTTAATCCCGTTTTTAAAGCCTTGCGTTCTAGGGTCTTTGCTCCCTTTTTCAACAAAGGCATGGCTGCTTTAAAGAGTCCTTCAGAGATACTGCCAAGTCCATGTCCTCTTTGATATCTTTTCCCCACAAACACCGGATATCCTTTCCCAGCTTAGTGTATGTAATAATCGTGGTAAGCTTTCTTATCGTGATGATGAGTTGGTTTCATTCTAGAGAAAGTTCTGTTCGTTTTCTACAGTGAAGTGTCAACACCACTCGTCCTCTTTCGAATGGGACTATAGAGCCCATGTCGTCCCTTATATCTATTTCCACGGTCTGAAATCGTCGTTGTAACAAGGGACAATACTGTATCGGATCAAACACTCGGGTGATCATTTCTCCGTCTCTTCCTTCCACCGGTACGATTCTCAATAACGGTACTTGGGCATCTCCCACCATTCTCGGTTCCACCAAGGGGCAATACACGTACAGAAAATTTAATCCTTTCTTGACATCCGTTACCCAATCTGAAACATACTCCCCGCCGGGAATATAGCTGGTCTGAATCCTAACATGAATTGTAATAAAGGACTGATGATGACTTGACAATATTTTTTCATTTTCATATTGATTTTATGATTGATTTCGCTGAAATTCATGTCGAATTTATTCTTGAGTTCCGTCCTATGCTTTTTCTCATCGATGGCTTTAATGATCCTTTTGGCCGAAGAATAGTACCCATCCGGTAACAAGACCAAATGCTTTTGTAGTTCTGACTCCTTGTAAAAGTGAACCTTCAACCAGGCTTCTTTATTCTTGACGTTATACCAACTGTGAGGATACTGTATCTCTGCCAATCCGATTTCCCATGCTCAGTCCAGATCCATTATTTTCGGCAATTTCGTCGTGTAATGAGTCAACGTATTGTTCGGAAAGTAATTCATGGAACTGTTACTAGGCAGAGTCAGGTAAAACATGCTTCGTCTTGATCGTGGGGCTAGGCAACAGGTATCCCAGACAACTGCTCACCAAGGCCGTCCACAAGGTACTGTTTTGCGACTGTACCGTCAAGTTATAAATGCTGACTATGTTAACCGTGTACAGGATGACTACCTGAGACCAAAATACGACCTCCGAACGTGGAGTATTCTTTCCACAAGTCACACAAGACGATACACTGTCCGTGTCACTCGGTGCCATTCACAAGACTGACACTTCAAGTAGGTGTTGTGTGCTTTTGTAGGTCCTGTTTAAAGATCCAGCTGTTGAAGGACTCTGGATATCCATGCCACTTGACCAAATACTGAACTTTTCGTCCCTTTTTTCTCTTTTTCAAAATGGTTTCAATCTTGTACACGTCGTCTGTCTTAATGACTTTCTGTAATTCTTCGGCATAGAATGTTCCTTCCAGAATTTCACCGAGTCGTCTTTGACTAAGTATACCGGAGGACTAGTTTCGATACATTTCACTACCGTAAACAATTCGTCGGTCCAGTTAGGTAGGTATCCTTTCTTGAACGTACGTGATAACTGGCATTATCTAAAACGATAACACTTGGGCTTTTTAATGCTGGCATAAGCTGATTTTCGAACCAGTTTAGAAAGGTGGGCCCGTTCATTTCTTGGTGATAATCCCCATCTTTAGCTTTGGCAAGAAAAATCAAATCACACCTATCAATCAAACCCACTTCACGATTACCAGCGTTCAAAACTATCAACCTTTTACCTTTTCCTGAAGGGATCTTTTGGGCATCAGAACCATCAACTGGTAGCGCACATGTAGTCAGTGGCATGATTCTGATTAACCCAGGTCTCATCCAAACATACAATTTCATATCCATCCTCTCGAAACTTCCTATTTTTCGGAGGTAATAACACCGACCATTTATTACTGACCTCTGACCTCTGATCATATAAAAGCCTCCTATTATCGCCGGATTTTTGTACTTATAACCAAGATCTATTAAAGTTAAAGTAAACGTTGATTTCGAGATTTTAATTGTATCTTCAATTTCTTTTTTAATTTTTGAGACTGTTGGGGCAATTTTCCTGTTGTACATGCTATGAACGGTCCGTTTAATAACGCAACGGTCAAAATCATCAAGAGTTTTCTTTCTTTCTTTCGGTTTGTTGGATTCAGGAGGACTTTTACCGTTTACAACTCTATATACAGAACTGTAAGATATGCCAGCAGCCTTGCATGTTCTTTTAATCAAATTATCTGGGGAATAAAGTGGTCTTCCCCTGGCCTTCTCAAGCTGAAAAAACTTAAATAGATTTAACACAATGTTTTTACAAGTCCTTTGTTTTACCCATTCTTTAGATGTTTATATATGTTAAGATGTCAAAAAATAGGTTTATGAAGAAATTTTATGTGAACTTTTAGAAAGATTTTAAAGTTTGAAAATGGAGTGGCAAAATATGCCTGTACACGTGTCTCTGTCTCTATCAAGGTAAGATTTACCTGGCTGCTACCTCTAGTTAGTTTACTCCCACCTCTATTTTGGCGGTAAAAATCGGGGGAAATGTCAAACTTCAGATGAGTGCAGCAATAATGAAAGGATATGGTTAGATGAAATGCATATTTTAAAAATGGTAGTAAAATTCTGCACAAAACTCTCGTTTACTGTGTTTTAAAAAAAAATGTATTGTTTTCGAGAAAACTCAAATTTTCCGTTTTCTAATCAAAAAATTATTACTTTAGTGATGATATTTATGATTGCAGCGGGATGGGGTATAATGTCATATTATATATTTATATTTTTAGAAATATAAAAACCCTAAACTATGTCCTTTTTCTTTTGTGTGTATGTCTCATATATCAATCATGAATGTTTGTAGTGTTAATGATGCCTCATGTGGGCCCTATGATTAGGCAATACAATATATTCTATTCTATATCCGTAAATTATACGGTTCTGATCCGTATAAGGGAAAGAAAAATGCTAATCACTAAAACGTTTAATATAGCGATTAGTTTACTGTTATATTCGAAGAACGTTTCCATCATGACCGCCACATTTCCATAAAAAAACAACACAGCCTGGAACAGATGAGATAACACTTCTGTTATGTTTGAATTTGACAAGAATTGCACAACAACATTTACCACTGCAAGCTCACAGAAAATCGTGTTAAATAAGCACAGCAGAGTTAACACAACACTTTATATACTTTGCATAATTTAAAAACGAACGTGAAGTTGCACATAAAATAAATATAAACAAAAACAGCTGATCGACGATGATATAATAACAAAACAAAAATGTTAAAAAATGAGGCGTCGTTGCAGACTAAAATGTTGTGCATCTTTCCTGTTGGGAATATCTTTGTTTTCTGTGGCTCTGATGCTGTATTATACTGTTAATGTAGATGGAATTCTTCCTGAAGGTCAGATGCAGGTATACGTACAGGAATATTTTCACAAAAGTTTTTGTCATCTTTGCCTGGTGGTTAGTAAAATGGTAACTCGGGCACAGGTCCGGTTCCAAAAACCCGTCCCAAATTCGTATTTTCTTTATTACATCTTTATTAAGGCATTAATTTTAATAAAATTTGAACATAATGCATAAAATTATGTATTTTATCACATTTTTGAAACAAATATAAAAAAAAGTTTTTATACGAAATATCGGCAATATAAGTTTTCAAAATTAGTAAAAGTTGTAACCCAGGCCAAGGCAAAATTTTCAATTAATCGTTGATTACACCTTTATTTCTCGTTAAAACTTCACAATATTCAGAATGAACATTTTTCAGTATTAAAGAAATGTAAAAAATATTTTGAAATCAATGGTAATGTTCTCTTTTGTCATTATGGGATTATTTTAGATTCTGATAAAAGTTGTAACCTGGGATGGAAGTGATAAATTGTTTTGAATCAGATTACAAAATGTACATACGTCTTAATTCTTGCAAAATTACTTGCAAAAAATTTATTTTTAAACTCTTTACAAAATATACTCAGTAGTTTAGTTAAATTAAGAATTTGTAATCCATTTAATTTTTTTTGTTATAATTTTTAAACCTTAATTAATATAAAAAAGAAGATATTGATATTTAAAAAAAATAAGAAAAACAATATGTTTAATTCATTTTTTTGGTTAATTTCTTTGCAAAAATTGTATTTGTTAATTCTTTATAAAATATAGTTTAGTTAAATTAAGAATTTTTAATCCATTGTAAATTTTTTGCTATAATTTGCAGAGCTGGGCAGTATCCGAAATTGATACTGGCGAACTCCTCAATATTTACCTGTACACCCAGTTATCTGTCCTTGTTGGTCACGTGACCAGTCTTAGTTTACAAATCTTAATATATTAATATTGCATCGTGGAGAAAAAAGATTTTTTCTTTTTAAATTGATAAAATATATTTGTTGTTGTTGTATTGAAGTATGTTTTTACAAAATTTCAAGAATTTTAAAGAAGAAATAAAGGTGCAATCATTGATTAACTGAAAATTTCGTCTTGGCCTGGGTTACAACTTTTACCAACTTGGAAAACTTATATTGCCGATATTTCGTATAAAAACAATTTTTTTTTTTATTTGTTTAAAAAATGTGATAAAATACATAATTTTATGCATTATGTTCAAATTTTGTTAAAATTAATGCCTTAATAAAGATGTAATAAAGAAAATACGAATTTGGGCCCAGGGTTTTGGAACCGGACCCGGGCCCGGGTTGCCACTTTTACTAACCACCCTTTGCCTGTCAAGAGTTGCAATCCACCTTCCCGTCCTCTTCACTCTTGTTGGTGTTAGCTACAATTTCGTAACTCCCGTGCACTGCCATCATCTGCTAGATTTTGTTTGTTACGTCCCTTAAAATGATACCATTTTCAGCCATTCAGCACATGGCATTCCTATGAATTGGAAAAAAAACGAAAACATATATGCCAAAAAATATTCTGTGCATTATTTCCAGTTCCTCCTGCATACATGTATATGGCAAAGCCAACTTGTGTTCTAGGGTGAAGAGGAGGGTGAGGCCGTTAGTAACCATGGCTACATGTAGGGAAGATGGTTATTAATATGAGCTTTAGAAATATGTAGAAATTAAATCCTTAAGCAATCTTCTTTAATCTTTTTAGTATTGAGTACAAATTAAGGAATAACAGTACTGTATTTGAAGAGTTGGAGGTGTCAATTGTGGATTTGATGGTCGCAAATACAGTTTTTCTGGCAACGCGAAGCGAAGCCAGTAAAACGGATGTTTGCGACCGTCAAATCCACAATTGACACAGACAACTCTTCAAATACAGTACTGTTATTCCTATTCTTATGAAATTCTCCCAACATGTACACCAGGGCTCACCACACTTGCAAAAAACAGGGAGACTTGACTTCTCGCTCAGAGACCATGAGGGAGAAGTGAAGGCACGACAGGGAGACTTCCAACAGCGTCATAGAGACATGTTTTCGCAAAAATATGTTTTTTTTTACACATATTTTGTTTTGAATTTGCATTTGAAGTGTGTCTTTGCTAGTATCTTGTTAATATCCTTCATATTTAACAATAAATTCATGTTTTGTATTTGTTTTATTATTATTATTGATCTTATATTTGTTTTATTATTATTATTGATCTTGTATTTATTTTATTATTATTATTGATCTTATATTTGTTGATTTTAGATTTTATTAATTTTTGTCTTGAAATCTGTAAAGATATGAATGACATCTAAATGTTTGTTTCCTTCCCCCGATTTTTTCTGTCCACAATATACTTCTATTGATCACTTGATCTTCTGTTGAATCTGTGTTTAAGATTTGACAAGTTGATTGTTTAGCTTTTAAAAAGCTACAAATAACTAAGTTTTGTTAAAATAATTAGAATACAACACAATTCAACGGCCAATTTGGTACAGGAAGCGTCTGTTTGTATATTTTTAGATTTGGGATTTAATTTTCACCTGGAATTTCGTCAGTACCAATTTACAGAAGTTTGCCGCGATTCTTTTCAACTTTTGTATCAACAAATTAAACCTTCTTTATTGCTTGAATAAAACCTTTTCCTCTTATTCTTATGTATTTTCACATTGATTACAATATTGCTTTGTCAATCAGCTTTACCATAAAACGAAGATAATTTGCAAGAAAAGAGTGACTTGCAAAAAGAAACAAGATGACTTTAATTTCGCTTTGTAGTCGATGGAGAGCGACTTCGGCCAATATAGGGCGACAATTTCGCCCACTTTGCCTGGTACACACTAGTTTGAAAACATACAAATAAATGACGAAATATATGCACTTTTCAAATTTTTTCCGCTAAAAAAATAGTACTGTATTTTTTAAGGATCCGCTGTCATGAAAACGTGAAATCCTACATGTCATATGTATAACAATACACAAAAATAATTAAAATGCCTACCTTGATAACTTATTTTAGTTAAATTCTATCTAAATTGAAGCGTACACCATCAGTACACGAAGCCAACTAACATCTGATCTTTACATTTTAAACTGGAAGTCTTCATACGACGTCACGTTGTTTATGTGCCAAAGTTGTTCAACAATATTTCCCGGAATTTTAATTTTTGTGATTTTTAGACCCAGGGATATGCAAAAATACATTTTTATGTTCAGTATTGGGTTAGAATGGACAGTAAACTCGATTTGGGCCATCAAATCTCCAATTGATGCCGTGAAATTTTCAAATACAATACAGTTATCTCCTAAATAGGTCGTCAGCGTCAAATTCATAGTTGGAAATATCTGGGTCAGCCATATTGTTTACAAACAAGTGCATTCAGCATAGGAATATAGGAATATAGCATTCCTTCAGGCATGTCAACTGCAGATTTGACAGCTCTCGATAGCCTAAATGAAAATATGCGTTACATTATAACTGCATTAGAATAATATTTAATTTTACCAACAATATACACATACCAGTATATCACAGGCATTGGGCACTACATGTATATATATTAATTCCATAAAATCAATGATCAGAAAAGAATATCAAAGTGTAATATTATAAAAAGAGACGGCTTCCCAAGCAAACAATGGGAAAAATTAAAGCAAATTGGTTTATTTTTTTTCGGGATTAGATCTTGCTTTACAATCGTGGTATTTTTAGACATAGGATTACCAAATAATTTCTCCGTTACATGATTTATTGTACACCAGATGAAATGTTTGCATGATAAGGTTATTTTACTCTTCAGATTAAGCAGCGTTTTCAAGCAAGGAAGACATCACTTACTAAAAGATTACACAGCACACAAGATGAGGATTCAGTGTGTTACGAGTTACAAGAAGTACACAATGATAAAGTAGAACTCCATTATGATATATCAACATTGAATTTATTGGGTCTGATTGAAACACCTGAAGATCAAATCATTAGAGACGAAGGTAATATTAAAATATTCCTTAAGAAGAGTTTGAAGATACCAAAGGGAGGTAATCAGAATCTGTATATCGAAGAAGAACAGACAACACAATGGCCAAGAGAAAAAGGATAAATGGACTAACAAGAATCTATAAAACATACATATAAAACTAAAGATTGAGTAAATTATGAATAGAAAGATTAAACAGTGATGGTCCACAATGATCAACAAAACAAACAATCCCTTGCTGAACACGAAAAAAGACCACAACTTATGATGTTGGAAATCCAGGCACAAAAATGTGGGATGGTTAAACCGGTTACAGGGGTCCAAAGCCTCTCCTGTTGATAACTGGATCTCCAACATCATTACATATGATATATTGATAAGTCAGCTTTGTTGAATGATGATAAATTTAACCAACACTTCCTACAAAAATTATGAATTATCTTTCCAATTATTCATAATAAAAAATTATATTTTTTATTATGAATAATTGGAAAGATAAGGTCAGAAGCATGGGTGGTGTTAAACTAATTTTATAGACCCAACCCTCTTCTTTGTGACACAGAGGTTATCATATAAATAATATTAGTTCTATTAAAGAGAGCTGAGACTGAACCATTATTTAAATATTAGATAGTATACAAGGCAATGAAGAGTGTCCACCATATATTTAGTCTTTGTGACAGAGAAGTTATATGTATAATATTAGTTCTATTGGCAAGAGTGGATGGCCTGAACCATTATCTAAATATTAGATAGTATACAAGGCAATGAAGAGTGTCCAACATATATTTAGTCTTCGTGACAGAGAAGTTATATGTATAATATTAGTTCTATTGGCAAGAGTGGATGGCCTGAACCATTATCTAAATATTAGATAGTATACAAGGCAATGAAGAGTGTCCACCATATATTTAGTCTTCATGACAGAGAAGTTATATGCATGATATTAGTTCTATTGGCAAGAGTGGATGGCCTGAACCATTATCTAAATATTAGATAGTATACAAGGCAATGAAGAGTGTCCACCATATATTTAGTCTTCATGACAGAGAAGTTATATGCATGATATTAGTTCTATTGGCAAGAGTGGATGGCCTGAACCATTATTTAAATATTAGATAGTATACAAGGCAATGAAGAGTGTCCACCATATATTTAGTCTTCATGACAGAGAAGTTATATGTATAATATTAGTTCTATTGGCAAGAGTGGATGGCCTGAACCATTATCTAAATATTAGATAGTATACAAGGCAATGAAGAGTGTCCACCATATATTTAGTCTTCGTGACAGAGAAGTTATATGTATAATATTAGTTCTATTGGCAAGAGTGGATGGCCTGAACCATTATCTAAATATTAGATAGTATACAAGGCAATGAAGAGTGTCCACCATATATTTAGTCTTCATGACAGAGAAGTTATATGCATGATATTAGTTCTATTGGCAAGAGTGGATGGCCTGAACCATTATCTAAATATTAGATAGTATACAAGGCAATGAAGAGTGTCCACCATATATTTAGTCTTTGTGACAGAGAAGTTATATGTATAATATTAGTTCTATTGGCAAGAGTGGATGGCCTCAACCATTATTTAAATATAGTATACAAGGCCATCGTAATACATAATAGTGAAACAAAAGTTAACTTTGAACCAAAATGTAATTGCCAATACCATCAAACCTGTCTTATGTGACCTTCCAAGGGAATAGTGAAATATGGTCACATAAGACAGGTGGTCGCTTAATACAGGTTTAATTGATATAAAATACACTGTGAAGAGAAATAAAAATAAGGTGACATAATACAAGTTATTGTTTAATAGAGGTGGTCACTAAAGCAGGTTTGATTGTACCATCTGTTGTCATCTGTACACACCTGACAGAATACTTTACAACAGGATATTAATATCTTCCAGTAATTTGTAATATTTTGATTTATTTCAGGTTACAGAAATCATGCATTTAACCTGTTAATTAGTGACAGATTAGGATATCATAGAGCTCTTCCTGACACCAGACACCCAAAGTAAGTTCTGTAGCTCTCCTGTCTCATAGGGTGACTTATGCTATTGTCATCATGTTGTTATAAGTTTGTTTCTGTCTAGGCATTAGGATACCATAGAGCTCTTCCTGACACCAGACACACAAAGTAAGTTCTGTAGCTCTCCTGTCTCATAGGGTGACTTAGGCTATTGTAATCATGTTGTTATAAGTTTGTGTCTGTCTAGGCATTAGGATATCATAGAGCTCTTCCTGACACCAGACACCCAAAGTAAGTTCTGTAGCTCTCCTGTCTCATAGGGTGACTTAGGCTATTGTAATCATGTTGTTATAAGTTTGTGTCTGTCTAGGCATTAGGATATCATAGAGCTCTTCCTGACACCAGACACACAAAGTAAGTTCTGTAGCTCTCCTGTCTCATAGGGTGACTTAGGCTATTGTAATCATGTTGTTATAAGTTTGTGTCTGTCTAGGCATTAGGATATCATAGAGCTCTTCCTGACACCAGACACCCAAAGTAAGTTCTGTAGCTCTCCTGTCTCATAGGGTGACTTAGGCTATTGTAATCATGTTGTTATAAGTTTGTGTCTGTCTAGGCATTAGGATATCACAGAGCTCTTCCTGACACCAGACACCCAAAGTAAGTTCTGTAGCTCTCCTGTCTCATAGGGTGACTTAGGTTATTGTCATCATGCTGTTATAATTTTGTGTCTGTCTAGGCATCGTATGTTGTCAACTTTTCAAGTTTAATTCTTCTTCTCTGAAACAAATTGACCCATATAATCCAAATGTTGTTGCATTTATATTGAATTTGAAGATAACCACCAGAACAAATGATATAGGACTCAATACGGTTGTTTCGAATCATTTCCATTCCGACCACGTTCCGTCTTTTTCGTGTCTTGACGTCTGAACCCCTTGGCAGACAACTTCCGGTGTTTACGCTATTACTGTGACAACGTCAGCATATCATAGTCGTAGATGCGGTAGATTATAAGTACATGTAATTGTAATATGGAAACGCCAAGGAAACGGTTGAATAATTACTGGTGTTCGGTACCCCACTATCTGTCTGATATCAGAAATATATACATAATGGCAGATCGTTTTCCTTTCGTGATGCTGACAGCCGCAAATAAAGAAAGAAAACAAATTTAATTTTAAAGAAGTAATTGTCTCTGCATTGAAGTCTTTGATACAAATAAAATAATTTAATTGATATCTGTCTTTTACAGAAAATGTTCAGATTTTTTTAAGTTGAGGATCGAACGTTAAAACGGCAGAAATCGATTGGAGTTTTTGTTGTGTACATTGACACTGGAAGTTCAATGCCGATTAGTCCATCGAAATCACGTGATCTGGCGGACGAAAATAACAAAATTTTGACGGAATAGAAATGATTCGAAACAACCGTATTGGAACATGTTAAAAATTATTCTCTGAAATTATAAAGCTGATCAGAGATTTAATGCACATAAAGGAATATTGGATGATTCAGCCATTAATTAAATCAGTATATTTATATTGGATGATTCAGCCAGTAATTAAATCAGTACATTTATATTGGATGATTCAGCCAGTAATTAAATCAGTACATTTACATTGGATGATTCAGCCAGTAATTAAATCAGTACATTTATATTGGATGATTCAGTCAGTAATTAAATCAGTACATTTATATTGGTTGATTCAGCCAGTAATTAAATCAGTATATTTATATTGGATGATTCAGTCAGTAATTAAATCAGTATATTTATATTGGATGATTCAGTCAGTAATTAAATCAGTACATTTATATTGGATGATTCAGTCAGTAATTAAATCAGTATATTTATATTGGATGATTCAGCCAGTAATTAAATCAGTACATTTATATTGGATGATTCAGCCAGTAATTAAATCAGTACATTTATATTGGATGATTCAGTCAGTAATTAAATCAGTACATTTATATTGGATGATTCAGTCAGTAATTAAATCAGTATATTTATATTGGATGATTCAGCCAGTAATTAAATCAGTACATTTTTATTGGATGATTCAGCCAGTAATTAAATCAGTACATTTATATTGGATGATTCAGTCAGTAATTAAATCAGTACATTTATATTGGTTGATTCAGCCAGTAATTAAATCAGTATATTTATATTGGATGATTCAGCCAGTAATTAAATCAGTACATTTATATTGGATGATTCAGTCAGTAATTAAATCAGTACATTTATATTGGTTGATTCAGCCAGTAATTAAATCAGTATATTTATATTGGATGATTCAGTCAGTAATTAAATCAGTATATTTATATTGGATGATTCAGCCAGTAATTAAATCAGTACATTTATATTGGATGATTCAGCCAGTAATTAAATCAGTACATTTATATTGGATGATTCAGTCAGTAATTAAATCAGTACATTTATATTGGTTGATTCAGCCAGTAATTAAATCAGTATATTTATATTGGATGATTCAGCCAGTAATTAAATCAGTACATTTATATTGGATGATTCAGTCAGTAATTAAATCAGTACATTTATATTGGTTGATTCAGCCAGTAATTAAATCAGTATATTTATATTGGATGATTCAGCCAGGAATTAAATCAGTACATTTATATTGGATGATTCAGCCAGGAATTAAATCAGTACATTTATATTGGATGATTCAGCCAGTAATTAAATCAGTACATTTATATTGGATGATTCAGCCAGTAATTAAATCAGTACATTTATATTGGATGATTCAGCCGGTAATTAAATCAGTACATTTATATTGGTTGATTCAGCCAGCAATTAAATCAGTACATTTATATTGGATGATTCAACCAGTAATTAAATCAGTACATTTATATTGGATGATTCAGTCAGTAATTAAATCAGTACATTTATATTGGATGATTCAGCCAGTAATTAAATCAGTACATTTATATTGGATGATTCAGTCAGTAATTAAATCAGTACATTTATATTGGATGATTCAGCCGGTAATTAAATCAGTACATTTATATTGGATTATTCAGTCAGTAATTAAATCAGTACATTTATATTGGATGATTCAGTCAGTAATTAAATCAGTACATTTATATTGGATGATTCAGCCAGTAATTAAATCAGTACATTTATATTGGATGATTCAGCCAGTAATTAAATCAGTACATTTATATTGGATGATTCAGCCAGTAATTAAATCAGTACATTTATATTGGATGATTCAGTCAGTAATTAAATCAGTACATTTATATTGGATGATTCAGCCAGTAATTAAATCAGTACATTTATATTGGATGATTCAGTCAGTAATTAAATCAGTACATTTATATTGGATGATTCAGTCAGTAATTAAATCAGTACATTTATATTGGATGATTCAGTCAGTAATTAAATCAGTACATTTATATTGGATGATTCAGCCAGTAATTAAATCAGTACATTTATATTGGATGATTCAGCCAGTAATTAAATCAGTACATTTATATTGGATGATTCAGTCAGTAATTAAATCAGTACATTTATATTGGATGATTCAGCCAGTAATTAAATCAGTATATTTATATTGGATGATTCAGCCAGTAATTAAATCAGTACATTTATATTGGATGATTCAGCCAGTAATTAAATCAGTATATTTATATTGGATGATTCAGTCAGTAATTAAATCAGTACATTTATATTGGATGATTCAGCCAGTAATTAAATCAGTACATTTATATTGGATGATTCAGTCAGTAATTAAATCAGTACATTTATATTGGATGATTCAGTCAGTAATTAAATCAGTACATTTATATTGGATGATTCAGTCAGTAATTAAATCAGTACATTTATATTGGATGATTCAGCCAGTAATTAAATCAGTACATTTATATTGGATGATTCAGCCAGTAATTAAATCAGTACATTTATATTGGATGATTCAGTCAGTAATTAAATCAGTACATTTATATTGGATGATTCAGCCAGTAATTAAATCAGTACATTTATATTGGATGATTCAGCCAGTAATTAAATCAGTACATTTATATTGGATGATTCAGTCAGTAATTAAATCAGTACATTTATATTGGATGATTCAGCCAGTAATTAAATCAGTACATTTATATTGGATGATTCAGCCAGTAATTAAATCAGTACATTTATATTGGATGATTCAGTCAGTAATTAAATCAGTACATTTATATTGGATGATTCAGTCAGTAATTAAATCAGTACATTTATATTGGATGATTCAACCAGTAATTAAATCAGTATATTTATATTGGATGATTCAGCCAGTAATTAAATCAGTACATTTATATTGGATGATTCAGTCAGTAATTAAATCAGTACATTTATATTGGATGATTCAGTCAGTAATTAAATCAGTACATTTATATTGGATGATTCAGCCAGTAATTAAATCAGTACATTTATATTGGATGATTCAGTCAGTAATTAAATCAGTACATTTATATTGGATGATTCAGCCGGTAATTAAATCAGTATATTTATATTGGATGATTCAGCCAGTAATTAAATCAGTACATTTATATTGGATGATTCAGTCAGTAATTAAATCAGTACATTTATATTGGATGATTCAGCCAGTAATTAAATCAGTACATTTATATTGGATGATTCAGTCAGTAATTAAATCAGTACATTTATATTGGATGATTCAGCCAGTAATTAAATCAGTACATTTATATTGGATGATTCAGTCAGTAATTAAATCAGTACATTTATATTGGATGATTCAGCCAGTAATTAAATCAGTACATTTATATTGGATGATTCAGCCAGTAATTAAATCAGTACATTTATATTGGATGATTCAGTCAGTAATTAAATCAGTACATTTATATTGGATGATTCAGTCAGTAATTAAATCAGTACATTTATATTGGATGATTCAGTCAGTAATTAAATCAGTACATTTATATTGGATGATTCAGCCGGTAATTAAATCAGTACATTTATATTGGATGATTCAGCCAGTAATTAAATCAGTACATTTATATTGGATGATTCAGTCGGTAATTAAATCAGTACATTTATATTGGATGATTCAGCCGGTAATTAAATCAGTACATTTATATTGGATGATTCAGCCAGTAATTAAATCAGTACATTTATATTGGATGATTCAGTCGGTAATTAAATCAGTACATTTATATTGGATGATTCAGCCGGTAATTAAATCAGTACATTTATATTGGATGATTCAGCCAGTAATTAAATCAGTATATTTATATTGGATGATTCAGCCAGTAATTAAATCAGTACATTTATATTGGATGATTCAGCCAGTAATTAAATCAGTACATTTATATTGGATGATTCAGCCAGTAATTAAATCAGTACATTTATATTGGATGATTCAGCCAGTAATTAAATCAGTACATTTATATTGGATGATTCAGTCAGTAATTAAATCAGTATATTTATATTGGATGATTCAGCCAGTAATTAAATCAGTATATTTATATTGGATGATTCAGCCAGTAATTAAATCAGTACATTTATATTGGATGATTCAGTCAGTAATTAAATCAGTATATTTATATTGGATGATTCAGCCAGTAATTAAATCAGTACATTTATATTGGATGATTCAGCCAGTAATTAAATCAGTACATTTATATTGGATGATTCAGTCAGTAATTAAATCAGTACATTTATATTGGATGATTCAGCCAGTAATTAAATCAGTATATTTATATTGGATGATTCAGCCAGTAATTAAATCAGTACATTTATATTGGATGATTCAGTCAGTAATTAAATCAGTATATTTATATTGGATGATTCAGCCATTAATTAAATCAGTATATTTATATTGGATGATTCAGCCAGTAATTAAATCAGTACATTTATATTGGTTGATTCAGCCAGTAATTAAATCAGTACATTTATATTGGATGATTCAGTCAGTAATTAAATCAGTATATTTATATTGGATGATTCAGCCATTAATTAAATCAGTACATTTATATTGGATGATTCAGTCAGTAATTAAATCAGTATATTTATATTGGATGATTCAGCCAGTAATTAAATCAGTACATTTACATTGGATGATTCAGCCAGTAATTAAATCAGTATATTTATATTGGTTGATTCAGCCAGTAATTAAATCAGTACATTTATATTGGATGATTCAGTCAGTAATTAAATCAGTATATTTATATTGGATGATTCAGCCAGTAATTAAATCAGTACATTTATATTGGATGATTCAGTCAGTAATTAAATCAGTATATTTATATTGGATGATTCAGCCAGTAATTAAATCAGTACATTTATATTGGATGATTCAGTCAGTAATTAAATCAGTATATTTATATTGGATGATTCAGCCAGTAATTAAATCAGTACATTTATATTGGATGATTCAGCCAGTAATTAAATCAGTACATTTATATTGGATGATTCAGTCAGTAATTAAATCAGTATATTTATATTGGATGATTCAGCCAGTAATTAAATCAGTACATTTACATTGGATGATTCAGCCAGTAATTAAATCAGTATATTTATATTGGTTTATTCAGCCAGTAATTAAATCAGTACATTTATATTGGATGATTCAGTCAGTAATTAAATCAGTATATTTATATTGGATGATTCAGCCAGTAATTAAATCAGTACATTTATATTGGATGATTCAGTCAGTAATTAAATCAGTATATTTATATTGGATGATTCAGCCAGTAATTAAATCAGTACATTTATATTGGATGATTCAGTCAGTAATTAAATCAGTATATTTATATTGGATGATTCAGCCAGTAATTAAATCAGTACATTTATATTGGATGATTCAGCCAGTAATTAAATCAGTACATTTATATTGGATGATTCAGTCAGTAATTAAATCAGTACATTTATATTGGATGATTCAGCCAGTAATTAAATCAGTACATTTATATTGGATGATTCAGCCAGTAATTAAATCAGTACATTTATATTGGATGATTCAGCCAGTAATTAAATCAGTATATTTATATTTCATATTATATTATATTACTATTTTATGTTCAATATTTGATTCCAACAAATTGATGACCTATTTGTTCTGATTTCCAACGAAGATCATTAATTTCTTTAGATTTTTGTGATTCATTGATATTAAGTGTTTCAGTTATGATTTTTTTTCTAAATAGTAATGGTCTTTAACCAACATATTCTACCTTCTTAGCTAGTAGTCAGTTAACTATGAGGCGTCACTGACCCTGCTATTGTACTGTCTATGTAACCAACATATTCTACCTTCTTAGCTAGCAGTCAGTTAACTATGAGCCGTCACTGACCCTGCTATTGTGCTGACTATGTAACCAACATATTCTACCTTCTTAGCTAGCAGTCAGTTAACTATGAGCCGTCACTGACCCTGCTATTGTACTGTCTATGTAACCAACATATTCTACCTTCTTAGCTAGTAGTCAGTTAACTATGAGCCGTCATTGACCCTGCTATTGTACTGTCTATGTAACCAACATATTCTACCTTCTTAGCTAGCAGTCAGTTAACTATGAGTCGTCACTGACCCTGCTATTGTACTGTCTATGTAACCAACATATTCTACCTTCTTAGCTAGCAGTCAGTTAACTATGAGCCGTCACTGACCCTGCTATTGTACTGTCTATGTAACCAACATATTCTACCTTCTTAGCTAGCAGTCAGTTAACTATGAGTCGTCACTGACCCTGCTATTGTACTGTCTATGTGACCAACATATTCTACCTTCTTAGCTAGTAGTCAGTTAACTATGAGCCGTCACTGACCCTGCTATTGTACTGTCTATGTAACCAACATATTCTACCTTCTTAGCTAGTAGTCAGTTAACTATGAGTCGTCACTGACCCTGCTATTGTACTGTCTATGTAACCAACATATTCTACCTTCTTAGCTAGCAGTCAGTTAACTATGAGCCGTCACTGACCCTGCTATTGTACTGTCTATGTAACCAACATATTCTACCTTCTTAGCTAGCAGTCAGTTAACTATGAGCGGTCATTGACCCTGCTATTGTACTGTCTATGTAACCAACATATTCTACCTTCTTAGCTAGTAGTCAGTTAACTATGAGCCGTCACTGACCCTGCTATTGTACTGTCTATGTGACCAACATATTCTACCTTCTTAGCTAGTAGTCAGTTAACTATGAGTCGTCACTGACCCTGCTATTGTACTGTCTATGTGACCAACATATTCTACCTTCTTAGCTAGTAGTCAGTTAACTATGAGTCGTCACTGACCCTGCTATTGTACTGTCTATGTGACCAACATATTCTACCTTCTTAGCTAGTAGTCAGTTAACTATGAGCCGTCACTGACCCTGCTATTGTACTGTCTATGTAACCAACATATTCTACCTTCTTAGCTAGCAGTCAGTTAACTATGAGCCGTCACTGACCCTGCTATTGTACTGTCTATGTAACCAACATATTCTACCTTCTTAGGTAGCAGTCAGTTAACTATGAGCTGTCACTGACCCTGCTATTGTACTGTCTATGTAACCAACATATTCTACCTTCTTAGCTAGCAGTCAGTTAACTATGAGCCGTCACTGACCCTGCTATTGTACTGTCTATGTAACCAACATATTCTACCTTCTTAGCTAGTAGTCAGTTAACTATGAGCCGTCACTGACCCTGCTATTGTACTGTCTATGTAACCAACATATTCTACCTTCTTAGCTAGCAGTCAGTTAACTATGAGGCATCACTGACCCTGCTATTGTACTGTCTATGTAACCAACATATTCTACCTTCTTAGCTAGTAGTCAGTTAACTATGAGCCGTCACTGACCCTGCTATTGTACTGTCTATGTAACCAACATATTCTATCTCTTAGCTAGCAGTCAGTTAACTATGAGTCGTCACTGACCCTGCTATTGTACTGTCTATGTAACCAACATATTCTACCTTCTTAGCTAGCAGTCAGTTAACTATGAGCCATCACTGACCCTGCTATTGTACTGTCTATGTAACCAACATATTCTACCTTCCTGGCTAGCAGTCAGTTAACTATGAGCCATCACTGACCCTGCTATTGTACTGTCTATGTAACCAACATATTCTACCTTCTTAGCTAGTAGTCAGTTAACTATGAGCAATCACTGACCCTGCTATTGTACTGTCTATGTAACCAACATATTCTACCTTCCTGGCTAGCAGTCAGTTAACTATGAGCCATCACTGACCCTGCTATTGTACTGTCTATGTAACCAACATATTCTACCTTCTTAGCTAGTAGTCAGTTAACTATGAGTCATCACTGACCCTGCTATTGTACTGTCTATGTAACCAACATATTCTACCTTCCTGGCTAGCAGTCAGTTAACTATGAGCCATCACTGACCCTGCTATTGTACTGTCTATGTAACCAACATATTCTACCTTCTTAGCTAGTAGTCAGTTAACTATGAGCAATCACTGACCCTGCTATTGTACTGTCTATGTGACCAACATATTCTACCTTCTTAGCTAGTAGTCAGTTAACTATGAGCTGTCACTGACCCTGCTATTGTACTGTCTATGTGACCAACATATTCTACCTTCTTAGCTAGCAGTCAGTTAACTATGAGCCGTCACTGACCCTGCTATTGTACTGTCTATGTAACCAACATATTCTACCTTCTTAGCTAGTAGTCAGTTAACTATGAGCCGTCACTGACCCTGCTATTGTACTGTCTATGTAACCAACATATTCTACCTTCTTAGCTAGCAGTCAGTTAACTATGAGTCGTCACTGACCCTGCTATTGTACTGTCTATGTAACCAACATATTCTACCTTCTTAGCTAGCAGTCAGTTAACTATGAGCCATCACTGACCCTGCTATTGTACTGTCTATGTAACCAACATATTCTACCTTCCTGGCTAGCAGTCAGTTAACTATGAGCCATCACTGACCCTGCTATTGTACTGTCTATGTAACCAACATATTCTACCTTCTTAGCTAGTAGTCAGTTAACTATGAGCAATCACTGACCCTGCTATTGTACTGTCTATGTGACCAACATATTCTACCTTCTTAGCTAGTAGTCAGTTAACTATGAGCTGTCACTGACCCTGCTATTGTACTGTCTATGTGACCAACATATTCTACCTTCTTAGCTAGCAGTCAGTTAACTATGAGCCATCACTGACCCTGCTATTGTACTGTCTATGTAACCAACATATTCTACCTTCTTAGCTAGCAGTCAGTTAACTATGAGTCGTCACTGACCCTGCTATTGTACTGTCTATGTGACCAACATATTCTACCTTCTTAGCTAGTAGTCAGTTAACTATGAGCCGTCACTGACCCTGCTATTGTACTGTCTATGTAACCAACATATTCTACCTTCTTAGCTAGCAGTCAGTTAACTATGAGCCGTCACTGACCCTGCTATTGTACTGTCTATGTGACCAACATATTCTACCTTCTTAGCTAGTAGTCAGTTAACTATGAGCAATCACTGACCCTGCTATTGTACTGTCTATGTGACCAACATATTCTACCTTCTTAGCTAGCAGTCAGTTAACTATGAGTCGTCACTGACCCTGCTATTGTACTGTCTATGTAACCAACATATTCTACCTTCTTAGCTAGCAGTCAGTTAACTATGAGTCGTCACTGACCCTGCTATTGTACTGTCTATGTGACCAACATATTCTACCTTCTTAGCTAGTAGTCAGTTAACTATGAGCCGTCACTGACCCTGCTATTGTACTGTCTATGTAACCAACATATTCTACCTTCTTAGCTAGCAGTCAGTTAACTATGAGCCGTCACTGACCCTGCTATTGTACTGTCTATGTGACCAACATATTCTACCTTCTTAGCTAGTAGTCAGTTAACTATGAGCAATCACTGACCCTGCTATTGTACTGTCTATGTGACCAACATATTCTACCTTCTTAGCTAGCAGTCAGTTAACTATGAGCCGTCACTGACCCTGCTATTGTACTGTCTATGTAACCAACATATTCTACCTTCTTAGCTAGTAGTCAGTTAACTAAAGAGTCGTCACTGACCCTGCTATTGTACTGTCTATGTAACCAACATATTCTACCTTCTTAGCTAGCAGTCAGTTAACTATGAGTCGTCACTGACCCTGCTATTGTACTGTCTATGTGACCAACATATTCTACCTTCTTAGCTAGTAGTCAGTTAACTATGAGCCGTCACTGACCCTGCTATTGTACTGTCTATGTAACCAACATATTCTACCTTCTTAGCTAGCAGTCAGTTAACTATGAGCCGTCACTGACCCTGCTATTGTACTGTCTATGTGACCAACATATTCTACCTTCTTAGCTAGTAGTCAGTTAACTATGAGCAATCACTGACCGTGCTATTGTACTGTCTATGTGACCAACATATTCTACCTTCTTAGCTAGTAGTCAGTTAACTATGAGCAATCACTGACCCTGCTATTGTACTGTCTATGTGACCAACATATTCTACCTTCTTAGCTAGCAGTCAGTTAACTATGAGCCGTCACTGACCCTGCTATTGTACTGTCTATGTGACCAACATATTCTACCTTCTTAGCTAGCAGTCAGTTAACTATGAGCCGTCACTGACCCTGCTATTGTACTGTCTATGTAACCAACATATTCTACCTTCTTAGCTAGTAGTCAGTTAACTATGAGCCGTCACTGACCCTGCTATTGTACTGTCTATGTAACCAACATATTCTACCTTCTTAGCTAGCAGTCAGTTAACTATGAGCCATCACTGACCCTGCTATTGTACTGTCTATGTAACCAACATATTCTACCTTCTTAGCTAGCAGTCAGTTAACTATGAGCCGTCACTGACCCTGCTATTGTACTGTCTATGTGACCAACATATTCTACCTTCTTAGCTAGCAGTCAGTTAACTATGAGCCGTCACTGACCCTGCTATTGTACTGTCTATGTGACCAACATATTCTACCTTCTTAGCTAGTAGTCAGTTAACTATGAGCCGTCACTGACCCTGCTATTGTACTGTCTATGTAACCAACATATTCTACCTTCTTAGCTAGTAGTCAGTTAACTATGAGCTGTCACTGACCCTGCTATTGTACTGTCTATGTAACCAACATATTCTACCTTCTTAGCTAGTAGTCAGTTAACTATGAACTGTCACTGATCCTGCTATTGTACTGTCTATGTAACCAACATATTCTACCTTCTTAGCTAGTAGTCAGTTAACTATGAGCCGTCACTGACCCTGCTATTGTACTGTCTATGTAACCAACATATTCTACCTTCTTAGCTAGTAGTCAGTTAACTATGAGCCGTCACTGACCCTGCTATTGTACTGTCTATGTAACCAACATATTCTATCTTCTTAGCTAGCAGTCAGTTAACTATGAACTGTCACTGATCCTGCTATTGTACTGTCTATGTAACCAACATATTCTACCTTCTTAGCTAGTAGTCAGTTAACTATGAGCTGTCACTGACCCTGCTATTGTACTGTCTATGTAACCAACATATTCTACCTTCTTAGCTAGTAGTCAGTTAACTATGAACTGTCACTGATCCTGCTATTGTACTGTCTATGTAACCAACATATTCTACCTTCTTAGCTAGCAGTCAGTTAACTATGAACTGTCACTGACCCTGCTATTGTACTGTCTATGTAACCAACATATTCTACCTTCTTAGCTAGTAGTCAGTTAACTATGAGCCGTCACTGACCCTGCTATTGTACTGTCTATGTAACCAACATATTCTACCTTCTTAGCTAGCAGTCAGTTAACTATGAACTGTCACTGACCCTGCTATTGTACTGTCTATGTAACCAACATATTCTATCTTCTTAGCTAGCAGTCAGTTAACTATGAACTGTCACTGATCCTGCTATTGTACTGTCTATGTAACCAACATATTCTACCTTCTTAGCTAGCAGTCAGTTAACTATGAACCGTCACTGACCCTGCTATTGTACTGTCTATGTAACCAACATATTCTACCTTCTTAGCTAGCAGTCAGTTAACTATGAGTCATCACTGACCCTGCTATTGTACTGTCTATGTAACCAACATATTCTACCTTCTTAGCTAGCAGTCAGTTAACTATGAACTGTCACTGACCCTGCTATTGTACTGTCTATGTAACCAACATATTCTACCTTCTTAGCTAGTAGTCAGTTAACTATGAGCCATCACTGACCCTGCTATTGTACTGTCTATGTAACCAACATATTCTACCTTCTTAGCTAGTAGTCAGTTAACTATGAGCCGTCACTGACCCTGCTATTGTACTGTCTATGTAACCAACATATTCTACCTTCTTAGCTAGCAGTCAGTTAACTATGAGCCGTCACTGACCCTGCTATTGTACTGTCTATGTAACCAACATATTCTACCTTCTTAGCTAGTAGTCAGTTAACTATGAGCTGTCACTGACCCTGCTATTGTACTGTCTATGTAACCAACATATTCTACCTTCTTAGCTAGTAGTCAGTTAACTATGAGCCATCACTGACCCTGCTATTGTACTGTCTATGTAACCAACATATTCTACCTTCTTAGCTAGTAGTCAGTTAACTATGAGCCATCACTGACCCTGCTATTGTACTGTCTATGTGACCAACATATTCTACCTTCTTAGCTAGTAGTCAGTTAACTATGAGCTGTCACTGACCCTGCTATTGTACTGTCTATGTGACCAACATATTCTACCTTCCTGGCTAGTAGTCAGTTAACTATGAGCTGTCACTGACCCTGCTATTGTACTGTCTATGTAACCAACATATTCTACCTTCCTGGCTAGTAGTCAGTTAACTATGAGCCATCACTGACCCTGCTATTGTACTGTCTATGTGACCAACATATTCTACCTTCTTAGCTAGCAGTCAGTTAACTATGAGCAATCACTGCCCCTGCTATTGTACTGTCTATGTAACCAACATATTCTACCTTCTTAGCTAGTAGTCAGTTAACTATGAACCGTCACTGACCCTGCTATTGTACTGTGTATGTAACCAACATATTCTATCTTCTTAGCTAGCAGTCAGTTAACTATGAACAATCACTGACCCTGCTATTGTACTGTCTATGTGACCAACATATTCTACCTTCTTAGCTAGCAGTCAGTTAACTATGAGTCATCACTGACCCTGCTATTGTACTGTCTATGTAACCAACATATTCTACCTTCTTAGCTAGCAGTCAGTTAACTATGAGTCATCACTGACCCTGCTATTGTACTGTCTATGTAACCAACATATTCTACCTTCTTAGCTAGTAGTCAGTTAACTATGAGTCGTCACTGACCCTGCTATTGTACTGTCTATGTAACCAACATATTCTACCTTCTTAGCTAGCAGTCAGTTAACTATGAGCCGTCACTGACCCTGCTATTGTACTGTCTATGTAACCAACATATTCTACCTTCTTAGCTAGTAGTCAGTTAACTATGAGTCGTCACTGACCCTGCTATTGTACTGTCTATGTAACCAACATATTCTACCTTCTTAGCTAGTAGTCAGTTAACTATGAGCCGTCACTGACCCTGCTATTGTACTGTCTATGTAACCAACATATTCTACCTTCTTAGCTAGTAGTCAGTTAACTATGAGTCGTCACTGACCCTGCTATTGTACTGTCTATGTAACCAACATATTCTACCTTCTTAGCTAGTAGTCAGTTAACTATGAGCCGTCACTGACCCTGCTATTGTACTGTCTATGTAACCAACATATTCTACCTTCTTAGCTAGCAGTCAGTTAAATATGAGCCGTCACTGACCCTGCTATTGTACTGTCTATGTAACCAACATATTCTACCTTCTTAGCTAGCAGTCAGTTAACTATGAGCCATCACTGACCCTGCTATTGTACTGTCTATGTAACCAACATATTCTACCTTCTTAGCTAGTAGTCAGTTAACTATGAGCCGTCACTGACCCTGCTATTGCACTGTCTATGTAACCAACATATTCTACCTTCTTAGCTAGCAGTCAGTTAACTATGAGCCATCACTGACCCTGCTATTGTACTGTCTATGTAACCAACATATTCTACCTTCCTAGCTAGCAGTCAGTTAACTATGAGCAATCACTGACCCTGCTATTGTACTGTCTATGTAACCAACATATTCTACCTTCTTAGCTAGCAGTCAGTTAACTATGAGTCGTCACTGACCCTGCTATTGTACTGTCTATGTAACCAACTTATTCTACCTTCTTAGCTAGTAGTCAGTTAACTATGAGCCGTCACTGACCCTGCTATTGTACTGTCTATGTGACCAACATATTCTACCTTCTTAGCTAGCAGTCAGTTAACTATGAGTCGTCACTGACCCTGCTATTGTACTGTCTATGTGACCAACATATTCTACCTTCTTAGCTAGTAGTCAGTTAACTATGAGCCATCACTGACCCTGCTATTGTACTGTCTATGTAATCAACATATTCTACCTTCTTAGCTAGCAGTCAGTTAACTATGAGCCGTCACTGACCCTGCTATTGTACTGTCTATGTAACCAACATATTCTACCTTCTTAGCTAGCAGTCAGTTAACTATGAGCAATCACTGACCCTGCTATTGTACTGTCTATGTAACCAACATATTCTACCTTCTTAGCTAGCAGTCAGTTAACTATGAGTCGTCACTGACCCTGCTATTGTACTGTCTATGTGACCAACATATTCTACCTTCTTAGCTAGTAGTCAGTTAACTATGAGCCGTCACTGACCCTGCTATTGTACTGTCTATGTAACCAACATATTCTACCTTCTTAGCTAGTAGTCAGTTAACTATGAGCTGTCACTGACCCTGCTATTGTACTGTCTATGTAACCAACATATTCTACCTTCTTAGCTAGCAGTCAGTTAACTATGAACCGTCACTGACCCTGCTATTGTGTTGACTATGTTTATGTTGTCATTCATTTTTATGATGGTGTGTAGTTTTTTTTTGAGTGGAAGTGAATAAATTATATTCTACAAGCCTACGTATTCATCTAATACTATTGTAATTATTTACAGGTGTCAAAATAAAGTCTATTCTACAAGCCTACCTAAGACCAGTATTATTATTTGTTTCTACAATGAGGCTCCGTCAGCATTACTACGTACAGTACACAGTGTTTTAGATCGTACTCCAGCCTATCTGATACAAGAAATCCTATTGGTTGATGACCATAGTGATTTGGGTATGTATATCTTACACAATCTTCTAGACTTCTATAATTTATTTTGTTTGTGCTGCATCGTCATGTCTCGACGATCCGTTACTCATTAAGTTCTCTGGTTGGTAGATTCCCTTAGACTTTATATATATATATATGGGTCTAGGACAAAAGCGCCCCCCCCCCCCCTCCCAGATAAAAGCCTCCGAGGCTTTTGTCCTTTTCCCTATATATTGTACATTATTAATGTGTATTGATATTTTCTTGCTTGTTTATTTGTTTGTTACAATTCTGTTGAAGTAATGGCAATACAATTTGAATTTTTGAATTTTAAAGTAATATGTTTACACAAAAATATCATTCATAATCAGTATAGGACTAACCATATTATTGAAGTCAATGTCTTCATTATTTTCAGAAAATCTATCATGCCAGGTCAAAGCTTATGTTGAGGAAAATCTGAAAAAAGTTAAATATATTAGAACTCCATCAAGACAAGGCCTTATTAGAGCTAGAATGGTCGGGGCAAATCAATCAAAAGGACAGGTATAGTTTTACTGGGTTATTATAGAGGGGGACCAGGATTGTGATATATGAAAAATGACATTAGTCATGGCACATTGGTTTATCAACAGTACAGTCAGAGGCATAGCGTGATCAATCACTTTGATAGACCCTAACCTTAACCCTTACCCTATCCCTAACCTTAACCTTAACCCTAACCTTAACCCTAGTCCTAACCTTAACCCTAACCTTAACCCTAACCTTAACCTTAACCCTAACCTTAACCCTAACCTTAACCCTAGTCCTAACCCTAACCCTAAACCTAACCCTTTTGTTGTCATATCCGCATGGTAGTAAAATGAAAGGTTATGGGTCATGCGCTTTGTTTATTACAATATCTGACTTCCGTGGTCCGCCAAAGTAGATTCTACCCCTATTGATAATATTTAAAAATGGGAAAATGCTTAAAAACAAACACAAGACAAAAAAAACACAGATTAAAAAAATAAAACTATCGTTACAATTATTTTTTATGGCAAACTTTCATCGTGTAAACGGGCCTATAGATATGAGATTTTGGAAAGGATGCCGATATTAGAATATCCTAAAATTGGACCGTGATTTGAGATAATGACGTCAGTGGACGCCAATTTGAGGAGTGGATGTCGATTAGAGACTGGACGTCGATCTGAGTCTATCATATATATATAATGTAGAGAGAGACAATAGGTTGTCGATCGGTGTACAACCCCTGAAAACCAGAAGTGTATTGAAAATCCATGTTTTTTTAGTCCGGTTCAGTAACCCTCTGGTTCAATGTTCAATGTTCACCTCATATGAAGGCAATAATTGTATATCGTACACTTTCGTTTTAGGTGTTAGTATTTCTAGATAGTCATTGTGAAGTCAACATTGACTGATTACAGCCCCTACTGACCAGAATCTCAGACAAATTAACTAATGTTCACTTTCTTTTTAGGTGTTAGTATTTCTAGATAGCCATTGTGAAGTCAACATTGACTGGTTACAGCCCCTACTGACCAGAATCTCAGACAATCGTAGAAATGTTGTGACACCAATCATTGATATTATAAACTCTGATACCATGGAGATACAGACATCACCCCTTGTTGTAGGGGGGTTTACTTGGGGTCTACATTTCAGATGGGACCAACTACCGGCACACATTAGAGACAATCCTGATATTGCATCAAATCCTGTCAAGTGAGTGATTTATAGCACAGATGTTGATGGTTATGGTGTTTAATGCCACTTTCAACAATATTTCAGTTATATTGGCACACATGTTGAAGTAAAATTCTCTATTCTATATCATTTTCATACATTTAATCATCATGTGTCTAATGATTGATTGATTATTTGTTTTCCTTAACGTTCAGCAGTAAATATGTCATGCATTTTCAGGACGAAAACAAATTCAACAATAGCTATTAAAAACTATGGAGAAATGAGAGAGCACATAGTATGTATACACCACTCCTCCTATATTTACCTGGTGTAGAGGTCATACATTTACCTGGTGTAGAGGTCATACATTTACCTGGTGTAGAGGTCATAAATTTGGGCTAGTTAGCCCATGTTAAATGGGAATTTCTCAGAACTTTACAGTCTTGCTTATTACTATATAGAGATATGTGTGTTCTTCTGATGGTTTTTATTGAGCCATTTCTGATGGAGTTATTGCCCTTTGTTTACTATGAATATAACTATAAGTGTTTAATTTATCACTGGATTGTAACTAGATTAATATGACGGGGGGCCACTAGTGGAGCAGGAACTGCATACCCTTCTGGAGCACCTGAGAGCACCCCCGGTTTTTAGTGGGGTTCGTGTTACTCGATCTTTAGTTTTATATGTATGTTTTATAGATACGTTGTTTTTCCTTTTGTACTTTTTCTTTTGGTCATTGTGTTGTCTGTTCTTCTTCGATATACAGATTCTGATTACCCCTTTGGTATCTTCAAACTCTTCTAAATAATTAGCAAGAAATATTTTGACAATTACACTGTCTGTCCTTACTTTTGGTATCTTCCAACCTTTTAGGGACATTTTTGTTTGGAAAATAACCCCCAAAAAAATGCTTTAATAATTAAAATGTTGATGTGGCCTTTAATTGCTATGTATATAAGTGTTTAATTTAGTAGGGAGATTTTGTTTTCAGGTCACCCACTATGGCTGGTGGACTATTTGCAATGGACAGAAGTTATTACTTTGAGTTAGGAGAATATGATTCTGGTATGGACATTTGGGGAGGAGAAAATTTAGAACTGTCTTTCAGGGTAAATATTTTTTACATTTCTTACTTTATCCAATAACCAACAGTGCAGCCATGTCCACGGTCATATGTTAGATTTGTTACGCTTAATTAACATCTAACACAATGCAGTTTAATCTTGCGTCCAGATGAACCAATGAAAACATCACCAGGGAATTCTTGTCACCCGGTTCGGTTAAGGGAAAAGCCAGAAATTAGCACATTTTATTCTTGCCATTAGGTTTGGTTAAGGGAAAAGCCAGAAATTAGCACATTTTATTCTTGCCATTAGGTTTGGTTAAGAGAAAAGCCAGAACTTAGCACATTTTATTCTTGCCATTAGGTTTAATGGTTTAAGAGAAAAGCCAGAAATTAGCACATTTTATTCTTGCCATTAGGTTTGGTTAAGAGAAATGCCAGAAATTAGCACATTTTATTCTTGCCATTAGGTTTGGTTAAGAGAAAAGCCAGAAATTAGCACATTTTATTCTTGCCATTAGGTTTGGTTAAGAGAAAAGCCAGAAATTAGCACATTTTATTCTTGCCATTAGGTTTATTGGTTTAAGGGAAAAGCCAGAAATTAGCACATTTTATTCTTGCCATTAGGTTTGGTTAAGAGAAAAGCCAGAAATTAGCACATTTTATTCTTGCCATTAGGTTTGGTTAAGAGAAAAGCCAGAAATTAGCACATTTTATTCTTGCCATTAGGTTTGGTTAAGAGAAAAGCCAGAACTTAGCACATTTTATTCTTGCCATTAGGTTTAATGGTTTAAGAGAAAAGCCAGAAATTAGCACATTTTATTCTTGCCATTAGGTTTGGTTAAGAGAAAAGCCAGAAATTAGCACATTTTATTCTTGCCATTAGGTTTGGTTAAGAGAAAAGCCAGAAATTAGCACATTTTATTCTTGCCATTAGGTTTGGTTAAGAGAAAAGCCAGAAATTAGCACATTTTATTCTTGCCATTAGGTTTGGTTAAGAGAAAAGCCAGAAATTAGCACATTTTATTCTTGCCATTAGGTTTGGTTTAAGGGAAAAGCCAGAAATTAGCACATTTTATTCTTGCCATTAGGTTTGGTTAAGAGAAAAGCCAGAAATTAGCACATTTTATTCTTGCCATTAGGTTTGGTTAAGAGAAAAGCCAGAAATTAGCACATTTTATTCTTGCCATTAGGTTTGGTTAAGAGAAAAGCCAGAAATTAGCACATTTTATTCTTGCCATTAGGTTTATTGGTTTAAGGGAAAAGCCAGAAATTAGCACATTTTATTCTTGCCATTAGGTTTGGTTAAGAGAAAAGCCAGAAATTAGCACATTTTATTCTTGCCATTAGGTTTGGTTAAGAGAAAAGCCAGAAATTAGCACATTTTATTCTTGCCATTAGGTTTGGTTAAGGGAAAAGCCAGAAATTAGCACATTTTATTCTTGCCATTAGGTTTGGTTAAGAGAAAAGCCAGAAATTAGCACATTTTATTCTTGCCATTAGGTTTGGTTAAGAGAAAAGCCAGAAATTAGCACATTTTATTCTTGCCATTAGATTTATTGGTTTAAGGGAAAAGCCAGAAATTAGCACATTTTATTCTTGCCATTAGGTTTGGTTAAGAGAAAAGCCAGAAATTAGCACATTTTATTCTTGCCATTAGGTTTGGTTAAGAGAAAAGCCAGAAATTAGCACATTTTATTCTTGCCATTAGGTTTGGTTAAGAGAAAAGCCAGAAATTAGCACATTTTATTCTTGCCATTAGGTTTGGTTAAGAGAAAAGCCAGAAATTAGCACATTTTATTCTTGCCATTAGGTTTATTGGTTTAAGGGAAAAGCCAGAAATTAGCACATTTTATTCTTGCCATTAGGTTTGGTTAAGAGAAAAGCCAGAAATTAGCACATTTTATTCTTGCCATTAGGTTTGGTTAAGAGAAAAGCCAGAAATTAGCACATTTTATTCTTGCCATTAGGTTTGGTTAAGAGAAAAGCCAGAACTTAGCACATTTTATTCTTGCCATTAGGTTTAATGGTTTAAGAGAAAAGCCAGAAATTAGCACATTTTATTCTTGCCATTAGGTTTGGTTAAGAGAAAAGCCAGAAATTAGCACATTTTATTCTTGCCATTAGGTTTGGTTAAGAGAAAAGCCAGAAATTAGCACATTTTATTCTTGCCATTAGGTTTGGTTAAGAGAAAAGCCAGAAATTAGCACATTTTATTCTTGCCATTAGGTTTGGTTAAGAGAAAAGCCAGAAATTAGCACATTTTATTCTTGCCATTAGGTTTGGTTTAAGGGAAAAGCCAGAAATTAGCACATTTTATTCTTGCCATTAGGTTTGGTTAAGAGAAAAGCCAGAAATTAGCACATTTTATTCTTGCCATTAGGTTTGGTTAAGAGAAAAGCCAGAAATTAGCACATTTTATTCTTGCCATTAGGTTTGGTTAAGAGAAAAGCCAGAAATTAGCACATTTTATTCTTGCCATTAGGTTTATTGGTTTAAGGGAAAAGCCAGAAATTAGCACATTTTATTCTTGCCATTAGGTTTGGTTAAGAGAAAAGCCAGAAATTAGCACATTTTATTCTTGCCATTAGGTTTGGTTAAGAGAAAAGCCAGAAATTAGCACATTTTATTCTTGCCATTAGGTTTGGTTAAGGGAAAAGCCAGAAATTAGCACATTTTATTCTTGCCATTAGGTTTGGTTAAGAGAAAAGCCAGAAATTAGCACATTTTATTCTTGCCATTAGGTTTGGTTAAGAGAAAAGCCAGAAATTAGCACATTTTATTCTTGCCATTAGATTTATTGGTTTAAGGGAAAAGCCAGAAATTAGCACATTTTATTCTTGCCATTAGGTTTGGTTAAGAGAAAAGCCAGAAATTAGCACATTTTATTCTTGCCATTAGGTTTGGTTAAGAGAAAAGCCAGAAATTAGCACATTTTATTCTTGCCATTAGGTTTGGTTAAGAGAAAAGCCAGAAATTAGCACATTTTATTCTTGCCATTAGGTTTGGTTAAGAGAAAAGCCAGAAATTAGCACATTTTATTCTTGCCATTAGGTTTGGTTAAGAGAAAAGCCAGAAATTAGCACATTTTATTCTTGCCATTAGGTTTGGTTAAGGGAAAAGCCAGAAATTAGCACATTTTATTCTTGCCATTAGGTTTGGTTAAGAGAAAAGCCAGAAATTAGCACATTTTATTCTTGCCATTAGGTTTGGTTTAAGGGAAAAGCCAGAAATTAGCACATTTTATTCTTGCCATTAGGTTTGGTTAAGAGAAAAGCCAGAAATTAGCACATTTTATTCTTGCCATTAGGTTTGGTTAAGAGAAAAGCCAGAAATTAGCACATTTTATTCTTGCCATTAGGTTTGGTTTAAGGGAAAAGCCAGAAATTAGCACATTTTATTCTTGCCATTAGGTTTGGTTAAGGGAAAAGCCAAAGATGAACACAAGTAGGCTTTGCCATATATGCATGAGAAGCTGGAAAAAATGCACTGAATATTTTTTGGAATATATTTAATTTTTTTTCATTTCACATTGACATATCCTACATATGATATATCTCAGAGGAGTGGGTCTATCTTAATTATATATTGTCTGTGATATTATTTTTCAGATATGGCAGTGTGGAGGAAGACTGGAGATCACACCATGCTCTCACGTAGGTCATATTTTTAGAAAACGTCGCCCCTATGGATCGACAGGTGAGGGAGATACAATGCTAAAAAATTCACTTCGTCTAGCAAATGTATGGATGGATGACTATAAGGTAAGAATCATTTGAACTTTGACCCTATTATGTAAATTTTTATGATTGTCGACTTTATTGTTATCTCCTTTCTATGTTTGTTTGTTTGTTTGATGGTTTTTAATGCCACTTTCAACAATATTTCAGGTATATCGTGGCGGTCAGTTTTATTGGTGGAGGAAACTGGAGTACACGAGGAAAACCACCGACCTGTCGCAAGTCACTGACAAACTTTATCACATAATGTTGTACACCTCGCCCTGATCGAGATTCGAACTCACAACATCAGTCGTGATAGGCTCTGATTGCATAGGTAGTTGTAAATCCAACTACCATGCGATCACAGCCATGACGGCCCTCGTCTCCTTTCTATAAAAATGAAAAATCACAAATATTTACCTATGCATTGTATGTATAGAATATTGCAATGCCAGCTATTTCATGTATTATTATTTTCTCAAGTATTAGAGATTGAAGCAGATTTATTGTTTTGTAGCTCGGATACGATGTATAGGTTTGAAATAATACGGAGCTATTATTTTATAATGTGGGGTATATGGCATGAGATTATGAATTCGAGTGTTCAGTCAGATATTTGTTTTGTCACCGAGCTGTTGAATTTGGTCTACTGATTGAATGTGCTGTACTCAAACCCCAGATTCTGTAAAACACAATTTATGCAGGAATACCCTATTAATAAACATGAAATTACCATAATCGTTAATTAATATTTAGTCAAAGGTGACTGATTTTAGGGTGACCTAGGTCGTAGTTCAGCTGTTCAGCTGTTTACAATCGCGCCGGTGACAACACCGGTGACAGTTTGTCTCGTATCAATTAAACCGGTGCTTCTCAAATACAGTCCGGTCAACCGCTAAAATATAATCTTACCTTGTTTACGAAGTCAGTTTTGACATAGTTATCCTAAAACAATTCAATAGAAATGGGCAGTTGATAGGAAATTAAAACAAATTGCTTTATTGTTTATTAACGTCAATTTGTGACAAAATGGCATACCTAATATATAACGTAATGGGAAAGTCCCTTTACATTGGTATCGTGATGCTGATTGGTTGAGGGATATAACAACGTCAGCCGTTGGTTCAACGTGGGTATAAAGGCAGGAAATCAGATGAAACAATAAGATAGATTGGTTATATCTTCAAGGGACGCTTTAGAATTAGTACAGTTGATTACCGGCAAAATGTCTGATAGACAGTGTATATGCTAGAGTACATAATATGTAATTTATCACCGGATAGGCAGGGGTTTCAAAGTTTTTTATAATAGGAGGTACTTCTTAAATTTTAGGAGGTACCTAAAAAAGTTAGGCTGAGGGCCGTAAGGGGTCCAGGGGGCGGAAGCTCCTGAAATCTAGCATTTTGTGGACCAAAAAATGTACTTCAGAGACTGCAAAACATTAAGTGTTTTTGAAAGAAAAATCCCATTAACTTTAGAGTTCAGATTTCACCAAGAGTGAAGACCATGCATAATGCATTCTTTTGAAGTTTCATTGGGGTATGAAAGCGTTGACCGAAGTACATTTTCAATGAAGCGTGGTAGTGCTTCATGTTGAAAATGTAGTTCGATCAACGCTTTCATACCCCAATGAAACTTCAAAAGAATGCATTCAATTCTTATAATTATATTTAAATCACACCAAAATTTAACATAGTTGAATTTTTCGTTGTGAATTTTATTTGTGTTAGATTATTTGCTGTTGGAAATTACTACGCCATTGATTGTTTACATCTGACGTCATCGTGGAGGCACGTGCAAGTTCGGATTTGAGTTTCATTGGGATGTGAAACATCACTTGTATTATCATGTGACCACTTCATAACCAATCATATTGTCACATTTCAATGAAAAACGGAAGTAATGTAATTATTAGATCAATACAAATATAATCAAACAAAAACAATATATATTGTTACTTTCACGACTTATGTGCAAAAAAAATGTTCGAACAAAAACGATTCGCAGGAAGACATTTATTAACATTTGAATCACAAAAGTTAAATTATTTTGGAAAAAAAGGGGGGCGAGCGTTTTGACATTACAAATTACAATGTAATTCGTATTTGAGCCATGTCCGGTCCTTTTTCAAGATTTCTAGTAATTTTCTATCCCTTATCTCCTCGTACCCCCTTTTAAAAATGTTTTTCAGCACACTTTCATTTCTGTGAACAACCGCGGTAGGGCCCCGTCAAAATATGTAAATAAATTAGCCATAGGTTTTTATTTTTTTATACCGGAAGTTAAACAATATGGACGGAGTTAAGCAACAAGACAGTACGCCCCAGAATGATTCGACCCTGCATTTTAAATGGATAAAAAAAATCGCACAAAATATTGTGTAGTCATATATTCATAATACATAATGAGCATACTTATATTACTGGAGATTACACTAAATTGTGTTTGAACATAATTTGTAATCGGTCATTTTTTTAATTTTGAAATGATGTCAGCTTTGTTCCGGTCCGAGTTTTACACAAGGATGAAAAGATATTGGGACGAAAAAATATCTATTTACCGCATGCGCAAACTGCTATTTACGATTCTAAGGTAAAGTTATTTTTAAAACAGGGAATATCCCATCAACTTGGTCGTGACGCAATTGTTCGATTTGAATGCGAGAATTCAGCAATTTCTGCCGGTACTATACACGATCTCAGGCGGGTAAAAGTACCGGGTACCGGCCCACTTTGAAACCCCTGGATAGGTGACGGTGACCAATGTGGTCTGGTAACATTGTCCCATATTAAGTATTAGTCATTTTATTATTAATATTCTGGTGCCGGTGACGGTGGTTGGGTGACATCATCTAATATATACGTTAGTTGTTTAACCATAGATTTATGGTGACGGTGATGGTACCAGTGACGGTGGTCGGGTGACATTGTCTAATATATACGTTAGTTGTTTAACCATAGGTTTATGGTGATGGTGATGGTACCAGTAAAGGTGGTCGGGTGACATTGTCTAATATATACGTTAGTTGTTTAACCATAGGTTTATGGTGACGGTGATGGTAGCAGTGACAGTGGTTGGGTAACATCGTCTAATATATACGTTAGTTGTTTAACCATAGGTTTATGGTGATGGTGATGGTACCAGTAAAGGTGGTCGGGTGACATTGTCTAATATATACATTAGTTGTTTAACCATAGGTTTATGGTGACGGTGATGGTGCCGGTGACGGTGGTTGGGTGACATCATCTAATATATACGTTAGTTGTTTAACCATAGGTTTATGGTGATGGTGATGGTACCAGTAAAGGTGGTCGGGTGACATCATCTAATATATACGTTAGTTGTTTAACCATAGGTTTATGGTGATGGTGATGGTGCCAGTAAAGGTGGTCGGGTGACATCATCTAATATATACGTTAGTTGTTTAACCATAGGTTTATGGTGATGGTGATGGTACCAGTGACGGTGGTCGAGTGACATCATCTAATATATACGTTAGTTGTTTAACCATAGGTTTATGGTGATGGTGATGGTGCCGGTGACGGTGGTTGGGTGACATCATCTAATATATACGTTAGTTGTTTAACCATAGGTTTATGGTGATGGTGATGGTACCAGTGACGGTGGTCGAGTGACATCATCTAATATATACGTTAGTTGTTTAACCATAGGTTTATGGTGATGGTGATGGTACCAGTGACGGTGGTTGGGTGACATCGTCTAATATATACGTTAGTTGTTTAACCATAGGTTTATGGTGACGTGATGGTACCAGTAAAGGTGGTCGGGTGACATTGTCTAATATATACGTTAGTTGTTTAACCATAGGTTTATGGTACCGGTGATGGTACCAGTGACGGTGGTCGGGTGACATTGTCTAATATATACGTTAGTTGTTTAACCATAGGTTTATGGTGATGGTGATGGTACCAGTGACGATGGTCGAGTGACATCATCTAATATATACGTTAGTTGTTTAACCATAGGTTTATGATGACGTGATGGTACCAGTAAAGGTGGTCGGGTGACATTGTCTAATATATACGTTAGTTGTTTAACCATAGGTTTATGGTGACGTGATGGTACCAGTGACGGTGGTTGGGTGACATTGTCTAATATATACGTTAGTTGTTTAACCATAGGTTTATGGTACCGGTGATGGTACCAGTGACGGTGGTCGAGTGACATCATCTAATATATACGTTAGTTGTTTAACCATAGGTTTATGGTGACGGTGATGGTGCCGGTGGTTGGGTGACATCATCTAATATATACGTTAGTTGTTTAACCATAGGTTTATGGTGACGTGATGGTACCAGTGACGGTGGTTGGGTGACATTGTCTAATATATACGTTAGTTGTTTAACCATAGGTTTATGGTGACGTGATGGTACCAGTGACGGTGGTTGGGTGACATTGTCTAATATATACGTTAGTTATTTAACCATAGGTTGATGGTGATGGTACCAGTGACAGTGGCTGGATGACATCATCTAATATATACGTTAGTTGTTTAACCATAGGTTTATGGTACCGGTGATGGTACCAGTGACGGTGGTCGGGTGACATTGTCTAATATATACGTTAGTTGTTTAACCATAGGTTTATGGTGATGGTGATGGTACCAGTGACAGTGGTCGAGTGACATCATCTAATATATACGTTAGTTGTTTAACCATAGGTTTATGGTGATGGTGATGGTACCAGTGACGGTGGTCGAGTGACATCATCTAATATATACGTTAGTTGTTTAACCATAGGTTTATGGTGACGGTGATGGTGACGGTGGTCGGGTGACATTGTCTAATATATACGTTAGTTGTTTAACCATAGGTTTATGGTGACGGTGATGGTACCAGTAAAGGTGGTCGGGTGACATTGTCTAATATATACGTTAGTTATTTAACCATAGGTTGATGGTGATGGTACCAGTGACAGTGGTTGGGTGACATCATCTAATATATACGTTAGTTGTTTAACCATAGGTTTATGGTGATGGTGATGGTACCAGTGACAGTGGTTGGGTGACATCATCTGATATATACGTTAGTTGTTTAACCATAGGTTTATGGTGATGGTACCAGTGACGGTGGTTGGGTGACATCATCTAATATATACGTTAGTTGTTTAACCATAGCTTTATGGTGATGGTGATGGTACCAGTGACAGTGGTTGGGTGACATTGTCTAATATATACGTTAGTTGTTTAACCATAGGTTTATGGTGATGGTGATGGTACCAGTGACAGTGGTTGGGTGACATCATCTAATATATACGTTAGTTGTTTAACCATAGGTTTATGGTGATGGTACCAGTGCCGGTGGTTGGGTGACATCATCTAATATATACGTTAGTTGTTTAACCATAGGTTTATGGTGATGGTGATGGTACCAGTGACAGTGGTTGGGTGACATTGTCTAATATATATGTTAGTTGTTTAACCATAGGTTTATGGTGATGGTGATGGTACCAGTGACAGTGGTTGGGTGACATCATCTAATATATACGTTAGTTGTTTAACCATAGGTTTATGGTGATGGTGATGGTACCAGTGACAGTGGTTGGGTGACATTGTCTAATATATATGTTAGTTGTTTAACCATAGGTTTATGGTGATGGTGATGGTACCAGTGACAGTGGTTGGGTGACATCATCTAATATATATGTAAGTTGTTTAACCATAGGTTTATGGTGATGGTGATGGTGCGGGTGACGGTGGTCGGGTGACATCATCTAATATATACGTTAGTTGTTTAACCATAGGTTTATGGTGATGATGATGGTGCCAGTAAAGATGGTCGGGTGACATTGTCTAATATATACGTTAGTTGTTTAACCATAGGTTTATGGTGATGGTGATGGTACCAGTGACAGTGGTTGGGTGACATCATCTAATATATACGTTAGTTGTTTAACCATAGGTTTATGGTGATGATGATGGTGCCAGTAAAGATGGTCGGGTGACATTGTCTAATATATACGTTAGTTGTTTAACCATAGGTTTATGGTGACGTGATGGTACCAGTGACGGTGGTTGGGTGACATTGTCTAATATATACGTTAGTTGTTTAACCATAGGTTTATGGTGATGGTGATGGTGCCAGTAAAGGTGGTCGGGTGACATTGTCTAATATATACGTTAGTTGTTTAACCATAGGTTTATGGTGATGGTGATGGTACCAGTAAAGGTGGTTGGGTGACATCGTCTAATATATACGTTAGTTGTTTAACCATATGTTTATGGTGACGGTGATGGTGCCAGTAAAGGTGGTCGGGTGACATTGTCTAATATATACGTTAGTTGTTTAACCATAGGTTTATGGTGACGTGATGGTACCAGTAAAGGTGGTCGGGTGACATCATCTAATATATACGTTAGTTGTTTAACCATAGGTTTATGGTGACGGTGATGGTACCAGTAAAGGTGGTCGGGTGACATCATCTAATATATACGTTAGTTGTTTAACCATAGGTTTATGGTACCGGTGATGGTACCAGTGACAGTGGTTGGGTAACATCGTCTAATATATACGTTAGTTGTTTAACCATAGGTTTATGGTGATGGTGATGGTACCAGTGACGGTGGTTGGGTGACATCGTCTAATATATACGTTAGTTGTTTAACCATAGGTTTATGGTGACGGTGATTGTACCAGTGACGGTGGTCAGGTGACATCGTCTAATATTTAAGTTAGTTATTTAACCATAGGTTTATGGAGACGGTGACCAAGGTGATCTGGTGACCTCGTCTAATATTTAAGTGTTGGCACTCTAATTATAAGTTTATGGTACCGGTGACAGGTGAATAATTTGTGACGGTGACCATCCTTTGAAATAATATTATGGTAACAAACTTTGTTGTTCTTATATAGAATTACGGTGATTTGTGATTTTATTGGTGTGTACCATATTTGAATAATTATCCATCGGATAATATTAAATTACTAGATGTCTTAGTAATCTGTTGACGACCATCCATGGGACCAGTTGCAGCCAGCTCCTCCGTCAGGATTTAATTGTTTGAATAAATTATATATTAAACTTATTTTGTATTTACAACTTTTATTGCTCATCAAGAGGAAACATTCGATTAGTTATATTGAATAATTGGGATATTCCAGAACCCATTTCTATGACGTAGTGAAGTTGGTGGTAACATCTAACGTGGCACCAGCTTTTCCCGTCTTAAGAATCCCTATAAAATTTTGCAGGCACTGTTGCCTCTGAGTGTCCGACTCTTAACACCAGGGGTGCGATGGTTGCAATATTTTTAGAAGTAGAAGATAAAAATTAATTAATTTTATAATGATTTTATTGTCAATATCTATACAATTGGATTGGGAACAAGTTTTTACAACTTACTAGTCCCTCTCCATACAAATACATTATAACACAAATCATAAGACAGCAAGTGAACAGGTTATATCAATTATAATTAATAAACTGAGCAAATTTATGTTATAAACTATGTGTACATATTAAATATTGTTTTAATATTTTACATTGGAAAGTAGAGGGAAAAAGGGGGGATAACAAATTGTGTTGAGATAGTATCATGCTTGGGGATAATAATTATTAATTCTACAAGTTTGATTTATACACTGATTTAAACAATAAAGTATTCAATTCTTCACTAATTTCATTCCATCCAAAGAGTACTGTATATTTAAGGATTGATCGCAATTTTTGTTCGGTTCATGAAGAAATAACCTCAATCAGGTTGTACACACTGTGTATCGGGTTATGCAAGCCAAGGGTGAGTACAACCTGATAGCGGGTTACGCAAGGGTGTGTACAACCTGATTTGAGGTCATTTCGAATGAACTGAACAAATAATTTAGATCAATCCTTATTAATTAATTCAAACTTTTTTTGTTGTGATATAGAAAAATATATTTATTTGTTCAAAATAAGGCAAATGATCGTAAATAAATTTAAATAACCCCTATGGTGCCTCATTTAAAGAAAATCGCCTGATGACAACGGCACACAATGCCTTGAGAACGACGTCTATTTTCAGATTCAGTACATATGAAAATAACCTCAACTTTTTAAACCAATCAAAACATGTATAAAATGACACGTGACTCTAAAATTAATTTATATTAGTGTATATGTAAGAAATAATTCATGGAAACCATAATGTGTTATGAGTTTTTATATGGGTTGGCATATGAAATTTACTAGAATCTGCCAACCCATGTTGAAACTCACAACACATTATGGCTTCCATGAATTATTTTGATTCTGATATGGATAATAGTACAAATATGGTAGTATATACGGTAATGTTGCACACAATTTTTGCCGCCAAATTCAAGCAGACGATAACACGCTAACATGTACTTTTAAAGTCTGTCGTATTGATGGAACATCCGTTACAATAATATTGTGTTTGCATGTTTTAATTGCACATCGCATATTTATTAATTTTTGATATGTTGATTATTTTCAGTGAATATTGATGTTTAAAACGTTAACAATCGTGTTAATAATTTTATTTTGTGATTTTATCACCTGGCTTATATGTGTGTGCCATGTATGTGCTAATGAGATTTTGCCATCTAAATAAATCACTTGTTTGTTTGCAAAGCGAAAGAAGGATATCATATTAGAATTAGAAATGAACATCATTCTTTATGTTTTTCAGAAATATTTTTACCAGTATAGACCTGAAGCAGAGAGGACATCGTATGGTGATATATCTGATAGATTAGCTATCAGAAAGAGACTGGAATGTAAATCATTTGAATGGTTTTTAACAAATATCTACCCTGAACAGGTAATACTGCTTAACAAATATCTACCCTGAACAGGTAATACTACTTAACAAATATCTACCCTGAACAGGTAATACTACTTAACAAATATCTACCCTGAACAGGTAATACTACTCAACAAATATCTACCCTGAACAGGTAATACTACTTAACAAATATCTACACTGAACAGATAATACTACTTAACAAATATCTATCCTGAACAGGTAATACTACTCAACAAATATCTACCCTGAACAGGTAATACTACTTAACAAATATCTACCCTGAACAGGTAATACTTCTTAATAAATATCTACCCTGAACAGGTAATACTACTCAACAAATATCTACCCTGAACAGATAATACTACTCAACAAATATCTACACTGAACAGGTAATACTACTTAACAAATATCTACCCTGAACAGGTAATACTACTTAACAAATATCTACCCTGAACAGGTAATACTACTTAATAAATATCTACCCTGAACAGGTAATACTACTTAACAAATATCTACACTGAACAGGTAATACTACTTAACAAATATCTACCCTGAACAGGTAATACTACTCAACAAATATCTACACTGAACAGGTAATACTACTCAACAAATATCTACCCTGAACAGGTAATACTACTCAACAAATATCTACCCTGAACAGGTAATACTACTTAACAAATATCTACACTGAACAGGTAATACTACTTAACAAATATCTACACTGAACAGGTAATACTACTTAACAAATATCTACCCTGAACAGGTAATACTACTTAACAAATATCTACACTGAACAGGTAATACTACTTAACAAATATCTACCCTGAACAGGTAATACTACTCAACAAATATCTACACTGAACAGGTAATACTACTCAACAAATATCTACCCTGAACAGGTAATACTACTCAACAAATATCTACCCTGAACAGGTAATACTACTTAACAAATATCTACACTGAACAGGTAATACTACTTAACAAATATCTACCCTGAACAGATAATACTACTTAACAAATATCTATCCTGAACAGGTAATACTACTTAACAAATATCTACCCTGAACAGATTATACTACTTAACAAATATCTACACTGAATAGGTAATACTACTCAACAAATATCTACCCTGAACAGGTAATACTACTCAACAAATATTTACCCTGAACAGATTATACTACTTTACAAATATCTACCCTGAACAGATAATACTACTTAACAAATATCTACACTGAATAGGTAATACTACTTAACAAATATCTACCCTGAACAGATAATACTACTCAACAAATATCTACCCTGAACAGATAATACTACTTAACAAATATCTACCCTGAACAGATAATACTACTTAACAAATATATACCCTGAACAGGTAATACTACTTAACAAATATCTACACTGAACAGGTAATACTACTCAACAAATATCTACACTGAACAGGTAATACTACTTAACAAATATCTACCCTGAACAGATAATACTACTCAACAAATATCTACCCTGAACAGATAATACTACTTAACAAATATCTACCCTGAACAGGTAATACTACTTAACAAATATCTACCCTGAACAGGTAATACTACTTAACAAATATCTACCCTGAACAGGTAATACTACTCAACAAATATCTACCCTGATCAGGTAATACTACTTAATAAATATCTACCCTGAACAGGTAATACTACTCAACAAATATCTACCCTGAACAGGTAATACTACTTAACAAATATCTACACTGAACAGGTAATACTACTCAACAAATATCTACCCTGATCAGGTAATACTTCTTAATAAATATCTACCCTGAACAGGTAATACTACTCAACAAATATCTACCCTGATCAGGTAATACTTCTTAATAAATATCTACCCTGAACAGGTAATACTACTCAACAAATATCTACCCTGAACAGGTAATACTACTCAACAAATATCTACCCTGAACAGGTAATACTACTCAACAAATATCTACCCTGATCAGGTAATACTGCTCAACAAATATCTACCCTGATCAGGTAATACTTCTTAATAAATATCTACCCTGAACAGGTAATACTACTCAACAAATATCTACCCTGAACAGGTAATACTACTCAACAAATATCTACCCTGAACAGGTAATACTACTCAACAAATATCTACCCTGATCAGGTAATACTACTCAACAAATTTCTACCCTGAACAGATTATACTACTTTACAAATATCTACCCTGAACAGATAATACTACTTAACAAATATCTACCCTGAACAGGTAATACTACTCAACAAATATCTACCCTGAACAGGTAATACTACTTAACAAATATCTACCCTGAACAGGTAATACTACTCAACAAATATCTACCCTGAACAGGTAATACTACTTAACAAATATCTACCCTGAACAGGTAATACTACTTAACAAATATCTACACTGAACAGGTAATACTACTCAACAAATATCTACCCTGAACAGGTAATACTACTCAACAAATATCTACCCTGAACAGGTAATACTACTCAACAAATATCTACCCTGAACAGGTAATACTACTCAACAAATATCTACACTGAACAGGTAATACTACTCAACAAATATCTACCCTGAACAGGTAATACTACTCAACAAATATCTACACTGAACAGGTAATACTACTCAACAAATATCTACACTGAACAGGTAATACTACTTAACAAATATCTATCCTGAACAGATAATACTACTTAACAAATATCTACCCTGAACAGGTAATACTACTTAATAAATATCTACCCTGAACAGATAATACTACTTAACAAATATCTACACTGAACAGGTAATACTACTCAACAAATATCTACCCTGATCAGGTAATACTTCTTAATAAATATCTACCCTGAACAGGTAATACTACTCAACAAATATCTACCCTGATCAGGTAATACTTCTTAATAAATATCTACCCTGAACAGGTAATACTACTCAACAAATATCTACCCTGAACAGGTAATACTACTCAACAAATATCTACCCTGAACAGGTAATACTACTCAACAAATATCTACCCTGATCAGGTAATACTGCTCAACAAATATCTACCCTGATCAGGTAATACTTCTTAATAAATATCTACCCTGAACAGGTAATACTACTCAACAAATATCTACCCTGAACAGGTAATACTACTCAACAAATATCTACCCTGAACAGGTAATACTACTCAACAAATATCTACCCTGATCAGGTAATACTACTCAACAAATTTCTACCCTGAACAGATTATACTACTTTACAAATATCTACCCTGAACAGATAATACTACTTAACAAATATCTACCCTGAACAGGTAATACTACTCAACAAATATCTACCCTGAACAGGTAATACTACTTAACAAATATCTACCCTGATCAGGTAATACTACTCAACAAATTTCTACCCTGAACAGATTATACTACTTTACAAATATCTACCCTGAACAGATAATACTACTTAACAAATATCTACCCTGAACAGGTAATACTACTCAACAAATATCTACCCTGAACAGGTAATACTACTCAACAAATATCTACCCTGAACAGATAATACTACTCAACAAATATCTACCCTGATCAGGTAATACTGCTCAACAAATATCTACCCTGAACAGATTATACTACTCAACAAATATCTACCCTGATCAGGTAATACTGCTCAACAAATATCTACCCTGAACAGATAATACTACTTAATAAATATCTACCCTGAACAGGTAATACTACTTAACAAATATCTACACTGAACAGGTAATACTACTTAACAAATATCTACCCTGAACAGGTAATACTACTTAACAAATATCTACCCTGAACAGGTAATACTACTTAACAAATATCTACCCTGAACAGGTAATACTACTTAATAAATATCTACCCTGAACAGGTAATATTACTTAACAAATATCTACCCTGAACAGGTAATACTACTTAACAAATATCTACCCTGAACAGATAATACTACTTAATAAATATCTACCCTGAACAGGTAATACTACTTAATAAATATCTACACTGAACAGGTAATACTACTTAACAAATATCTACCCTGAACAGGTAATACTACTTAATAAATATCTACCCTGAACAGGTAATACTACTTAACAAATATCTACACTGAACAGGTAATACTACTTAACAAATATCTACCCTGAACAGGTAATACTACTTAATAAATATCTACCCTGAACAGATAATACTACTTAACAAATATCTACCCTGAACAGGTAATACTACTTAACAAATATCTACCCTGAACAGGTAATACTACTCAACAAATATCTACACTGAACAGGTAATACTACTTAACAAATATCTACCCTGAACAGGTAATACTACTTAACAAATATCTACCCTGAACAGGTAATACTACTTAACAAATATCTACCCTGAACAGGTAATACTACTCAACAAATATCTACCCTGAACAGGTAATACTACTCAACAAATATCTACCCTGAACAGGTAATACTACTTAACAAATATCTACCCTGAACAGGTAATACTACTTAACAAATATCTACCCTGAACAGGTAATACTACTTAACAAATATCTACCCTGAACAGGTAATACTACTCAACAAATATTTACACTGAACAGGTAATACTACTTAACAAATATCTACACTGAACAGGTAATACTACTTAACAAATATCTACCCTGAACAGATAATACTACTCAACAAATATCTACCCTGAACAGGTAATACTACTTAACAAATATCTATCCTGAACAGGTAATACTACTTAACAAATATCTACCCTGAACAGGTAATACTACTCAACAAATATCTACCCTGAACAGGTAATAATACTTAACAAATATCTACCCTGAACAGGTAATACTACTTAATAAATATCTACCCTGAACAGGTAATATTACTTAACAAATATCTACCCTGAACAGGTAATACTACTTAACAAATATCTACCCTGAACAGATAATACTACTTAATAAATATCTACCCTGAACAGGTAATACTACTTAACAAATATCTACACTGAATAGGTAATACTACTTAACAAATATCTACCCTGAACAGGTAATACTACTTAACAAATATCTACCCTGAACAGGTAATACTACTCAACAAATATCTACCCTGAACAGGTAATACTACTCAACAAATATCTACCCTGAACAGGTAATACTACTCAACAAATATCTACCCTGAACAGGTAATACTACTTAACAAATATCTACCCTGAACAGGTAATACTACTTAACAAATATCTACACTGAACAGGTAATACTACTCAACAAATTTCTACCCTGAACAGGTAATACTACTCAACAAATATCTACCCTGAACAGGTAATACTACTTAACAAATATCTATCCTGAACAGATAATACTACTCAACAAATATCTACCCTGAACAGGTAATACTACTTAACAAATATCTACCCTGAACAGATAATACTACTTAACAAATATCTACCCTGAACAGGTAATACTACTCAACAAATATCTACCCTGAACAGGTAATACTACTTAACAAATATCTACCCTGAACAGGTAATACTACTTAACAAATATCTACCCTGAACAGGTAATACTACTCAACAAATATCTACCCTGAACAGGTAATACTACTTAACAAATATCTACCCTGAACAGGTAATACTACTCAACAAATATCTACCCTGAACAGGTAATACTACTTAACAAATATCTACCCTGAACAGGTAATACTACTTAACAAATATCTACCCTGAACAGGTAATACTTCTTAACAAATATCTACACTGAACAGGTAATACTACTTAACAAATATCTACCCTGAACAGGTAATACTACTTAACAAATATCTACACTGAACAGGTAATACTACTTAACAAATATCTACCCTGAACAGGTAATACTACTTAACAAATATCTATCCTGAACAGGTAATACTACTTAACAAATATCTACACTGAACAGGTAATACTACTTAACAAATATCTACCCTGAACAGATTATACTACTTAACAAATATCTACACTGAATAGGTAATACTACTCAACAAATATCTATCCTGAACAGGTAATACTTCTTAATAAATATCTACCCTGAACAGGTAATACTACTCAACAAATATCTATCCTGAACAGGTAATACTTCTTAATAAATATCTACCCTGAACAGATAATACTACTTAACAAATATCTACCCTGAACAGGTAATACTACTTAACAAATATCTACACTGAACAGGTAATACTACTTAACAAATATCTATCCTGAACAGGTAATACTACTCAACAAATATCTACCCTGATCAGGTAATACTACTTAACAAATATCTACCCTGAACAGGTAATACTACTTAACAAATATCTATCCTGAACAGGTAATACTTCTTAACAAATATCTACCCTGAACAGGTAATACTACTTAACAAATATCTACACTGAACAGGTAATACTACTCAACAAATATCTATCCTGAACAGGTAATACTAAGCAAATATCTACCCTGAACAGGTAATACTACTTAACAAATATCTATCCTGAACAGGTAATACTTCTTAATAAATATCTACCCTGAACAGGTAATACTACTTAACAAATATCTACACTGAACAGGTAATACTACTTAACAAATATCTACCCTGAACAGGTAATACTACTCAACAAATATCTACCCTGAACAGGTAATACTACTTAACAAATATCTACACTGAACAGGTAATACTACTTAACAAATATCTACCCTGAACAGGTAATACTACTCAACAAATATCTACCCTGAACAGGTAATACTACTCAACAAATATCTACACTGAACAGGTAATACTACTTAACAAATATCTACACTGAACAGGTAATACTACTTAACAAATATCTACCCTGAACAGGTAATATTACTTAACAAATATCTACCCTGAACAGGTAATACTACTTAACAAATATCTACCCTGAACAGGTAATACTACTTAACAAATATCTACCCTGAACAGGTAATACTACTCAACAAATATCTACCCTGAACAGGTAATACTACTCAACAAATATCTACCCTGAACAGGTAATACTACTCAACAAATATCTACCCTGAACAGGTAATACTACTTAATAAATATCTACCCTGAACAGGTAATACTACTCAACAAATATCTACACTGAACAGGTAATACTACTTAACAAATATCTATCCTGAACAGGTAATACTTCTTAATAAATATCTACCCTGAACAGGTAATACTACTTAACAAATATCTACACTGAACAGGTAATACTACTTAACAAATATCTACACTGAACAGGTAATACTACTCAACAAATATCTACCCTGATCAGGTAATACTACTCAACAAATATCTACCCTGAACAGATAATACTACTTAACAAATATCTACCCTGAACAGGTAATACTACTTAATAAATATCTACCCTGAACAGGTAATACTACTTAACAAATATCTACCCTGAACAGGTAATACTACTTAATAAATATCTACACTGAACAGGTAATACTACTTAACAAATATCTACCCTGAACAGGTAATACTACTCAACAAATATCTACCCTGAACAGGTAATACTACTCAACAAATATCTACCCTGATCAGGTAATACTACTTAACAAATTTCTATCCTGAACAGATTATACTTCTTAATAAATATCTACCCTGAACAGGTAATACTACTCAACAAATATCTACCCTGAACAGGTAATACTACTCAACAAATATCTACCCTGAACAGATAATACTACTCAACAAATATCTACCCTGAACAGGTAATACTACTCAACAAATATCTACCCTGAACAGGTAATACTACTTAACAAATATCTACCCTGAACAGGTAATACTACTCAACAAATATCTACCCTGATCAGGTAATACTACTCAACAAATATCTACCCTGAACAGGTAATACTACTTAACAAATATCTACCCTGAACAGGTAATACTACTTAATAAATATCTACCCTGAACAGGTAATACTACTTAACAAATATCTACACTGAACAGGTAATACTACTCAACAAATATCTACACTGAACAGGTAATACTACTTAACAAATATCTACCCTGAACAGGTAATACTACTCAACAAATATCTACACTGAACAGGTAATACCAATCAACAAATATCTACACTGAACAGGTAATACTACTTAACAAATATCTATCCTGAACAGGTAATACTACTTAACAAATATCTACCCTGAACAGGTAATACTACTCAACAAATATCTACCCTGAACAGGTAATACTACTCAACAAATATCTACACTGAACAGGTAATACTACTTAACAAATATCTACACTGAACAGGTAATACTACTCAACAAATATCTACACTGAACAGGTAATACTACTTAACAAATATCTACCCTGAACAGGTAATACTACTCAACAAATATCTACCCTGAACAGGTAATACTACTTAACAAATATCTACACTGAACAGGTAATACTACTCAACAAATATCTACCCTGAACAGGTAATACTTCTTAATAAATATCTACCCTGAACAGGTAATACTACTTAACAAATATCTACACTGAACAGGTAATACTACTTAACAAATATCTACACTGAACAGGTAATACTACTTAACAAATATATACCCTGAACAGGTAATACTACTTAACAAATATCTACACTGAACAGATAATACTACTCAACAAATATCTACCCTGAACAGGTAATACTACTCAACAAATATCTACCCTGAACAGGTAATACTACTTAACAAATATCTACCCTGAACAGGTAATACTACTTAATAAATATCTACCCTGAACAGGTAATACTACTCAACAAATATCTACACTGAACAGGTAATACTACTTAACAAATATCTACCCTGAACAGGTAATACTACTCAACAAATATCTACCCTGAACAGGTAATACTACTCAACAAATATCTACCCTGAACAGGTAATACTACTCAACAAATATCTACCCTGAACAGGTAATACTACTTAACAAATATCTACCCTGAACAGGTAATACTACTCAACTAATATCTACCCTGAACAGGTAATACTACTCAACAAATATCTACCCTGAACAGGTAATACTACTCAACAAATATCTACCCTGAACAGGTAATACTACTCAACAAATATCTACCCTGAACAGGTAATACTACTCAACAAATATCTACCCTGAACAGGTAATACTACTCAACAAATATCTACCCTGAACAGGTAATACTACTTAACAAATATCTACCCTGAACAGGTAATACTACTCAACAAATATCTACCCTGAACAGGTAATACTACTCAACAAATATCTACCCTGAACAGGTAATACTACTTAACAAATATCTACCCTGAACAGATAATACTACTCAACAAATATCTATCCTGAACAGGTAATACTACTCAACAAATATCTACCCTGAACAGATAATACTACTCAACAAATATCTATCCTGAACAGGTAATACTACTTAACAAATATCTACCCTGAACAGGTAATACTACTTAACAAATATCTACCCTGAACAGATAATACTACTCAACAAATATCTATCCTGAACAGGTAATACTACTTAACAAATATCTACCCTGAACAGGTAATACTACTTAACAAATATCTACCCTGAACAGGTAATACTACTTAATAAATATCTATCCTGAACAGGTAATACTACTCAACAAATATCTATCCTGAACAGGTAATACTACTTAATAAATATCTACCCTGAACAGATAATACTACTTAATAAATATCTACCCTGAACAGATAATACTACTTAACAAATATCTACCCTGAACAGATAATACTACTTAACAAATATCTACCCTGAACAGGTAATACTACTTAACAAATATCTATCCTGAACAGGTAATACTACTTAACAAATATTTACCCTGAACAGGTAATACTACTTAACAAATATCTACCCTGAACAGATTATACTACTTAACAAATATCTACCCTGAACAGATAATACTACTTAATAAATATCTACCCTGAACAGGTAATACTTCTTAATAAATATCTACCCTGAACAGGTAATACTACTCAACAAATATCTACCCTGAACAGGTAATACTACTCAACAAATATCTACCCTGATCAGGTAATACTACTTAACAAATATCTACACTGAACAGGTAATACTACTTAACAAATATCTACCCTGAACAGGTAATACTACTCAACAAATATCTACCCTGAACAGGTAATACTAAGCAAATATATACCCTGAACAGGTAATACTATACAACTATTGCACTTCATTGAGTGTGATATGATGTGTTTTGGAGCTCTGAAAAGCAATATAGACCAAGGCTGAAGGCAGTGGTCAATATTGCTTTTCAGTGCTCCATAACACATCATATTGCACAAAATGAAGTGCTGTAATTGTTTTATTACATTTAACATACCAAGTTTTTTCTTGTCTGCCATGTTTGTGGTCATGTGATGTCATTGCACCAGATGTAGGAAACGATTGGCTGCCTGGTAAATTTATAGATTTAGACGGGATTTCACCCACTGCAAAAAATAGATCAGATAGCATTCAATATGAAAACCTGCCATTCAATATTATACAATTATTGACTTTTGTTGAGGTTAATATAATGATCTATCATTCCAAGATATATGATATTTACCGAGGCCGAATCCGAGGTAAATATCATATATCTTGGAACGATAGATCCTTATATTAATTGAAATTAAAGTCAGTAATTGTTTTATTATATGAAACTGTTATTAATGTCCTGTGGGGCATGTTTTATAAATTGACATTAATCACTACATGTGGTTTTTTGTTGTTGTAAATTTGAATGGTAACAAGAAAGATTTATGCATACTGCAAAGATTAATTTAGATCGTTCCAGAGGAGCCTTTGGAACGTTATATTTACCTCATGTGACGCTAAAATTAAAAGTAGGGAACGTTCTAAATTCATCCGTGTGGAAATTGAAGACTTAGACAGTATTCATAAAGTTCTATCAAGAAACAAAATTCATCCATTTTGCCAATCAGATAAAAGAAATATTTATAGTCGTATAATAAGACGATTAATCACAAAAAAGGAATTCTATGGTTTTATAATATTGTATAAAACTATAAATGTAATAAAATCTTTTATATCTTAAAACATAGCAAAATTAAAAAATCCTTTACTTGATACTACTACAGTTAAACTGTATTAAGAGGTCACCCTTGGGACAAAGAAAAGTGGGTCTTTTAAGACAGGTGACCTCTTAATAGAGGTTCCATTCATATTTTTTTTTTATGACAATACAACAAAAAAGGTGACCTTTTAATGCATGTGACTGCTTAATAAAGGTGACCTTTTAATGCATGTGACTGCTTAATAAAGGTGACCTTTTAATGCATGTGACTGCTTAATAAAGGTGACCTTTTAATGCATGTGACTGCTTAATAAAGGTGACCTTTTAATGCATGTGACTGCTTATTAAAGGTGACCACATAGGAGATTTTTTTTTTTTTTTTTTTTTGTGCATTGTTTTTTTTTATTTTCTTAGACATTTTCAAAATATATACATAACAAACACAGACATTACACAACAGCACAGACAAAGACATTATTTGTACATACATTTTCAATACAAACATATGAAATGTTGTGTCCCCTTGTCTCCATGCAATAAACCAAATACATAGTTTATTTAAGGAGATTTGACTGTAGTATCTTATTCTTTATGCTAGTTCTTGGGCTTAGATTTTAATAAACAAAAATTGATTGGGCCACAAATTACTGCTCAAATTTATTAAAATAAAATTTATATGCAGTCCTGGTGAGCTTTCGTTTGATATCCTCCATTTAATAATAATCTATATACAACCCTGGAGAGCTTTCTTTTGATAGCCTCCATTTAATAATAATCTATATACAACCCTGGAGAGCTTTCGTTTGATAACCTCCATTTAATAATCAAAATGTTATGTACAACTACATGATTTGTCAATTGTGCATTATGGTCAGGGCTGTCGTGATCATATGGTAGTTGGATTTACAACAGCATGTGCAATCTGCCTATCGCCACTAAAGTTTTGAGTTCGAATCCTGCTCATAAAGAGGTGTACTCGATACAACATTATGTGAAAAAATTTGTTAGTGACTTGAGACAGGTCAGTGGTTTTTTTCAGGGTACCCGATTTCCTCCACCAATAAAACTGACTGCCATGATATAGCTGGAATATTGTTGAAAGTGGTGTTAAACACCAAAACCCTAATCCTAACTCTTCATTGTGGTCCTTTGACTGTTAAAATCTGTAATAAAAAAAGATAGCATGTCAAGTTTATAAAGTTGTAGTATTTTTTTGTATTTAGGTATTACCAAATGCTAAAGGTGTTGCTCCAGTTATGATTAACCCAGGAATACAAGAAAGATCACATGTTATAAGGAAAGGACAGGTATATCAATTTACTTTGTGAAATATATTAACCCTTTTATTTAAGAATTGAATGCATTTTGTTGTAGTTTTATTGGCGTGTAAAAGCATGGTCCGAAGCGCGCTTCATGCAAAAAATGTGCCTCTTTACATGCCTATAAAACTACAAAAAAATGCATTCAATTCTTATAATTACAGTCAAACTTGTCTTAGTGACCCCCTCTATATAACGACTTCCTTTGTTAGCCGACCTAATTTATTCCTCCCCTGCGTTTTCCCATGCATTCGACCTTTATATAACGACCTCCTGTCTAATGCAACTAACGACCAAGCTTTTGGCGAGTGATTGAAGTTTGAAAACATTTTGTCAGGAAATTTCATTCTTCTAATCATAATGATTAATTCTAATTATGATAACTATTAAGATAACAATAGCTGTTGAAAGAAAGTAAAAAACTCGATCATTTAATATTCTTTTTTTTTAATTTCACCCACAAAGGACGGAAATATTTAACGATAATTGAACATATTTTTTTATTTCAGTATACCTTTTTCTTGCCAGAATTTAAGCTCTATGCATGCATTTGTCCTCCACACGAACGGGTTACAAGTTAATGCGGATTATATACCCGAACTAGGATTTTCCTCTCGAGATTTTGGGAGCAAATATCACAACCTCTATTCAACGACCCCCTGTCTTATGCGACCTTTTTTCAGAACTCCCTTCAATGGTTGCTATAGACAAGTTTGACTGTACATTTAAATCACACCAAAATTTAATATAGTTGAATTTTTCGTTGTGAATTTTATTTGTGTTAGATTATTTGCTGTTGGAAATTACTACTTCATTGATTGTTTACATCTGATGACGTCATGGAGGCATGTGCAAGTTTGGGATTGAGTTTTATTGGGATGTAAAACATCTCTTTTATAATCACGTGACCACTTCATAACCAATCATATTGTAACATTTCAATGAAAAACGGAAGTAATGTAATTATTTGTTGATTATATTTTTTTCATGTCAAATGTCGTAACTCATATTTCAATGTTTAGTTTCAATGTGTTAAATTAAAAGTTCTCATGAACAATATGTCTGAAATGTTAACCAAAGATAGTGTTAAGCTACAACAGACAATAAATATATACTGTTATTGTTTTGTAAGAATGGATTTCTCAGTGCATTGTGACATCAAAGATAAAGCCTTAGATGGGAGATGTAAAGAGAAATCTATTAGAGCTAAACATATAAATGATAGTATGTTTATCTAGGATTTGTCACTGACATATAGACGATAGTATATTTATCTAGGATTTGTCACTGACATATAAATGATAGTATGTTTATCTAGGATTTGTCACTGACATATAGACGATAGTATGTTTATCTAGGATTTGTCACTGACATATAAATGATAATATGTTTATCTAGGATTTGTCACTGACATATAAATGATAGTATGTTTATCTAGGATTTGTCACTGACATATAAACGATAGTATGTTTATCTAGGATTTGTCACTGACATATAAATGATAGTATGTTTATCTAGGATTTGTCACTGACATATAGACGATAGTATGTTTATCTAGGATTTGTCACTGACATATAAATGATAGTATGTTTATCTAGGATTTGTCACTGACATATAAACGATAGTATGTTTATCTAGGATTTGTCACTGACATATAGACGATAGTATGTTTATCTAGGATTTGTCACTGACATATGAATGATAATATGTTTATCTAGGATTTGTCACTGACATATAAATGATAGTATGTTTATCTAGGATTTGTCACTGACATATAGACGATAGTATGTTTATCTAGGATTTGTCACTGACATATAGACGATAGTATGTTTATCTAGGATTTGTCACTGACATATAAATGATAGTATGTTTATCTAGGATTTGTCACTGACATATAAATGATAGTATGTTTATCTAGGATTTGCCACTGACATATGAATGATAGTATGTTTATCTAGGATTTGTCAATGGGACTTCACTGACGTCAATATGACATCATGTTAGACATCAGTGATAATATGTTTGTAACACACTTATTACTTGACAATATACAATTAATGACTTTTGATAAGGTTGATACGATGGTTTATCAACCAGGAAGAAGTGAAAATTACAGAGGCCAACCGCCGTGCTGATTATCACTTCTTGGGTTGATAAATATTGTGTCAACCTATATCAAAAGTCAACAATTGTTTTATTAAATGACTAATTGAACGTCGTCCAATCAAAACATTCCATTTAAAGCGTCATCAGGATTTCCCTGATCTATATTTGGGTACTTGACAGCTATGATAGAGTAGTTTTCTTCCTCTCTTGCACGGTGATCATAATGTTTGATTAAAAAGGGTGATGTATGGTTTTGACCAATCAAGAAAGCAGATTTCTTTAGCCATTTGATAAATATAGATTATTACATGGCATTTTTCATATCATACCCTTTATCAGCCCGAGATCATGATATCAGCCCGAGAGCCATTAGGCTCAAGGGATGATATATGAACGAGGGCTGATAAAGGGTATGATATGAAAAAATGACATGTTATTATATGTTTATCATATACCTCAACAGAGGAAATAACTGATTTGTACCAAAATGTTCAGTCATTTTGGCTAGAATTAAATGCATGTAGTTATAGAACAAGCAAATTATTGTTTTAATATACAAATCCAATAAATGCACGGTTTCTTTAAGCACTTTCAATATCATAAGAGAGAAATTGGTAGTTAATAATTTTCTGTGCAAATATTTCAGCCCGCTTGGACCGTTCTTATGAAACTGGGTGAAATAAACATGACTCCTCTTATTATTTTAAACAAAACTCAAAGTTTTATTACAGGGTAAAATTTTAGCTTTATCATCTATAAGTATATGATAAAGGATATTATCGTATATGTAAAGATCAAGGGGAAAATTAACAAATCATTGATAAATGATGATATTTTTCTATTATTTTTGACAGATGCTACATACAAACTCTGGTTTGTGTGTACAATCAGAAAAAGACGTGTTCTCAAAGAGGGCAATGTTAATACTACAACACTGTGGTCTGGAGGGTAAAGAGAAGAAATATCAGGTAATATTACAACACTGTGGTCTGGAGGGTAAAGAGAAGAAATATCAGGTAATATTACAACACTGTGGTCTGGAGGGTAAAGAGAAGAAATATCAGGTAATATTACAACACTGTGGTCTGGAGGGTAAAGAGAAGAAATATCAGGTAATATTACAACACTGTGGTCTGAAGGGTAAAGAGAAGAAATATCAGGTAATATTACAACACTGTGGTCTGGAGGGTAAAGAGAAGAAATATCAGGTAATATTACAACACTGTGGTCTGGAGGGTAAAGAGAAGAAATATCAGGTAATATTACAACACTGTGGTCTGGAGGGTAAAGAGAAGAAATATCAGGTAATATTACAACACTGTGGTCTGGAGGGTAAAGAGAAGAAATATCAGGTAATATTACAACACTGTGGTCTGGAGGGTAAAGAGAAGAAATATCAGGTAATATTACAACACTGTGGTCTGGAGGGTAAAGAGAAGAAATATCAGGTAATATTACAACACTGTGGTCTGGAGGGTAAAGAGAAGAAATATCAGGTAATATTACAACACTGTGGTCTGGAGGGTAAAGAGAAGAAATATCAGGTAATATTACAACACTGTGGTCTGGAGGGTAATTTATGTATTTTGATTACCTCCCTTTGTTATTTTTAGGCCATTGTGTTGTCTGTTCTTCTTTAATTTATGTATTTTGATTACCCCTTTGTTATCTTTAGGCCATTGTGTTGTCTGTTCTTCTTTAATTTATGTATTTTGGTTACCTCCCTTTGTTATCTTTAGACCATTGTGTTCTCTGTTCTTCTTTAATTGATGTATTTTGATTACCTCTTTGTTATCTTTAGGCCATTGTGTTGTCTGTTCTTCTTTAATTTATGTATTTTGATTACCCCTTTGTTATCTTTAGGCCATTGTGTTGTCTGTTCTTCTTTAATTTATGTATTTTGATTACCCCTTTGTTATCTTTAGGCCATTGTGTTGTCTGTTCTTCTTTAATTTATGTATTTTGATTACCCCTTTGTTATCTTTAGGCCATTGTGTTGTCTGTTCTTCTTTAATTTATGTATTTTGATTACCCCTTTGTTATCTTTAGGCCATTGTGTTGTCTGTTCTTCTTTAATTTATGATTTTGATTACCTCCCTTTGTTATCGTTAGGCCATTGTGTTGTCTGTTCTTCTTTAATTTATGTATTTTGATTACCCCTTTGTTATCTTTAGGCCATTGTGTTGTCTGTTCTTCTTTAATTTATGATTTTGATTACCTACCTTTGTTATCTTTAGGCCATTGTGTTGTCTGTTCTTCTTTAGTTTATGTATTTTGATTACCCCTTTGTTATCTTTAGGCCATTGTACGTGTTGTCTGTTCTTCTTTAATTTATGTATTTTGATTACCTCTTTATTATCTTTAGGCCATTGTGTTGTCTGTTCTTCTTTAATTTATGTATTTTGATTACCCCTTTGTTATCTTTAGGTCATTGTGTTGTCTGTTCCTCTTTAATTTATGTATTTTGATTACACCTTTGTTATCTTTAGGCCATTGTGTTGTCTGTTCTTCTTTAATTTATGTATTTTGATTACCCCATTGTTATCTTTAGGCCATTGTGTTGTCTGTTCTTGTTTAGTTTATGTATTTGGATTACACCTTTGTTATCTTTAGGCCATTGTGTTGTCTGTTCTTCTTTAATTTATGTATTTTGATTACCCCTTTGTTATCTTTAGGCCATTGTGTTGTTTGTTCCTCTTTAATTTATGTATTTTGATTACACCTTTGTTATCTTTAGGTCATTGTGTTGTCTGTTCTTTTTTAATTTATGTATTTTGATTACACCTTTGTTATCTTTAGGCCATTGTACGTGTTGTCTGTTCTTCTTTAATTTATGTATTTTGATTACACCTTTGTTATCTTTAGGCCATTGTACGTGTTGTCTGTTCTTCTTTAATTTATGTATTTTGATTACCCCTTTGTTATCTTTAGGCCATTGTGTTGTTTGTTCCTCTTTAATTTATGTATTTTGATTACACCTTTGTTATCTTTAGGCCATTGTGTTGTTTGTTCTTCTTTAATTTATGTATTTTGATTACCTCCCTTTGTTATCTTTAGGCCATTGTGTTGTCTGCTCTTCTTTAATTGATGTATTTTGATTACCCCTTTGTTATCTTTAGGCCATTGTACGTGTTGTCTGTTCTTCTTTAATTTATGTATTTTGATTACCCCTTTGTTATCTTTAGGCCATTGTGTTGTCTGTTCCTCTTTAATTTATGTATTTTGATTACCCCTTTGTTATCTTTAGGCCATTGTGTTGTCTGTTCTTCTTTAATTTATGTATTTTGATTACCTCCCTTTATTATCTTTAGGCCATTGTGTTGTCTGTTCTTGTTTAGTTTATGTATTTTGATTACCCCTTTGTTATCTTTAGGTCATTGTGTTGTCTGTTCTTCTTTAATTTATGTATTTTGATTACCCCTTTGTTATCTTTAGGCCATTGTGTTGTCTGTTCTTCTTTAATTTATGTATTTTGATTACCTCCCTTTATTATCTTTAGGCCATTGTGTTGTCTGTTCTTGTTTAGTTTATGTATTTTGATTACCCCTTTGTTATCTTTAGGCCATTGTACGTGTTGTCTGTTCTTCTTTAATTTATGTATTTTGATTACCCCTTTGTTATCTTTAGGTCATTGTGTTGTCTGTTCTTCTTTAATTTATGTATTTTGATTACCCCTTTGTTATCTTTAGGCCATAATGTTGTCTGTTCCTCTTTAATTTATGTATTTTGATTACCCCTTTGTTATCTTTAGGCCATTGTGTTGTCTGTTCTTCTTTAATTTATGTATTTTGATTACCTCCCTTTATTATCTTTAGGCCATTGTGTTGTCTGTTCTTGTTTAGTTTATGTATTTTGATTACCCCTTTGTTATCTTTAGGTCATTGTGTTGTCTGTTCTTCTTTAATTTATGTATTTTGATTACCCCTTTGTTATCTTTAGGCCATTGTGTTGTCTGTTCTTGTTTAGTTTATGTATTTTGATTACCCCTTTGTTATCTTTAGGTCATTGTGTTGTCTGTTCTTCTTTAATTTATGTATTTTGATTACCCCTTTGTTATCTTTAGGCCATTGTGTTGTCTGTTCCTCTTTAATTTATGTATTTTGATTACCCCTTTGTTATCTTTAGGCCATTGTGTTGTCTGTTCTTCTTTAATTTATGTATTTTGATTACCTCCCTTTGTTATCTTTAGGCCATTGTGTTGTCTGTTCTTCTTTAATTTATGTATTTTGATTACACCTTTGTTATCTTTAGGCCATTGTACGTGTTGTCTGTTCTTCTTTAATTTATGTATTTTGATTACCTCCCTTTGTTATCTTTAGGCCATTGTGTTGTCTGTTCTTCTTTAATTTATGTATTTTGATTACCCCTTTGTTATCTTTAGGTCATTGTGTTGTCTGTTTTTCTTTAATTTATGTATTTTGATTACCCCTTTGTTATCTTTAGGCCATTGTGTTGTCTGTTCTTCTTTAATTTATGTATTTTGATTACCTCCCTTTGTTATCTTTAGGGCATTGTGTTGTCTGTTCTTCTTTAATTTATGTATTTTGATTACCCCTTTGTTATCTTTAGGCCATTGTGTTGTCTGTTCTTCTTTAATTTATGTATTTTGATTACCTCTTTGTTATCTTTAGGCCATTGTGTTGTCTGTTCTTCTTTAATTTATGTATTTTGATTACCTCCCTTTGTTATCTTTAGACCATTGTGTTGTCTGTTCTTCTTTAATTTATGTATTTTGATTACCTCCCTTTATTATCTTTAGGCCATTGTGTTGTCTGTTCTTGTTTAGTTTATGTATTTTGATTACCCCTTTGTTATCTTTAGGCCATTGTGTTGTCTGTTCCTCTTTAATTTATGTATTTTGATTACCCCTTTGTTATCTTTAGGTCATTGTGTTGTCTGTTCTTCTTAAATTTATGTATTTTGATTACACCTTTGTTATCTTTAGGTCATTGTGTTGTCTGTTTTTCTTTAATTTATGTATTTTGATTACCCCTTTGTTATCTTTAGGCCATTGTGTTGTCTGTTCTTCTTTAATTTATGTATTTTGATTACCCCTTTGTTATCTTTAGGCCATTGTGTTGTCTGTTCTTCTTTAATTTATGTGTTTTGATTACCTCCCTTTGTTATCTTTAGGCCATTGTGTTGTCTGTTCTTCTTTAATTTATGTATTTTGATTACCCCTTTGTTATCTTTAGGCCATTGTGTTGTCTGTTCTTCTTTAATTGATGTATTTTGATTACCTCCCTTTGTTATCTTTAGGCTATTGTGTTGTCTGTTCTTCTTTAATTTATGTATTTTGATTACCCCTTTGTTATCTTTAGGTCATTGTGTTGTCTGTTTTTCTTTAATTTATGTATTTTGATTACCCCTTTGTTATCTTTAGGCCATTGTGTTGTCTGTTCTTCTTTAATTTATGTATTTTGATTACCCCTTTGTTATCTTTAGGCCATTGTGTTGTCTGTTCTTCTTTAATTTAGGTATTTTGATTACCTCCCTTTGTTATCTTTAGGCCATTGTGTTGTCTGTTCTTCTTTCATTTATGTATTTTGATTACCCCTTTGTTATCTTTAGGCCATTGTGTTGTCTGTTCTTCTTTAATTTATGTATTTTGATTACCTCTTTGTTATCTTTAGGCCATTGTGTTGTCTGATCTTCTTTAATTTATGTATTTTAATTACCTCCCTTTGTTATCTTTAGGCCATTGTGTTGTCTGTTCTTGTTTAGTTTATGTATTTTGATTACCCTTTTGTTATCTTTAGGCCATTGTGTTGTCTGTTCTTCTTTAATTGATGTATTTTGATTACCCCTTTGTTATCTTTAGGCCATTGTGTTGTCTGTTCTTCTTTAATTGATGTATTTTGATTACCTCCCTTTGTTATCTTTAGGCCATTGTGTTGTCTGTTCTTGTTTAGTTTATGTATTTTGATTACCCTTTGTTATCTTTAGGCCATTGTGTTGTCTGTTCTTCTTTAATTTATGTATTTTGATTACCTCCCTTTGTTATCTTTAGGCCATTGTGTTGTCTGTTCTTGTTTAGTTTATGTATTTTGATTACCCCTTTGTTATCTTTAGGCCATTGTGTTGTCTGTTCTTCTTTAATTTATGATTTTGATTACCTCCCTTTGTTATCTTTAGGCCATTGTGTTGTCTGTTTTTCTTTAATTTATAATTTTGATTACCCCTTTGTTATCTTTAGGCCATTGTGTTGTCTGTTCTTCTTTAATTTATGATTTTGATTACCTCCCTTTGTTATCTTTAGGCCACTGTGTTGTCTGTTCTTCTTTAATTTATGATTTTGATTACCTCCCTTTGTTATCTTTAGGCCATTGTGTTGTTTGTTCTTTAATTTATGTATTTTGATTACCTCCCTTTGTTATCTTTAGGCCATTGTGTTGTCTGCTCTTCTTTAATTTATGTATTTTGATTACCCCTTTGTTATCTTTAGGCCATTGTGTTGTCTGTTCTTCTTTAATTTATGTATTTTGATTACCCCTTTGTTATCTTTAGGCCATTGTGTTGTCTGTTCTTCTTTAATTTATGTATTTTGATTACCTCTTTGTTATCTTTAGGCCATTGTGTTGTCTGTTCTTCTTTAATTGATGTATTTTGATTACCCCTTTGTTATCTTTAGGCCATTGTGTTGTCTGTTCTTCTTTAATTTATGTATTTTGATTACCTCTTTGTTACCTTTAGGCCATTGTGTTGTCTGTTCTTCTTTAATTTATGTATTTTGATTACCTCCCTTTGTTATCTTTAGGCCATTGTGTTGTCTGTTCTTCTTTAATTTATGTATTTTGATTACCTCTTTGTTATCTTTAGGCCATTGTGTTGTCTGTTCTTCTTTAATTTATGATTTTGATTACCTCCCTTTGCTATCTTTAGGCCATTGTGTTGTCTGTTCTTCTTTAATTTATGTATTTTGATTACCCCTTTGTTATCTCTAGGCCATTGTGTTGTCTGTTCTTCTTTAATCTATGTATTTTGATTACCTCCCTTTGTTATCTTCAAACTCTTCTTATTACAGATTTGGCATGAAACCTCTGATGGTGAATTGAAGCTGGCAACAGTTTTATGTCTAGATGTTGAGTCAAAGGAGAAAGGACATTCATTTGCCAGATTGATGAAATGTCATGGTTCTAAAGGATCCCAAACCTGGGTCTGGACTAAAAAGGTATTATTACAATATGTTATAACCAAGCCATGGTCTGGACTAAAAAGTTTTTATTACAATATGTTATAACCAAGCCTGGGTCTGGACTAAAAAGGTATTATTACAATATGTTATAACCAAGCCTGGGTCTGGACTAAAAAGGTATTATTACAATATGTTATAACCAAGCATGGGTCTGGACTAAAAAGTTATTATTACAATATGTTATAGCCAAGCCTAGGTCTGGACTAAAAAGGTATTATTACAATATGTTATAACCAAGCATAGGTCTGGACTAAAAAGGTATTGTTACAATATGTTATAACCAAGCCTGGGTCTGGACTAGAAAGATATTATTACAATATGTTATAACCAAGCCTGGGTCTGGACTAAAAAGGTATTATTACAATATGTTATAACCAAGCCTGGGTCTGGACTAAAAAGGTATTGTTACAATATGTTATAACCAAGCCTGGGTCTGGACTAGAAAGATATTATTACAATATGTTATAACCAAGCCTGGGTCTGGACTAAAAAGGTATTATTACAATATGTTATAACCAAGCATAGGTCTGGACTAAAAAGGTATTGTTACAATATGTTATAACCAAGCCAGGGTCTGGACTAGAAAGATATTATTACAATATTTTATAACCAAGCCTGGGTCTGGACTAGAAAGATATTATTACAATATGTTATAACCAAGCCTGGGTCTGGACTAGAAAGATATTATTACAATATTTTATAACCAAGCCTGGGTCTGGACTAGAAAGATATTATTACAATATGTTATAACCAAGCCTGGGTCTGGACTAAAAAGGTATTATTACAATATATTATAACCAAGCCTGGATCTGGACTAAAAAGGTATTATTACAATATGTTATAACCAAGCCTGGGTCTGGACTAAAAAGGTATTATTACAATATTTTATAACCAAGCCAGGGTCTGGACTAGAAAGATATTATTACAATATTTTATAACCAAGCCTGGGTCTGGACTAGAAAGATATTATTACAATATGTTATAACCAAGCCTGGGTCTGGACTAAAAAGGTATTATTACAATATATTATAACCAAGCCTGGATCTGGACTAAAAAGGTATTATTACAATATGTTATAACCAAGCCTGGGTCTGGACTAAAAAGGTATTATTACAATATTTTATAACCAAGCCTGGGTCTGGACTAGAAAGATATTATTACAATATGTTATAACCAAGCCTGGGTCTGGACTAAAAAGGTATTATTACAATATATTATAACCAAGCCTGGATCTGGACTAAAAAGGTATTATTACAATATGTTATAACCAAGCCTGGGTCTGGACTAAAAAGGTATTATTACAATATTTTATAACCAAGCCCGGGGTCTGGACTAAAAAGATATTATTACAATATGTTATAACCAAGCCTGGGTCTGGACTGAAAAGGTATTATTACAATATGTTATAACCAAGCATAGGTCTGGACTAAAAAGGTATTATTACAATATGTTATAACCAAGCCTGGGTCTGGACTAAAAAGGTATTATTACAATATGTTATAACCAAGCCTGTGTCTGGACTCAAAAGGTATTGTTACAATATGTTATAACCAAGCCTGGGTCTGGACTAAAAAGGTATTATCACAATATGTTATAACCAAGCCTGGGTCTGGACTAAAAAGCTATTATTACAATATTTTATAACCCAGCCTGGGTCTGGACTAAAAAGGTATTATTACAATATGTTATAACCAAGCCTGGGTCTGGACTATAAAGGTATTATTACAATATGTTATAACCAAGCCTGGGTCTGGACTAAAAAGGTATTATTACAATATGTTATAACCAAGCCTGGGTCTGAACTAAAAAGGTATTATTACAATATGTTATAACCAAGCCTGGGTCTGGACTAAAAAGGTATTATTACAACATGTTATAACCAAGCCTGGGTCTGGACTAAAAAGGTATCGTTACAATATGTTATAACCAAGCCTGGGTCTGGACTAAAAAGGTATTATTACAATATGTTATAACCAAGCCTGGGTCTGGACTAAAAAGGTATTATTACAATATTTTATAACCCAGCCTGGGTCTGGACTAAAAAGGTATTATTATAATATGTTATAACCAAGCCTGGGTCTGGACTAAAAAGGTATTATTACAATATGTTATAACCAAGCCTGGGTCTGGACTAGAAAGATATTATTACAATATGTTATAACCAAGCCTGGGTCTGGACTAGAAAGATATTATTACAATATGTTATAACCAAGCCTGGGTCTGGACTAGAAAGATATTATTACAATATGTTATAACCAAGCCTGGGTCTGGACTAGAAAGATATTATTACAATATGTTATAACCAAGCCTGGGTCTGGACTAGAAAGATATTATTACAATATGTTATAACCAAGCCTGGGTCTGGAGTAAAAAGGTATTATTACAATATTTTATAACCAAGCCCGGGTCTGGACTAAAAAGGTATTATTACAGTATGTTATAACCAAGCCTGGGTCTGGACTAGAAAGATATTATTACAATATGTTATAACCAAGCCTGGGTCTGGACTAAAAAGGTATTATTACAATATGTTATAACCAAACCTGGGTCTGGACTAAAAAGGTATTATTACAATATTTTATAACCAAGCCCGTGTCTGGACTAAAAAGGTATTATTACAATATGTTATAACCAAGCCTGGGTCTGGACTAAAAAGGTATTATTACAATATGTTATAACCAAGCCCGTGTCTGGACTAAAAAGGTATTATTACAATATTTTATAACCAAGCCCGTGTCTGGACTAGAAAGATATTATTACAATATGTTATAACCAAGCCTGGGTCTGGACTAAAAAGATATTATTACAATATGTTATAACCAAGCCTGGGTCTGGAATAGAAAGATATTATTACAATATGTTATAACCAAGCCAGGGTCTGGACTAGAAAGATATTATTACAATATGTTATAACCAAGCCTGGGTCTGGACTAGAAAGATATTATTACAATATGTTATAACCAAGCCTGGGTCTGGACTAAAAAGATATTATTACAATATGTTATAACCAAGCCTGGGTCTGGACTAGAAAGATATTATTACAATATGTTATAACCAAGCCTGGGTCTGAACTAGAAAGATATTATTACAATATGTTATAATAAAGCCTGGGTCTTGACTAAAAAGGTATTATTACAATATGTTATAACCAAGCCTGGGTCTGGACTAGAAAGATATTATTACAATATGTTATAACCAAGCCTGGGTCTGGACTAGAAAGATATTATTACAATATGTTATAACCAAGCCTGGGTCTGGACTAGAAAGATATTATTACAATATGTTATAACCAAGCCTGGGTCTGGACTAGAAAGATATTATTACAATATGTTATAACCAAGCCTGGGTCTGGACTAGAAAGATATTATTACAATATGTTATAACCAAGCCTGGGTCTGGAGTAAAAAGGTATTATTACAATATTTTATTACCAAGCCCGTGTCTGGACTAAAAAGGTATTATTACAATATGTTATAACCAAGCCTGGGTCTGGACTAGAAAGATATTATTACAATATGTTATAACCAAGCCTGGGTCTGGACTAAAAAGGTATTATTACAATATGTTATAACCAAGCCTGGGTCTGGACTAAAAAGGTATTATTACAATATTTTATAACCAAGCCCGTGTCTGGACTAAAAAGGTATTATTACAATATGTTATAACCAAGCCTGGGTCTGGACTAAAAAGGTATTATTACAATATGTTATAACCAAGCCCGTGTCTGGACTAAAAAGGTATTATTACAATATTTTATAACCAAGCCCGTGTCTGGACTAGAAAGATATTATTACAATATGTTATAACCAAGCCTGGGTCTGGACTAAAAAGATATTATTACAATATGTTATAACCAAGCCTGGGTCTGGAATAGAAAGATATTATTACAATATGTTATAACCAAGCCAGGGTCTGGACTAGAAAGATATTATTACAATATGTTATAACCAAGCCTGGGTCTGGACTAGAAAGATATTATTACAATATGTTATAACCAAGCCTGGGTCTGGACTAAAAAGATATTATTACAATATGTTATAACCAAGCCTGGGTCTGGACTAGAAAGATATTATTACAATATGTTATAACCAAGCCTGGGTCTGAACTAGAAAGATATTATTACAATATGTTATAACCAAGCCTGGGTCTTGACTAAAAAGGTATTATTACAATATGTTATAACCAAGCCTGGATCTGGACTAGAAAGATATTATTACAATATGTTATAACCAAGCCTGGGTCTGGACTAGAAAGATATTATTACAATATGTTATAACCAAGCCTGGGTCTGGACTAGAAAGATATTATTACAATATGTTATAACCAAGCCTGGGTCTGGACTAAAAAGGTATTATTACAATATGTTATAACCAAGCCTGGGTCTGGACTAAAAAGGTATTATTACAATATTTTATAACCAAGCCCGTGTCTGGACTAAAAAGGTATTATTACAATATGTTATAACCAAGCCTGGGTCTGGACTAGAAAGATATTATTACAATATATTATAACCAAGCCTGGGTCTGGACTAGAAAGATATTATTACAATATGTTATAGCCAAGCCTGGATTTGGACTAAAAAGGTATTATTACAATATGTTATAACCAAGCCTGGGTCTGGACTAAAAAGGTATTATTACAATATGTTATAACCAAGCCCGTGTCTGGACTAAAAAGGTATTATTACAATATTTTATAACCAAGCCCGTGTCTGGACTAGAAAGATATTATTACAATATGTTATAACCAAGCCTGGGTCTGGACTAAAAAGATATTATTACAAAATGTTATAACCAAGCCTGGGTCTGGAATAGAAAGATATTATTACAATATGTTATAACCAAGCCTGGGTCTGGACTAGAAAGATATTATTACAATATGTTATAACCAAGCCTGGGTCTGGACTAGAAAGATATTATTACAATATGTTATAACCAAGCCTGGGTCTGGACTAAAAAGATATTATTACAATATGTTATAACCAAGCCTGGGTCTGGACTAGAAAGATATTATTACAATATGTTATAACCAAGCCTGGGTCTGGACTAGAAAGATATTATTACAATATGTTATAACCAAGCCTGGGTCTGGACTAAAAAGGTATTATTACAATATGTTATAACCAAGCCTGGGTCTGGACTAGAAAGATATTATTACAATATGTTATAACCAAGCCTGGGTCTGGACTAGAAAGATATTATTACAATATGTTATAACCAAGCCTGGGTCTGGACTAGAAAGATATTATTACAATATGTTATAACCAAGCCTGGGTCTGGACTAGAAAGATATTATTACAATATGTTATAACCAAGCCTGGGTCTGGACTAAAAAGATATTATTACAATATGTTATAACCAAGCCTGGGTCTGGAGTAAAAAGGTATTATTACAATATTTTATTACCAAGCCCGTGTCTGGACTAAAAAGGTATTATTACAATATGTTATAACCAAGCCTGGGTCTGGACTAGAAAGATATTATTACAATATGTTATAACCAAGCCTTGGTCTGGACTAAAAAGGTATTATTACAATATGTTATAACCAAGCCTGGGTCTGGACTAAAAAGGTATTATTACAATATTTTATAACCAAGCCCGTGTCTGGACTAAAAAGGTATTATTACAATATGTTATAACCAAGCCTGGGTCTGGACTAGAAAGATATTATTACAATATATTATAACCAAGCCTGGGTCTGGACTAGAAAGATATTATTACAATATGTTATAGCCAAGCCTGGGTTTGGACTAAAAAGGTATTATTACAATATGTTATAACCAAGCCTGGGTCTGGACTAAAAAGTTATTATTACAATATGTTATAGCCAAGCCTGGGTTTGGACTAAAAAGGTATTATTACAATATGTTATAACCAAGCCTGGGTCTTGACTAAAAAGGTATTATTACAATATTTTATAACCAAGCCCGTGTCTGGACTAGAAAGATATTATTACAATATGTTATAACCAAGCCTGGGTCTGGACTAAAAAGGTATTATTACAATATTTTATAACCAAGCCCGTGTCTGGACTAGAAAGATATTATTACAATATGTTATAACCAAGCCTGGGTCTGGACTAAAAAGGTATTATTACAATATTTTATAACCAAGCCTGGGTCTGGACTAGAAAGATATTATTACAATATGTTATAACCAAGCCTGGGTCTGGACTAAAAAGGTATTATTACAATATGTTATAACCAAGCCCGTGTCTGGACTAAAAAGGTATTATTACAATATTTTATAACCAAGCCCGTGTCTGGACTAGAAAGATATTATTACAATATGTTATAACCAAGCCTGGGTCTGGACTAAAAAGATATTATTACAATATGTTATAACCAAGCCTGGGTCTGGACTAGAAAGATATTATTACAATATGTTATAACCAAGCCTGGGTCTGGACTAGAAAGATATTATTACAATATGTTATAACCAAGCCTGGGTCTGGACTAGAAAGATATTATTACAATATGTTATAACCAAGTCTGGGTCTGGACTAAAAAGGTATTATTACAATATTTTATAACCAAGCCCGTGTCTGGACTAGAAAGATATTATTAGAATATGTTATAACCAAGCCTGGGTCTGGACTAGAAAGGTATTATTACAATATGTTATAACCAAGCCTGGGTCTGGACTAAAAAGGTATTATTACAATATTTTATAACCAAGCCCGTGTCTGGACTAGAAAGATATTATTACAATATGTTATAACCAAGCCTGGGTCTGGACTAAAAAGATATTATTACAATATGTTATAACCAAGCCTGGGTCTGGACTAGAAAGATATTATTACAATATGTTATAACCAAGCCTGGGTCTGGACTAGAAAGATATTATTACAATATGTTATAACCAAGCCTGGGTCTGGACTAAAAAGGTATTATTACGATATGTTATAACCAAGCCCGGGTCTGGACTAGAAAGGTATTATTACAATATGTTATAACCAAGCCTGGGTCTGGACTAAAAAGGTATTATTACAATATTTTATAACCAAGCCCGTGTCTGGACTAGAAAGATATTATTACAATATGTTATAACCAAGCCTGGGTCTGGACTAAAAAGATATTATTACAATATGTTATAACCAAGCCTGGGTCTGGACTAGAAAGATATTATTACAATATGTTATAACCAAGCCTGGGTCTGGACTAGAAAGATATTATTACAATATGTTATAACCAAGCCTGGGTCTGGACTAGAAAGATATTATTACAATATGTTATAACCAAGCCTGGGTCTGGACTAAAAAGGTATTATTACAATATGTTATAACCAAGCCTGGGTCTGGACTAGAAAGATATTATTACAATATGTTATAACCAAGCCTGGGTCTGGACTAGAAAGATATTATTACAATATGTTATAACCAAGCCTGGCTCTGGACTAGAAAGATATTATTACAATATGTTATAACCAAGCCTGGGTGTGGACTAGAAAGATATTATTACAATATGTTATAACCAAGCCTGGGTCTGGACTAGAAAGATATTATTACAATATGTTATAACCAAGCCTGGGTCTGGACTAGAAAGATATTATTACAATATGTTATAACCAAGCCTGGGTCTGGACTAGAAAGATATTATTACAATATGTTATAACCAAGCCTGGGTCTGGACTAGAAAGATATTATTACAATATGTTATAACCAAGCCTGGGTCTGGACTAAAAAGGTATTATTACAATATGTTATAACCATTGTAAGAGTAATAGACAACACAATGACCAAGATATACCAAAGGAGGTAATCAGAATCTGTAAATCAAAGAAGAACAGACAATACAATGACCAAGATATACCAAAGGAGGTAATCAGAATCTGTAAATCAAAGAAGAACAGACAATACAATGACCAAGATATACCAAAGGGGTAATCAGAATCTGTAAATCAAAGAAGAACAGACAATACAATGACCAAGATATACCAAAGGAGGTAATCAGAATCTGTAAATCAAAGAAGAACAGACAACACAATGACCAAGATATACCAAAGGGGTAATCAGAATCTGTAAATCAAAGAAGAACAGACAATACAATGACCAAGATATACCAAAGGGGTAATCAGAATCTGTAAATCAAAGAAGAACAGACAACACAATGACCAAGATATACCAAAGGGGTAATCAGAATCTGTAAATCAAAGAACAGACAACACAATGACCAAGATATACCAAAGGGGTAATCAGAATCTGTAAATCAAAGAAGGGCAGACAACACAATGACCAAGATATACCAAAGGGGTAATCAGAATCTGTAAATCAAAGAAGAACAGACAACACAATGACCAAGATATACCAAAGGGGTAATCAGATCTGTAAATCAAAGAAGAACAGACAATACAATGACCAAGATATACCAAAGGAGGTAATCAGAATCTGTAAATCAAAGAAGAACAGACAATACAATGACCAAGATATACCAAAGGGATTATCAGAATCTTTAAATCTAAGAACAGACAATACAATGACCAAGATATACCAAAGGGGTAATCAGAATCCATAAATGAAAGAATGGCAGACAATACAATGACCAAGATATACCAAAGGGGTAATCAGAATCTGTAAATCAAAGAAGAACAGACAATACAATGACCAAGATATACCAAAGGGGTAATCAGAATCTGTAAATCAAAGAAGAACAGACAACACAATGACCAAGATATACCAAAGGGGTAATCAGAATCTGTAAATCAAAGAACAGACAACACAATGACCAAGATATACCAAAGGGGTAATCAGAATCTGTAAATCAAAGAAGAACAGACAATACAATGACCAAGATATACCAAAGGGGTAATCAGAATCTGTAAATCAAAGAAGAACAGACAATACAATGACCAAGATATACCAAAGGGGTAATCAGAATCTGTAAATCAAAGAAGAACGGACAATACAATGACCAAGATATACCAAAGGGGTAATCAGAATCTGTAAATCAAAGAAGGACAGACAATACAATGACCAAGATATACCAAAGGGGTAATCAGAATCTGTAAATCAAAGAAGAACAGACAACACAATGACCAAGATATACCAAAGGGGTAATCAGAATCTGTAAATCAAAGAAGAACAGACAATACAATGGCCAAAATATACCAAAGGGGTAATCAGAATCTGGAAATCAAAAAAGGGCAGACAATACAATGACCAAAAGAAAAAGGAAAACGATCTACAAAACATACACATAAAACTAAAGATTGAGTAAGACGAACCCCACTAAAAACCGAGGGTGAACTCAAGTGCTCCAGAAGGGTAATCAGACACCATCATTTTATATGTAGTGGTACTCTTACACAGTTAAATGTCTTAAGATGAGTTAACATGTGACAGTAATTAACTATATAACATTATATTTCAGAGTGGTGTTTCATTGCTGTATAATCCTGCCACAGGGAAATGTCTGACGGCTACAAACAGATCTAAGCATATTTATCTAACATTAGAAATCTGTCAGGATAACTCAGACATGGGATTTCAAATGTCGACATAGCTGAGATTTCAAATGTCAACATAGCTGAAATATCAGAAAATATATGTTTAAAATTGAGCATTGTGTTTTAGCTCTTGTACACATTTTAACTGAATCTCAATATAGAAAGGAGAAGTATTAAACCAAATGATAGGGCATTATGATACGGGTTTGTAGAGTTACAAAATCTGTATTAAACAGTGTGAGATTGTTACAAAATCTAACTGTATTAAACAGAGTGAGATTGTTACAAAATCTAACTGTATTAAACTGAGATTATAGTTCTTAAATAACAAATGACATGATCCTCAATAATCAATACTGATTTAATATTCCAATGTACTCAAACCTGCTTTAGTGACCACCTTAGACAATAACTTGTATTATGTGACCTTAATTTTAATTGCCCTTCACAGTGCATTTCATATAAATTAAACCTGTATTAAGTGACCACCTGTCTTATGTGACCCTATTTATCTGTTCCCTTTGAAGGTCACATAAGACAGGTTTGACTGTAGTTAGATCAATCTGATTAAACATCTCTTACTTGCTCTCTGTCACGATATGTTACTGAAATGTCGCGATTTGTTACTGAAATGCCGCGATATGTTACTGAAATGTCGCGATATGTTACTGAAATGTCATATGTTACTGAAATGTCACGATATGTTACTGAAATGTCGCGATATGTTACTGAAATGTCACGATATGTTACTGAAATGTCGCGATATGTTACTGAAATGTCGTGCCTTGTGCCCACATCGTGACATATCAGTAAGAGCAGAGATGTGTTATTTATCAGATTAGATACAAGCTGACTAGAAACATATGTTGCAGTCCTCCAGATAAGGGGAGTTTTTGAGTATTTTACCTTCTCATTTTTACCTTCTCATTTTATACTAAGAGGTTTAAGATTCTCTATAAAATTGTTATATACACCTTATGATAAAATTTAAGGGGAAATTTTGATTGGATTAACTAAAAACTTTAACAAAACTTTTTTGATAAATTTGTTTATCTTCATAATTTAATTATTTTCCTGTGTGACTTATAAAAAGATAAAAGACTGTATTAAAAATTCCAAGATTATATTCTTTTATTAAATTTTGGTGATCATTATTTCCTGAGAAAACATAAATACTGTTACTGCTGGAGAATAGAGTGTAAACAACTTATAATAATCTGGAGCTCTGTGTTAAATATGCTACCTTCCATTAACATCTGATACAACACCATTTAACCTTACATCTGTTAGAATTAGTTAAACAGTAGCCTCTATCTTATTAGGTCACCCCTTCTTCAATGAAAAAATGTCCTTATTAAATGGTTCACCTCTCTTGAGGGAAACAGTTTAGTAGTATTTTACTTCTTTGGTGCATTTGAAATCTTGCCAAATAACAGGGATGACCTTTCGTTTAAGTGTCCTTATAAGAGAGGGACTATTATATGAACCAATGAAAATGTAGCCTTCAGAATCTTGCCAGGAGGGTTTGGTTAAAGTGAAAGCAGAGAGTCGTCTCTCTTGAGGGCCACAATTTAGTAGTATTTTACTACTTCGGTGCATTTGAAATGTGACCTGATAAGAAGGGTGACTTTTGTTGGAATGGGCCTTGTAAGAGGGGTACTACAATATGAACCAATGAAAATACAGCCTTCAGAATCTTGTCAGGGAGGTTTGCTAAAGTTGAAAGCCAGAGAGGATATTTACGTTTACCATGACAGATTAGATTAAGTTGTATCAGAAGGTTACGGAGTGTAGTGTATTTATTATCAATCTAATTGAAATTAGGGAATTTCTTGTATCTTTTTTTATATTTATTTCTGGCAATACACTGACATCTTACAACAGCCTGCTAAGGGTCATGTCTGGATTCTTATCTACAGTCAACCCATCAATGATGCGTCTATATCAATTCTTGAGGTATTTTAAATCAAACACATGCCAAGAGCTGTTGTCCAATCAATCAATGTATTTAAATGTCTTGCATACTGTTGGACAGTCAAACATGAATGGAGGGGGGGGGGGGGTTGTCATGGCCGTGATTGTATGGCAGTTGGATTTACAACTACCTATGCAATCAGTGCCTATCACCACTGATGTTGTGAGTTCGAATCTGGAGGGCGAGGTGTACAACATTATATGATAAATTTTGTCAGTGACTTGCGACAGGTTTTCTCCGGGTACTCCAATTTCCTCTACCAATAATAACTGACCACCACGATATAATTAAAATATTGTTGAAAGTGGCGTTAAACACCATAAATCCAAACTAAGCCAATCAACCATGAAGGAAAGTTCAGCAGACATGACCCTGTACAGAATGTCATTAGATGTTAGTTTATCGGAAATTATTGGTCCGTGCGATGTCACGTTATGAAGTTTAATACAAATAAAAAAATAATTACATCCGTTTTGAAGGTCTCTTACAGTTTCCCTAGTATCCCAGCTTGTTCTATTGAACTTGCTGTCATACTAGTGATCATTTCTATCTCGATCGTCAAAACTGATGTTACTCTGAATGAAAAATACAAAAACCCAACAAGAAACATGTAATTTTAATTAGTTTGATTTAACATAGGGTTTTTATCACAGTGAGTTAGATACACTATATATAAACCAATGTGTTGTGATTTTGTACCTCTTTACAATGATGTGATGACTGGATCTAGCCAAGTTTATTGTGATGTAGTATCTTAGATAATGACATTGTGGTGACACATAGTGTCATCATAGATAATGATATGTTGATGACACTATGTGTCATATATATAATGACATGTTGATGACACTGTATGTGTCATTTTAAATAATGACATGTAGATGACACTATGTGTCATAGATAATAACATGTTGATGGCACTATGTGTCATCATAGATAATGACAAGTTAGTGACACTGCATGTGTCATATGATAGTTAACTTGTTTTAAATGTATATATGTATAAAGAATGCTTATGTTAAAATTGTCATACAACATAATGTTAAATCTGATTAAAATCACATCTCACTTGCTTTCCTTATTACTGATATGTTGTACGTAGGTCGAGGGATCTTGAAAGACCACGTTATTGGTCATATGCGAGTGGACCTTTACCATGAATATTTAGTGGTATGACAAACCTGGGTTATGACCTTTTTCGTCACATTGGACTGCTCGTAAATAAAGCAGTTTAATTTTAAATTATAACACTTTCATAATCCCCCAAACTCCAGTTTCATTTGATGATATAGGTCATATGGGATCACTCGCATGTGACCCATAATATGGTTTCCCCAGATCTCACCAGGGCATTGCACTCATTTTCAAGTAGGAGTTGATAATTCTAAAGTAGAAGGGGGGATCCTTCAAATCCAGTATGAAAAACAAAGTCATATTTTACTTTCACTTTGACATTTTACTTTCACTTTGACATTTTCATTTTTGGAAACAAAATAGCTGGGGGAAAATTGCAATTAGACGGGCAATTTGCCTGGTGTTCAGCTGCTGTGATATGCCCTGTCTCATAAGCCGTGACATATCTGTAAGAAGAGTGAGTGTGATTTTAATTAAATGACATAATGTGGTGATCTGTAGTATATCTATATTTATCTAATAATATGTATATATAAATATATGGAATTAACTTTTTTTGTTTAAAATGTTCAATGCAAATATGTATTATTAGTATACTATTTGGCCAAATGCTGTTTTTAGATTTAAAAAAATAATTATTCTAAAACCAAAGCCATATAATTCCATTATTTAACATTGTTTTAATATCAACAGTGCAGCTAAGTGAAATACTCATGATTTTATTCTTTAAATCAAAACTTTGATGATGTTTGTCTTCCAGCAATGATACGGTTGTTTTAACCTGTAAAAGCCTAATGTTAGATTGTAGATTTTAATGCAATTTGTTTGTATCGTCGGATTTGATTGGTTACTATTCCATGTAAAATTCTCAATCTACAAGTCGTAACTAAGGGGTTCAGTTGGAAGGATCCGCCATTTTTAAAACATGAAATTTTACATGCCAATATGTTTTTCCGCCCATCAAAGACAAAAATTATTATGACATATTGTCGTCCGTCCACAGGTCCTACAATAAATCAAATTTTTATAACCATGTTCAAAAAATATTTAAACAACCTTAACATTGATATGGTACCTATTGATTTGATCATTTACCTGTGTGCTGTTGTGGAGTTATTGGACTTTAATCACAATATAATAGGCATTTAGTCACATGTCTAGCGATCACTTAAGTTTGCTTTGACCTAATTTCAAGATTTGTTTTTAAAAATTGTAGGGAGTTTTAAAGGTACCATGCTTTCAATTTTCAAGATTTCCCTTTGTGCCATTCACATGTAATGCAACTTTGTTCATTAAAAGTGTTTTTGTCCACATTTCTTATGATAGATTAAGTTTGATTTGACCTCAGTGATTTTTTTTGTACAATGGAAAGAGTGATTAAAGTAAGCTCTCTGTTAATTGTGATAATTCTCATAATTCCTGAATTATTAAACTTTTATTTTATATTTTACCGTTGTTGTTAGGATTAATGTATCCTGTGCTCATGACGAAGCTCTTTATTTTTATTTGTCAAAATTTGTCGATTTTATTGAGTTTCATTAAATTTCTATAATGTTTTACTTTTTGACAATGATATAATTGACACAACATGATAGCTCTTTGTAATCTAGATTTATCAATGCATTTGTGAGAGTATTATAAACAAATAATTTCAGTTGTATATATATTATTATATATGTATATACAGTTTATAAAGACATTTTTTATTACTATTTTTTAGTATGTATTTATTCTTCTTTATCTGTATTGAAGATGTTTTTGGAGACACCATATTATGCTCAAGAAAGTGAGTGATCTCCTAAAACAAGTCTCACTGTTTTTTAATGTAGGGTTGTTCGCCCATAAGTCAGACACCTTCTTTCATTACATGACATTCAGAGTCACAGACTTGATATGAGAGAATGTTCGGAAATCCTTTACTGGTACAAAGATGACCCTAGAACAGTTTAAAATATTTAGGATCATTTGTATTTTCAAATTTTAGACGGTTTGTAGTTCAAATTTTAGACAGTTTGTAGTTCAAATTTTAGACAATTTGTAATTCAAATTTTAGACGGTTTGCACTTCAAATGTTAGAATGTTGTAGCTCAAATGTTTCTAATTAAAAATAAGATTTTATGCATAATATATGTGTGATCCTTTACTCTTGTTTATAATGCATTAGAAAATGGAGTCATGAAAATCACTGTAACTATATTGTTGTTGTTTTAATTAAACAATGCAATACTTAAACAATGCTGTAAATTGGACATTAACCGTGATTGGAGGTTTTTATTATTGCACTGTAATATTTAAAATTCTATGCACAAATTATCTTTGTATTTACTGTTAAATTCTAATTAAACAAAAATGGGACCAACGTGATACTGGTTAAAAACTGTAAACCTTGTTAAACCTCACTGTTATATTTCATATTCTTGATATTTTATACATGTAATGTATTATTCATTTTATTTTAAATTTGTAAGTATCAAAAAAATTTCATCTAAGAGTCTTAGAGACATCACTATTTAAAACCTCAACATATTTCATTTCATTTTTGTCAAACAATAAAAGAAAATCATTAACATTTAATCGACACATCAAAATTTGTGATGAGTAAATTAAGTTGAAAAGCACCAAGTTTAAAACAGGACTTCAGAAAAATTTTGACTTAACTGAAATTTCAAGTAAACCAAGTTTGACATAATGAGATTCAACTGTAAAATAATAATTTGAAGGAATATTATTTTTGTTTTAGATTCTGTAATAGAAATCTTGTACAGAATTGGCAAACATCTCTGTCAGATTCTTCAAAAGCATTACATTATAGGGTTTTTAAAACCAAATTCGAATTCAAGGAATATTTCAATATTTTAAATATAGGTGATGCAATCAGACTGTGTAGATTTAGGACAACAAATCACTATCTACCGATTGAAACCGGTAGATGGAGAAATATTGATCGAGGAAACAGGCACTGTATTTTATGTAATTGTCAGAAATTAGGCGATGAATACCACTATGTTTTAGAGTGTTCCTCTTTAAACGAAAAACGCAAGCAGCTTCTTCCGAAATATTTTGTGAAAAGACATAATGTTGTCAAATTTTTGGAACTTTTTTTTTTACAAAAAAAACCAGTCATTGTTATGAAAATTATGTATAGTTATCAAACATGTCAATAAGAATAAGGTCTTTTGTACTCCTGGCTTACCCACTGTTGCTCATTAACCTATTTAACCCTTCTGTCTGTATATTTTGTAAATAGTCTTGTTATGTTATTAATATTTTGTTGTTTTTCTCAGTACCAATGTATTTGGCTGTAGGAGAATAAAGATATATATGTATTAATATATGTTAAGCTTTATTTTATTGTAAATAATATACATACAATTGTAATCAGATCTAAATATAGATATACTAAATATAGATATACTAAATATGGATATACTAAATATAGATACCGGTATGCTAAATATAGATATACTAAATATGGATATACTAAATATAGATACCGGTATACTAAATATAGATATACTGAATATAGATACCGGTATACTAAATATAGATATACTGAATATAGATACCGGTATACTAAATATAGATATACTGAATATATTAACATCATATAATACTAGCTTACCATGTTATAACCAGCATCAGGTTAATATATTCTAGAGGTTGTATAGTCATTCATAATTCCTTTGATGTCATAAGAGCAGCTTTAATACTTTTCTGTCAAAGGGAGGTAAATGTAATTTAGAGAATTTAGGTTGGCAATATCATCTTTTGTTTTATTATTGATAGTAAAAAATATTCTGGTTTAATAGGTTGCCATGTACGGAATGTACTCAGGGTTTACAGGTTGCCATGTACGGAATGTACTCAGGGTTTACAGGCCGCCATGTATGGAATGTACTCAGGGTTTACAGGCAGCCATTTATTCAGATTTTACTGTATACAAATTACTAGAAATAATTTGGTTTTGGCAGACCACCATTTAGAAGTGTGCTTGAAACTGATTCCATAATGATTCCAAAGAGCAAAAGATTGGCATTTAATAAATAATGGGATATTTGTTTTTAGAAATGTGTGAATAGTTGATGTCGAATATACTACAGTTGAACTTGTGCAATCCGACACCTGAGTTTTCCGACATCCTGTGCCATCCGACAAAAATTTCTGGTCTCAAAATATTTCTTTTAACTAAATAAAACCTGAGTATTCTGACATCCTGTACAATGCGATACATTTCCCTGGTCCCTTGCAATTGATGTGTCAGATTAGAGAGGTTCAACTGTAGTATAAAATGAACACAAACAACTCCAGGCAGTAGACAATGTAATATTGAAATAAACTGGAAAATATCTTTTTGTCCTATATCCATTCCTTTGAAAAAAAATTCCCTATAATAATTTTAGTTATGCCATCTAATCTAACATTTCTCACAAATGTTAAAGGTATCAAATTTACCTCAGTCTAAGATTTTGCTATTATATTTTGGAATTGTCCCCGACAATGTGGTATATTATTTGTTTTACATTTTATGATATCATATGTCACATAATAATGTTAGCTATTAATATTAGACATTTATATGCACTATTTCTTGTTAATCTCGGTGAGTATTGAATTGTACAATGATGTTTTTTTCTTCAGTCAGTGATATATATATGTAATAAGATAAAATGTATGACCTAATTTTGTCAAAGCTGATTTGATATTAATTTTAATAATGTCGGTGGCTTTACAGTTCTAAACTAATCAGAAACTTTGATATTTTTATTAACAGGTTTATTAAGTCATTATCCATTATTTTTTCATGGTTCTGCTTTTTTTTTAATTTCAATTTTTTAATGTTTTAACAGATATATAATGTAGGTATTCTTTGAATTTAATATTTTTTCATGGTTCTGCCTTTTTTTGTGTTGAAATTTCTATTTTTTCGTGTTTTAGCAGCTTTAGATATATGATATATATCTTCTTTGAATATATTATTTTTTCATGGTTTGGCGCTTTTTTTTTTAATTTCAATTTTTTAGTGTTTTGACAGCTTTAGATATAAAATGCATGTCTTGGTTGAATCCATTCATTTGTCATGGTTGTTTTTTTTTAAAGTGAATTTTATGGAGTTATGAAGTGAAAGTAAAATCCGTAATATTTTTTTTAGCGGAAAATGCGTTAAAAGTTAATTAATGTGTAAATTAATCTGTTTTTGGTCTTGAAGTGATTTATTTGGTATGTTTTGCAAGCACATTTAAATATTAAAGCCATTGTACAGTCTGTTAGGTCATGTTTTTTTTTTTTTTTTTTTTTAAATATGTAATAAAAATGGAGATCTCTAGCTAAAATTAAATTACATACCATTATTATATGGGGGCCATCGTGGTCGTGATCATATGGTAGTTGGATTTACAAATACCTATGCAATCAGTGTCTATCACCACTGAAGTTGCGAGTTTGAATCTCAATCAGGGCGAGGAGCACAACATTATGTGATAAAGTTTGTCAGTGACTTGTGGCAGGTTGCTGGTTTTCTCCAGGTCCTCCGGTTTCCTCCACCAATAAAACTGACTGTCACGATATAAATTAAATATTGTTGAAAGTGGCATTAAACACCATGAAACCAAACCAAACTATTATTATATGTAGAATCTGTTAAAAAGAATTAATGTACAATGTATTTTGCCGCCATTTATAAGCCATATTGCAGCTCTATAATTACAATCAGGACAGAAGCCTCTAATTGTAACTTTATAATAAGGATGTTGTGTATAATACTGTCTTATTATCATCATGGTGCTATATATCAAGAAATGTGTCATACTCAAATAAATAAATAAACAAATATATATATAGCTTGTTGTTTTTATTGTACATGTGTTTAGTAGATAAAGAAACATTAGAGAAAACCAAAAGGGTAATCACGAATGTACAATCAAGAGACATCACGAATGTACAATCAATCTAAAAAAGAAGAATATGGCAACCCTCTCCAGCTTCCATATAGGTACACTAAAACGTCTACAATCTCTACCAATCAGAACAACAACTTCTGCTGTATACCTGTTGTTGGGAACATTAATAGCAATATCCGCCGAACTGTACAAAAGACAACTGAGCCTGCTCCACCAAATAGCGATGAGTGGAAATGTTTCAATTAGAGAAATAGCCTGGAGACAATACAATGTGGGCAGACCTGCTAGCTTTTTCATCAGAATAGTTGACATACTAGACCTGTACGAACTGCCACCTTTTACTGAGGTAATGAATGGACACTTAAAAAAAATTGAATGGAAAGGTATTGTAAAAAAGTCAATCAACACCTACTGGAATACAAAGTCACAACAGGACTGCCAGAGCAAATCATCCTTGAGCCTGCTCAGCACTACATCACTAGAGATGGGGAAAACTCATATTGTTTGGGACTCGATCAACAATTCAGTCCGGGATGTAAGAAAGACCATTACAAAGGCAAGAATGCTAACAGGAACATACATGCTACAAACACTAAAAAGCAAGTTCAACCAGTCCGAGGTGGATCCGACCTGCCCAATGTGCAAACTGGAAACAGAAACCATAACTCACGTTATTGCAAGCTGCCCACTATATAATGAGATCAGGAAAGAACACTGTAAAAATTAAGGGAACTGTTATAACTGCTATTGGCTTTGATAGTTGGAAAAGAAACTTCAATAAAAAGGACATTATATGCCAGCTAGTCATTGACTGTCAAAAACTGGTGGACACAGGTCTGCTGCCAAAGAATGATGATCTACTACACGGAACAGGGTAGCAAATGATATATGCGTTCCACGGAATATCCTACGGGATACCCCCGATTTGTCTTACGTTCAGCCAGAGGGTAATTATTATTTCAAAACTTCAGATTCGTATCAAATTTAAAAATCTTGTTCTATTAATATTTCGGACTGTCTTAAATCTCCAGGTACTTGTGACTCTTCTCCATGCATTACTACTTGCAAAATAAAAACTGACAAAAATAATACTTGTAAAACATGCGTCATGCTAATAACTTCTCCTGAATTTACAAGTAATTTAACTGGAAAAACGTACTACACCAAATCGTTTGAACCTCTGGACTGTTCTACTAAAAATGTCATTTACGGTATAGAATGTACACTCTGTGGACTTTTGTATGTTGGTGAAACTCGTCAAACATTGCGAAGTAGGATGAGCCAACATCGATATGATGCAAAAGATCCCAAATACAGGATTTTGTATAATCATTTCAATCAACCGGGTCATGACCGCTGTTTGACGATGAAAGTTCGAATCATCGAGAAGATTTACCATCATACAAACAGTCCTATTCTTAGTACATCTTACCGCACCGATAGAGAGTTGTTCTGGATAAAGGAATTAGGCACTGCAATGCCTTACGGTTGCAATGATAACATCAAAGGAATGGGAAATTTGTCAAGTCCTGGATGCAACGAAATCAACGTGATGAGCCTTTTTAATACTATTCCAAGAACTAAACGTAGCCATGGTCATAAAAGAATTCAACATCCTAATGTTAAAAAGTCCTCTAAACCAAGAACGTTACAAGATACTTTTAATGATTTACTTTCTAATATACAGAAACCTCTTGGAATTCATCATATTCGTACAATCTTATTTTCACTACCTGTAAACTACCTCAAAGATCTTAGGGATTTTGGACTTGACAAAGGAGGCGTAGATCCTTTTTCTCCTAAGTACAGATTGTCTAGTTTTATATGTGACGTGGCGTCCTTTCGTCTTTTTAAACCAGTTCGATCTGAACCTCTTCATGATAACAACAGAAAATTCCTCCATATTCCGTTTGCTAACAAAGGAATCGATGCTATTAACATCAGCAACATTCTTAATAGAAAAGAGGTCGTAAAAGAAATTCCACCATATTTCAAAAATCAATCTGTTCCCATTGTCTCCTATAGCTACACTAACAGCATTGGCCGTAAAATTTTCAACTACAAAGAAGCATTGCAAGATATTAACATAGAAGAGTACCTTAAGAACCCTCTGACTTGTGACTGCTCCCACTCTCCTTTTCAATACAACCCATCTGGACATGTAATCACTGGTGATCTGAATATCATTCAACATGAGAGTCTCCGAAAGGTGATTTCTCATGGTCCTAAATTCAGAGAACCTCAACACATCAATTGGAAACATAATTTCAAGATAATTATGGATGCTGTTGAAGATTATGCCAGAAGGTGGATAAAGAGAGAAGTAGACCAAGATCCTGAGTTAGAGTCCTTGTCAGACTGGGTTAGAACAATTAGGTCTCTAGTACAAGGTCGGATTCACAAACTCAAAAATTGTGTTAATAGTCGACCTAAGTCTGTATTTAAAGACCAAGAAGCCGTTAAGTGTCTTTCCTCTCTTCATGACAAATATGTTATCGTTCCTGCGGACAAGGCTTCCAACAATATCGTGTTTGTATGTAAATCATATTACTTCGAATGCCTAATCAAGGAATTAGGCATAAATAGCAACACCTCTAGTAATACCACATACAAACCAACTTCGTTCGACAAAGATGAAATCCTAGCTAACCACAGATCATTCATGACCTCTTTAAACATTCCCTCTGGTAAAGAGTCTGAGGACTTACCCTATTTATATTGGATACCTAAACTCCATAAGACACCATACAAAGAAAGGTACATAGCGGGATCATCAACTTGTTCGACGAAAGAATTGTCTATTCACCTGACAAATATTCTGTCTGCAGTAAAAGAGGGACAACAGAAATATTGTGAAACTGTTTACTCGCGTAGTGGCATAAATCACATGTGGATTTTGAAAAACTCTAAAGATCTTTTGGATAACCTGAAATCAAGATCTTTCTCTCAGGTATCCTCCATCAAAACTTTTGATTTTTCAACTCTATATACCACCCTACCGCATGACAAATTAAAAACCCGCTTAAAAGAAACAATTCATAAAGCTTTTAGTCATAGAAACTATGGCTCAAAATTTGTTGTGTTAGGCTACAATTCCACATATTTTTCAAACAAAATTCATAAAGGTAAAACATGCTACTCCGAGGAACAAGTGATCAGTATGCTGGAGTTCCTCATCGATAACATATTTGTCTCCTTTGGAGGGACACTGTTTCAGCAGGTCGTCGGCATACCAATGGGTACGAATTGTGCCCCTCTTCTAGCCGATTTATTTTTATACTCATATGAGTCGGAGTTTCTTCAAAAGCTTGTAAAAGATAAGAAGATTCATGAGGCTAGAGCCTTTAATTTCACATACAGGTATATTGATGACGTTTTATCTATCAATAATTCTAGATTTGCAGAATTTCTTCCATTGATATACCCTCCAGAGCTGGAAGTTAAAGAGACCACCGATACAGCTTCGTCCGCATCATTTTTGGACTTATACCTCGAATTTGACGACAGTGGTCAACTCAGTACTAAAATTTATGATAAGCGGGACGACTTCAATTTTAAAATCATAAATTTTCCAAACATGTGCAGCAATATACCAGCTTCTCCTGCATATGGTGTTTACATCTCGCAATTGATTCGCTATGCAAGGGCCAGTAGCAATTATTCTGATTTCCTGAAACGTCATCTTCATCTGAGAAACAGGCTACTGGACCAGGGCTATAAAAAGATTCGCCTTATTCGATCTCTTAAAAAGTTTATATTCCGATACCAATATCTTGTCGAAATATATTCCGTCTCTGCAGAAAAAATTATAAGCGATGCATTTTCATATAGTGAAAATGTATAAAGATAAAGAAGTCAAAAATGTCAAGAATTTTTTTTGTCAATGTGTGACGTAAAAATATTTTTGACATTTACGTCACCGAATATGGTACTGCTTTGACTACTATTTTACCTATTTTGTTCCTGTATTTAAATACTGTTACAGTGACAGCCGGAACCTTTGAACCGTAATGAGAGCGGGAGGTTTGGCCCCTTAAAATCTGATTCAACCCACCATTTCTTTAGAAATGCCTGTACCAAGTCAGGGTCATTACGGTTTTCACAGTTTTCCGGTTGTTGACTGATTTTGTCTGTTTATATAATTATGAGTTTTGACTTTCCCTTTGTAAGATTGTTCGGAGTTCGGTAATTTTGTTATTACCTTTATATATGATATTGAAACAGCATCAAAGGTCCTATGTCACGCCATACATACAAGAAGACTAAACTTCAACTGTGCCGAATAAAGACTGGTATGGATGGCAGTCTGTGTAACATCTGCCACATCTCTATCCATTTATGTCACCATCTATTAGACTATAAGAAATTTACTTATCGGTACTTTAGTTTTAGATTTTATAATAAGTTCTTCACTTTTTATTCCTTTCTGTCACTGCTTGTGATATGATATGTATGAATCCTCAATATCGATAATTGAGCTTTTAGATTTTAAAATAATTCAACTACACAAATGTAGGATAGGTCGATTCAGGTGCGTCTGAATCCTATGAAAATTAGAGGAACTTAACCGCTGTTGCCTATTAATGACAGTAATAAGCAAATAGTCAAGTAGTAGCAGGACATTATAGAGTTAATTTTTCTTAACTTTATCGCTACGCTATTTACCCATGCGAGTTCCGCAAATATCTCTGTATATAATTCCAGTGTACATATACCTGATTCATACAAATTGGTGGAGGAAATTCATGGTCAACTCAAAATTGGTGGTGGATAAAAAGAGTGCTAGACTGGAGTGAAAACGGAAATAGAAGAAGTAGAAGAAGAATTGGCAATAATCTAGACACAGGACGAAGGCAAACAAAGCTCTAAATCATGAATGTACAATCAAGAGAGGCAATAATCTAGACACAGGACGAAGGCAAACAAAGCTCTAAATCATGAATGTACAATCAAGAGAGGCAATAATCTAGACACAGGACGAAGGCAAACAAAGCTCTAAATCATGAATGTACAATCAAGAGAGGCAATAATCTAGACACAGGACGAAGGCAAACAAAGCTCTAAATCATGAATGTACAATCAAGAGACATTGGCAATAATCTAGACACAGGACGAAGGCAAACAAAGCTCTAAATCATGAATGTACAATCAAGAGACATCGGCAATAATCTAGACACAGGACGAAGGCAAACAAAGCTCTAAATCATGAATGTACAATCAAGAGGGGCAATAATCTAGACACAGGACGAAGGCAAACAAAGCTCTAAATCATGAATGTACAATCAAGAGACATCGGCAATAATCTAGACACAGGACGAAGGCAAACAAAGCTCTAAATCATGAATGTACAATCAAGAGGGGCAATAATCTAGACACAGGACGAAGGCAAACAAAGCTCTAAATCATGAATGTACAATCAAGAGGGGCAATAATCTAGACACAGGACGAAGGCAAACAAAGCTCTAAATCATGAATGTACAATCAAGAGAGACATTGGCAATAATCTAGACACAGGACGAAGGCAAACAAAGCTCTAAATCACGAATGTACAATCAAGAGAGGCAATAATCTAGACACAAGACGAAGGCAAACAAAGCTCTAAATCATGAATGTACAATCAAGAGAGACATTGGCAATAATCTAGACACAGGACGAAGGCAAACAAAGCTCTAAATCATGAATGTACAATCAAGAGACATTGGCAATAATCTAGACACAGGACGAAGGCAAACAAAGCTCTAAATCATGAATGTACAATCAAGAGAGGCAATAATCTAGACACAGGACGAAGGCAAACAAAGCTCTAAATCACGAATGTACAATCAAGAGGGGCAATAATCTAGACACAGGACGAAGGCAAACAAAGCTCTAAATCACGAATGTACAATCAAGAGACATTGGCAATAATCTAGACACAGGACGAAGGCAAACAAAGCTCTAAATCATGAATGTACAATCAAGAGAGGCAATAATCTAGACACAGGACGAAGGCAAACAAAGCTCTAAATCATGAATGTACAATCAAGAGGGGCAATAATCTAGACACAGGACGAAGGCAAACAAAGCTCTAAATCATGAATGTACAATCAAGAGAGGCAATAATCTAGACACAGGACGAAGGCAAACAAAGCTCTAAATCACGAATGTACAATTAAGAGGGGCAATAATCTAGACACAGGACGAAGGCAAACAAAGCTCTAAATCATGAATGTACAATCAAGAGAGGCAATAATCTAGACACAGGACGAAGGCAAACAAAGCTCTAAATCATGAATGTACAATCAAGAGAGGCAATAATCTAGACACAGGACGAAGGCAAACAAAGCTCTAAATCATGAATGTACAATCAAGAGAGGCAATAATCTAGACACAGGACGAAGGCAAACAAAGCTCTAAATCATGAATGTACAATCAAGAGGGGCAATAATCTAGACACAGGACGAAGGCAAACAAAGCTCTAAATCATGAATGTACAATCAAGAGAGGCAATAATCTAGACACAGGACGAAGGCAAACAAAGCTCTAAATCACGAATGTACAATCAAGAGGGGCAATAATCTAGACACAGGACGAAGGCAAGCAAAGTTCTAAATCATGAATGTACAATCAAGAGACATTGGCAATAATCTAGACACAGGACGAAGGCAAACAAAGCTCTAAATCACGAATGTACAATCAAGAGAGGCAATAATCTAGACACAGGACGAAGGCAAACAAAGCTCTAAATCACGAATGTACAATCAAGAGACATCGGCAATAATCTAGACACAGGACGAAGGCAAACAAAGCTCTAAATCACGAATGTACAATCAAGAGAGGCAATAATCTAGACACAGGACGAAGGCAAACAAAGCTCTAAATCACGAATGTACAATCAAGAGACATCGGCAATAATCTAGACACAGGACGAAGGCAAACAAAGCTCTAAATCACGAATGTACAATCAAGAGAGGCAATAATCTAGACACAGGACGAAGGCAAACAAAGCTCTAAATCACGAATGTACAATCAAGAGACATCGGCAATAATCTAGACACAGGACGAAGGCAAACAAAGCTCTAAATCACGAATGTACAATCAAGAGGGGCAATAATCTAGACACAGGACGAAGGCAAACAAAGCTCTAAATCATGAATGTACAATCAAGAGAGGCAATAATCTAGACACAGGACGAAGGCAAACAAAGCTCTAAATCACGAATGTACAATCAAGAGGGGCAATAATCTAGACACAGGACGAAGGCAAACAAAGCTCTAAATCACGAATGTACAATCAAGAGAGGCAATAATCTAGACACAGGACGAAGGCAAACAAAGCTCTAAATCATGAATGTACAATCAAGAGAGGCAATAATCTAGACACAGGACGAAGGCAAACAAAGCTCTAAATCATGAATGTACAATCAAGAGACATTGGCAATAATCTAGACACAGGACGAAGGCAAACAAAGCTCTAAATCACGAATGTACAATCAAGAGAGGCAATAATCTAGACACAGGACGAAGGCAAACAAAGCTCTAAATCACGAATGTACAATCAAGAGAGGCAATAATCTAGACACAGGACGAAGGCAAACAAAGCTCTAAATCACGAATGTACAATCAAGAGAGGCAATAATCTAGACACAGGACGAAGGCAAACAAAGCTCTAAATCATGAATGTACAATCAAGAGACATTGGCAATAATCTAGACACAGGACGAAGGCAAACAAAGCTCTAAATCACGAATGTACAATCAAGAGAGGCAATAATCTAGACACAGGACGAAGGCAAACAAAGCTCTAAATCATGAATGTACAATCAAGAGGGGCAATAATCTAGACACAGGACGAAGGCAAACAAAGCTCTAAATCATGAATGTACAATCAAGAGACATTGGCAATAATCTAGACACAGGACGAAGGCAAACAAAGCTCTAAATCATGAATGTACAATCAAGAGAGGCAATAATCTAGACACAGGACGAAGGCAAACAAAGCTCTAAATCATGAATGTACAATCAAGAGACATTGGCAATAATCTAGACACAGGACGAAGGCAAACAAAGCTCTAAATCATGAATGTACAATCAAGAGGGGCAATAATCTAGACACAGGACGAAGGCAAACAAAGCACTAAATCACGAATGTACAATCAAGAGAGGCAATAATCTAGACACAGGACGAAGGCAAACAAAGCTCTAAATCACGAATGTACAATCAAGAGAGGCAATAATCTAGACACAGGACGAAGGCAAACAAAGCTCTAAATCACGAATGTACAATCAAGAGACATTGGCAATAATCTAGACACAGGACGAAGGCAAACAAAGCTTTCAATCATGAATGTACAATCAAGAGAGGCAATAATCTAGACACAGGACGAAGGCAAACAAAGCTCTAAATCATGAATGTACAATCAAGAGGGGCAATAATCTAGACACAGGACGAAGGCAAACAAAGCTCTAAATCATGAATGTACAATCAAGAGACATTGGCAATAATCTAGACACAGGACGAAGGCAAACAAAGCTCTAAATCATGAATGTACAATCAAGAGAGGCAATAATCTAGACACAGGACGAAGGCAAACAAAGCTCTAAATCATGAATGTACAATCAAGAGACATTGGCAATAATCTAGACACAGGACGAAGGCAAACAAAGCTCTAAATCATGAATGTACAATCAAGAGACATTGGCAATAATCTAGACACAGGACGAAGGCAAACAAAGCTCTAAATCATGAATGTACAATCAAGAGAGGCAATAATCTAGACACAGGACGAAGGCAAACAAAGCACTAAATCACGAATGTACAATCAAGAGAGGCAATAATCTAGACACAGGACGAAGGCAAACAAAGCTCTAAATCATGAATGTACAATCAAGAGACATTGGCAATAATCTAGACACAGGACGAAGCCAAACAAAGCTCTAAATCACGAATGTACAATCAAGAGACATTGGCAATAATCTAGACACAGGACGAAGGCAAACAAAGCTCTAAATCATGAATGTACAATCAAGAGAGGCAATAATCTAGACACAGGACGAAGGCAAACAAAGCTCTAAATCATGAATGTACAATCAAGAGGGGCAATAATCTAGACACAGGACGAAGGCAAACAAAGCTCTAAATCATGAATGTACAATCAAGAGACATTGGCAATAATCTAGACACAGGACGAAGGCAAACAAAGCTCTAAATCACGAATGTACAATCAAGAGACATTGGCAATAATCTAGACACAGGACGAAGGCAAACAAAGCTCTAAATCATGAATGTACAATCAAGAGAGGCAATAATCTAGACACAGGACGAAGGCAAACAAAGTTCTAAATCATGAATGTACAATCAAGAGACATTGGCAATAATCTAGACACAGGACGAAGGCAAACAAAGCTCTAAATCACGAATGTACAATCAAGAGACATTGGCAATAATCTAGACACAGGACGAAGGCAAACAAAGCTCTAAATCATGAATGTACAATCAAGAGAGGCAATAATCTAGACACAGGACGAAGGCAAACAAAGCACTAAATCACGAATGTACAATCAAGAGACATTGGCAATAATCTAGACACAGGACGAAGGCAAACAAAGCTCTAAATCATGAATGTACAATCAAGAGGGGCAATAATCTAGACACAGGACGAAGGCAAACAAAGCACTAAATCACGAATGTACAATCAAGAGAGGCAATAATCTAGACACAGGACGAAGGCAAACAAAGCTCTAAATCACGAATGTACAATCAAGAGAGGCAATAATCTAGACACAGGACGAAGGCAAACAAAGCTCTAAATCACGAATGTACAATCAAGAGACATTGGCAATAATCTAGACACAGGACGAAAGCAAACAAAGCTCTAAATCACGAATGTACAATCAAGAGAGGCAATAATCTAGACACAGGACGAAGGCAAACAAAGCTCTAAATCATGAATGTACAATCAAGAGACATTGGCAATAATCTAGACACAGGACGAAGGCAAACAAAGCTCTAAATCACGAATGTACAATCAAGAGGGGCAATAATCTAGACACAGGACGAAGGCAAACAAAGCTCTAAATCATGAATGTACAATCAAGAGAGGCAATAATCTAGACACAGGACGAAAGCAAACAAAGCTCTAAATCACGAATGTACAATCAAGAGAGGCAATAATCTAGACACAGGACGAAGGCAAACAAAGCTCTAAATCATGAATGTACAATCAAGAGAGGCAATAATCTAGACACAGGACGAAGGCAAACAAAGCTCTAAATCATGAATGTACAATCAAGAGACATTGGCAATAATCTAGACACAGGACGAAGGCAAACAAAGCTCTAAATCATGAATGTACAATCAAGAGAGGCAATAATCTAGACACAAGACGAAGGCAAACAAAGCTCTAAATCATGAATGTACAATCAAGAGAGGCAATAATCTAGACACAGGACGAAGGCAAACAAAGCTCTAAATCATGAATGTACAATCAAGAGACATTGGCAATAATCTAGACACAGGACGAAGGCAAACAAAGCTCTAAATCACGAATGTACAATCAAGAGGGGCAATAATCTAGACACAGGACGAAGGCAAACAAAGCTCTAAATCATGAATGTACAATCAAGAGAGGCAATAATCTAGACACAGGACGAAGGCAAACAAAGCTCTAAATCACGAATGTACAATCAAGAGGGGCAATAATCTAGACACAGGACGAAGGCAAACAAAGCTCTAAATCACGAATGTACAATCAAGAGACATTGGCAATAATCTAGACACAGGACGAAGGCAAACAAAGCTCTAAATCACGAATGTACAATCAAGAGGGGCAATAATCTAGACACAGGACGAAGGCAAACAAAGCTCTAAATCATGAATGTACAATCAAGAGACATTGGCAATAATCTAGACACAAGACGAAGGCAAACAAAGCTCTAAATCATGAATGTACAATCAAGAGAGGCAATAATCTAGACACAGGACGAAGGCAAACAAAGCTCTAAATCATGAATGTACAATCAAGAGACATTGGCAATAATCTAGACACAGGACGAAGGCAAACAAAGCTCTAAATCATGAATGTACAATCAAGAGACATTGGCAATAATCTAGACACAAGACGAAGGCAAACAAAGCTCTAAATCATGAATGTACAATCAAGAGAGGCAATAATCTAGACACAGGACGAAGGCAAACAAAGCTCTAAATCATGAATGTACAATCAAGAGGGGCAATAATCTAGACACAGGACGAAGGCAAACAAAGCTCTAAATCACGAATGTACAATCAAGAGACATTGGCAATAATCTAGACACAGGACGAAGGCAAACAAAGCTCTAAATCACGAATGTACAATCAAGAGGGGCAATAATCTAGACACAGGACGAAGGCAAACAAAGTTCTAAATCATGAATGTACAATCAAGAGACATTGGCAATAATCTAGACACAGGACGAAGGCAAACAAAGCTCTAAATCATGAATGTACAATCAAGAGAGGCAATAATCTAGACACAGGACGAAGGCAAACAAAGCTCTAAATCATGAATGTACAATCAAGAGAGGCAATAATCTAGACACAGGACGAAGGCAAACAAAGCTCTAAATCACGAATGTACAATCAAGAGACATTGGCAATAATCTAGACACAGGACGAAGGCAAACAAAGCTCTAAATCATGAATGTACAATCAAGAGAGGCAATAATCTAGACACAGGACGAAGGCAAACAAAGCTCTAAATCACGAATGTACAATCAAGAGAGGCAATAATCTAGACACAGGACGAAGGCAAACAAAGCTCTAAATCATGAATGTACAATCAAGAGGGGCAATAATCTAGACACAGGACGAAGGCAAACAAAGCTCTAAATCATGAATGTACAATCAAGAGAGGCAATAATCTAGACACAGGACGAAGGCAAACAAAGCTCTAAATCATGAATGTACAATCAAGAGGGGCAATAATCTAGACACAGGACGAAGGCAAACAAAGCTCTAAATCACGAATGTACAATCAAGAGACATTGGCAATAATCTAGACACAGGACGAAGGCAAACAAAGCTCTAAATCATGAATGTACAATCAAGAGGGGCAATAATCTAGACACAGGACGAAGGCAAACAAAGCTCTAAATCACGAATGTACAATCAAGAGACATTGGCAATAATCTAGACACAAGACGAAGGCAAACAAAGCTCTAAATCATGAATGTACAATCAAGAGGGGCAATAATCTAGACACAGGACGAAGGCAAACAAAGCTCTAAATCACGAATGTACAATCAAGAGGGGCAATAATCTAGACACAGGACGAAGGCAAACAAAGCTCTAAATCATGAATGTACAATCAAGAGACATTGGCAATAATCTAGACACAGGACGAAGGCAAACAAAGCTCTAAATCATGAATGTACAATCAAGAGGGGCAATAATCTAGACACAGGACGAAGGCAAACAAAGCTCTAAATCACGAATGTACAATCAAGAGACATTGGCAATAATCTAGACACAGGACGAAGGCAAACAAAGCTCTAAATCATGAATGTACAATCAAGAGGGGCAATAATCTAGACACAGGACGAAGGCAAACAAAGCTCTAAATCATGAATGTACAATCAAGAGACATTGGCAATAATCTAGACACAGGACGAAGGCAAACAAAGCTCTAAATCATGAATGTACAATCAAGAGGGGCAATAATCTAGACACAGGACGAAGGCAAACAAAGCTCTAAATCACGAATGTACAATCAAGAGAGGCAATAATCTAGACACAGGACGAAGGCAAACAAAGCTCTAAATCATGAATGTACAATCAAGAGACATTGGCAATAATCTAGACACAGGACGAAGGCAAACAAAGCTCTAAATCATGAATGTACAATCAAGAGAGGCAATAATCTAGACACAGGACGAAGGCAAACAAAGCTCTAAATCATGAATGTACAATCAAGAGACATTGGCAATAATCTAGACACAGGACGAAGGCAAACAAAGTTCTAAATCATGAATGTACAATCAAGAGGGGCAATAATCTAGACACAGGACGAAGGCAAACAAAGCTCTAAATCACGAATGTACAATCAAGAGACATTGGCAATAATCTAGACACAGGACGAAGGCAAACAAAGCTCTAAATCACGAATGTACAATCAAGAGAGGCAATAATCTAGACACAGGACGAAGGCAAACAAAGCTCTAAATCACGAATGTACAATCAAGAGACATTGGCAATAATCTAGACACAGGACGAAGGCAAACAAAGCTCTAAATCACGAATGTACAATCAAGAGAGGCAATAATCTAGACACAGGACGAAGGCAAACAAAGCTCTAAATCATGAATGTACAATCAAGAGACATTGGCAATAATCTAGACACAGGACGAAGGCAAACAAAGCTCTAAATCATGAATGTACAATCAAGAGGTGCAATAATCTAGACACAGGACGAAGGCAAACAAAGCTCTAAATCATGAATGTACAATCAAGAGAGGCAATAATCTAGACACAGGACGAAGGCAAACAAAGCTCTAAATCACGAATGTACAATCAAGAGAGGCAATAATCTAGACACAGGACGAAGGCAAACAAAGCTCTAAATCATGAATGTACAATCAAGAGACATTGGCAATAATCTAGACACAGGACGAAGGCAAACAAAGCTCTAAATCATGAATGTACAATCAAGAGGGGCAATAATCTAGACACAGGACGAAGGCAAACAAAGCTCTAAATCATGAATGTACAATCAAGAGACATTGGCAATAATCTAGACACAAGACGAAGGCAAACAAAGCTCTAAATCACGAATGTACAATCAAGAGAGGCAATAATCTAGACACAGGACGAAGGCAAACAAAGCTCTAAATCATGAATGTACAATCAAGAGACATTGGCAATAATCTAGACACAGGACGAAGGCAAACAAAGCTCTAAATCATGAATGTACAATCAAGAGAGGCAATAATCTAGACACAGGACGAAGGCAAACAAAGCTCTAAATCACGAATGTACAATCAAGAGAGGCAATAATCTAGACACAGGACGAAGGCAAACAAAGCTCTAAATCATGAATGTACAATCAAGAGACATTGGCAATAATCTAGACACAGGACGAAGGCAAACAAAGCTCTAAATCATGAATGTACAATCAAGAGGGGCAATAATCTAGACACAGGACGAAGGCAAACAAAGTTCTAAATCATGAATGTACAATCAAGAGACATTGGCAATAATCTAGACACAGGACGAAGGCAAACAAAGTTCTAAATCATGAATGTACAATCAAGAGAGGCAATAATCTAGACACAGGACGAAGGCAAACAAAGCTCTAAATCATGAATGTACAATCAAGAGGGGCAATAATCTAGACACAGGACGAAGGCAAACAAAGCTCTAAATCATGAATGTACAATCAAGAGGGGCAATAATCTAGACACAAGACGAAGGCAAACAAAGCTCTAAATCATGAATGTACAATCAAGAGGGGCAATAATCTAGACACAGGACGAAGGCAAACAAAGCTCTAAATCATGAATGTACAATCAAGAGAGGCAATAATCTAGACACAGGACGAAGGCAAACAAAGTTCTAAATCATGAATGTACAATCAAGAGACATTGGCAATAATCTAGACACAGGACGAAGGCAAACAAAGCTCTAAATCATGAATGTACAATCAATAAGGGTAATAACAAAATTACCGAACTCCGAACAATATTACAAAGGGAAAGTCAAAACTCATAATTATATAAACAGACAAAATCAGTCAACAACCGGAAAACTGTGAAAACCGTAATGACCCTGACTTGGTACAGGCATTTATAAAGAAATGGTGGGTTGAATCAGATTTTAAGGCGCCAAACCTCCCGCTCTCATTACGGTTCAAAGGTTCCGGCTGTCACTATAACAGTATTTAAATACAGGAACAAAATAGCTAAAATAGTTGTCAAAGCAGTACCATATTCAGTGAAGTAAATGTCAAAAACATTTTTACGTCACACATTGATAAAAAAATATTGGCAAACAAAGCTCTAAATCATGAATGTACAATTAAGAGACATTGGCAATAATCTAGACACAGGACGAAGGCAAACAAAGCTTTAAATCACGAATGTACAATCAAGAGGGGCAATAATCTAGACACAGGACGAAGGCAAACAAAGCTCTAAATCACGAATGTACAATCAAGAGACATTGGCAATAATCTAGACACAGGACGAAGGCAAACAAAGCTCTAAATCACGAATGTACAATCAAGAGAGGCAATAATCTAGACACAGGACGAAGGCAAACAAAGCTCTAAATCATGAATGTACAATCAAGAGACATTGGCAATAATCTAGACACAGGACGAAGGCAAACAAAGCACTAAATCATGAATGTACAATCAAGAGACATTGGCAATAATCTAGACACAGGACGAAGGCAAACAAAGCTCTAAATCATGAATGTACAATCAAGAGGGGCAATAATCTAGACACAGGACGAAGGCAAACAAAGCTCTAAATCATGAATGTACAATCAAGAGGGGCAATAATCTAGACACAGGACGAAGGCAAACAAAGCTCTAAATCATGAATGTACAATCAAGAGACATTGGCAATAATCTAGACACAGGACGAAGGCAAACAAAGCTCTAAATCATGAATGTACAATCAAGAGGGGCAATAATCTAGACACAGGACGAAGGCAAACAAAGCTCTAAATCATGAATGTACAATCAAGAGGGGCAATAATCTAGACACAGGACGAAGGCAAACAAAGCTCTAAATCATGAATGTACAATCAAGAGGGGCAATAATCTAGACACAGGACGAAGGCAAACAAAGCTCTAAATCATGAATGTACAATCAAGAGGGGCAATAATCTAGACACAGGACGAAGGCAAACAAAGCTCTAAATCATGAATGTACAATCAAGAGACATTGGCAATAATCTAGACACAGGACGAAGGCAAACAAAGCTCTAAATCATGAATGTACAATCAAGAGGGGCAATAATCTAGACACAGGACGAAGGCAAACAAAGCTCTAAATCATGAATGTACAATCAAGAGGGGCAATAATCTAGACACAGGACGAAGGCAAACAAAGCTCTAAATCATGAATGTACAATCAAGAGGGGCAATAATCTAGACACAGGACGAAGGCAAACAAAGCTCTAAATCATGAATGTACAATCAAGAGAGGCAATAATCTAGACACAGGACGAAGGCAAACAAAGCTTTAAATCACGAATGTACAATCAAGAGAGGCAATAATCTAGACACAGGACGAAGGCAAACAAAGTTCTAAATCATGAATGTACAATCAAGAGAGGCAATAATCTAGACACAGGACGAAGGCAAACAAAGCTCTAAATCATGAATGTACAATCAAGAGGGGCAATAATCTAGACACAGGACGGAGGCAAACAAAGCTCTAAATCATGAATGTACAATCAAGAGGGGCAATAATCTAGACACAGGACGAAGGCAAACAAAGCTCTAAATCATGAATGTACAATCAAGAGGGGCAATAATCTAGACACAGGACGAAGGCAAACAAAGTTCTAAATCATGAATGTACAATCAAGAGACATTGGCAATAATCTAGACACAGGACGAAGGCAAACAAAGCTCTAAATCACGAATGTACAATCAAGAGGGGCAATAATCTAGACACAGGACGAAGGCAAACAAAGTTCTAAATCATGAATGTACAATCAAGAGACATTGGCAATAATCTAGACACAGGACGAAGGCAAACAAAGCTCTAAATCATGAATGTACAATCAAGAGGGGCAATAATCTAGACACAGGACGAAGGCAAACAAAGCTCTAAATCATGAATGTACAATCAAGAGGGGCAATAATCTAGACACAGGACGAAGGCAAACAAAGCTCTAAATCATGAATGTACAATCAAGAGACATTGGCAATAATCTAGACACAGGACGAAGGCAAACAAAGCTCTAAATCATGAATGTACAATCAAGAGAGGCAATAATCTAGACACAGGACGAAGGCAAACAAAGCTCTAAATCATGAATGTACAATCAAGAGGGGCAATAATCTAGACACAGGACGAAGGCAAACAAAGCTCTAAATCATGAATGTACAATCAAGAGAGGCAATAATCTAGACACAGGACGAAGGCAAACAAAGCTCTAAATCATGAATGTACAATCAAGAGGGGCAATAATCTAGACACAGGACGAAGGCAAACAAAGCTCTAAATCATGAATGTACAATCAAGAGAGGCAATAATCTAGACACAGGACGAAGGCAAACAAAGCACTAAATCATGAATGTACAATCAAGAGGGGCAATAATCTAGACACAGGACGAAGGCAAACAAAGCTCTAAATCATGAATGTACAATCAAGAGAGGCAATAATCTAGACACAGGACGAAGGCAAACAAAGCTCTAAATCACGAATGTACAATCAAGAGACATCGGCAATAATCTAGACACAGGACGAAGGCAAACAAAGCACTAAATCATGAATGTACAATCAAGAGACATTGGCAATAATCTAGACACAGGACGAAGGCAAACAAAGCTCTAAATCATGAATGTACAATCAAGAGGGGCAATAATCTAGACACAGGACGAAGGCAAACAAAGCTCTAAATCATGAATGTACAATCAAGAGGGGCAATAATCTAGACACAGGACGAAGGCAAACAAAGCTCTAAATCATGAATGTACAATCAAGAGACATTGGCAATAATCTAGACACAGGACGAAGGCAAACAAAGCTCTAAATCATGAATGTACAATCAAGAGGGGCAATAATCTAGACACAGGACGAAGGCAAACAAAGCTCTAAATCATGAATGTACAATCAAGAGGGGCAATAATCTAGACACAGGACGAAGGCAAACAAAGCTCTAAATCATGAATGTACAATCAAGAGGGGCAATAATCTAGACACAGGACGAAGGCAAACAAAGCTCTAAATCATGAATGTACAATCAAGAGGGGCAATAATCTAGACACAGGACGAAGGCAAACAAAGCTCTAAATCATGAATGTACAATCAAGAGACATTGGCAATAATCTAGACACAGGACGAAGGCAAACAAAGCTCTAAATCATGAATGTACAATCAAGAGGGGCAATAATCTAGACACAGGACGAAGGCAAACAAAGCTCTAAATCATGAATGTACAATCAAGAGGGGCAATAATCTAGACACAGGACGAAGGCAAACAAAGCTCTAAATCATGAATGTACAATCAAGAGGGGCAATAATCTAGACACAGGACGAAGGCAAACAAAGCTCTAAATCATGAATGTACAATCAAGAGAGGCAATAATCTAGACACAGGACGAAGGCAAACAAAGCTTTAAATCACGAATGTACAATCAAGAGAGGCAATAATCTAGACACAGGACGAAGGCAAACAAAGTTCTAAATCATGAATGTACAATCAAGAGAGGCAATAATCTAGACACAGGACGAAGGCAAACAAAGCTCTAAATCATGAATGTACAATCAAGAGGGGCAATAATCTAGACACAGGACGGAGGCAAACAAAGCTCTAAATCATGAATGTACAATCAAGAGGGGCAATAATCTAGACACAGGACGAAGGCAAACAAAGCTCTAAATCATGAATGTACAATCAAGAGGGGCAATAATCTAGACACAGGACGAAGGCAAACAAAGTTCTAAATCATGAATGTACAATCAAGAGACATTGGCAATAATCTAGACACAGGACGAAGGCAAACAAAGCTCTAAATCACGAATGTACAATCAAGAGGGGCAATAATCTAGACACAGGACGAAGGCAAACAAAGTTCTAAATCATGAATGTACAATCAAGAGACATTGGCAATAATCTAGACACAGGACGAAGGCAAACAAAGCTCTAAATCATGAATGTACAATCAAGAGGGGCAATAATCTAGACACAGGACGAAGGCAAACAAAGCTCTAAATCATGAATGTACAATCAAGAGGGGCAATAATCTAGACACAGGACGAAGGCAAACAAAGCTCTAAATCATGAATGTACAATCAAGAGACATTGGCAATAATCTAGACACAGGACGAAGGCAAACAAAGCTCTAAATCATGAATGTACAATCAAGAGAGGCAATAATCTAGACACAGGACGAAGGCAAACAAAGCTCTAAATCATGAATGTACAATCAAGAGGGGCAATAATCTAGACACAGGACGAAGGCAAACAAAGCTCTAAATCATGAATGTACAATCAAGAGAGGCAATAATCTAGACACAGGACGAAGGCAAACAAAGCTCTAAATCATGAATGTACAATCAAGAGGGGCAATAATCTAGACACAGGACGAAGGCAAACAAAGCTCTAAATCATGAATGTACAATCAAGAGAGGCAATAATCTAGACACAGGACGAAGGCAAACAAAGCACTAAATCATGAATGTACAATCAAGAGGGGCAATAATCTAGACACAGGACGAAGGCAAACAAAGCTCTAAATCATGAATGTACAATCAAGAGAGGCAATAATCTAGACACAGGACGAAGGCAAACAAAGCTCTAAATCACGAATGTACAATCAAGAGACATCGGCAATAATCTAGACACAGGACGAAGGCAAACAAAGCTCTAAATCATGAATGTACAATCAAGAGGGGCAATAATCTAGACACAGGACGAAGGCAAACAAAGCTCTAAATCATGAATGTACAATCAAGAGAGGCAATAATCTAGACACAGGACGAAGGCAAACAAAGCTCTAAATCATGAATGTACAATCAAGAGGGGCAATAATCTAGACACAGGACGAAGGCAAACAAAGCTCTAAATCATGAATGTACAATCAAGAGGGGCAATAATCTAGACACAGGACGAAGGCAAACAAAGCTCTAAATCATGAATGTACAATCAAGAGGGGCAATAATCTAGACACAGGACGAAGGCAAACAAAGCTCTAAATCATGAATGTACAATCAAGAGGGGCAATAATCTAGACACAGGACGAAGGCAAACAAAGTTCTAAATCATGAATGTACAATCAAGAGACATTGGCAATAATCTAGACACAGGACGAAGGCAAACAAAGCTCTAAATCACGAATGTACAATCAAGAGGGGCAATAATCTAGACACAGGACGAAGGCAAACAAAGTTCTAAATCATGAATGTACAATCAAGAGACATTGGCAATAATCTAGACACAGGACGAAGGCAAACAAAGCTCTAAATCATGAATGTACAATCAAGAGGGGCAATAATCTAGACACAGGACGAAGGCAAACAAAGCTCTAAATCATGAATGTACAATCAAGAGGGGCAATAATCTAGACACAGGACGAAGGCAAACAAAGCTCTAGATCATGAATGTACAATCAAGAGACATTGGCAATAATCTAGACACAGGACGAAGGCAAACAAAGCTCTAAATCATGAATGTACAATCAAGAGAGGCAATAATCTAGACACAGGACGAAGGCAAACAAAGCTCTAAATCATGAATGTACAATCAAGAGGGGCAATAATCTAGACACAGGACGAAGGCAAACAAAGCTCTAAATCATGAATGTACAATCAAGAGAGGCAATAATCTAGACACAGGACGAAGGCAAACAAAGCTCTAAATCATGAATGTACAATCAAGAGGGGCAATAATCTAGACACAGGACGAAGGCAAACAAAGCTCTAAATCATGAATGTACAATCAAGAGAGGCAATAATCTAGACACAGGACGAAGGCAAACAAAGCTCTAAATCATGAATGTACAATCAAGAGGGGCAATAATCTAGACACAGGACGAAGGCAAACAAAGCTCTAAATCACGAATGTACAATCAAGAGGGGCAATAATCTAGACACAGGACGAAGGCAAACAAAGCTCTAAATCATGAATGTACAATCAAGAGAGGCAATAATCTAGACACAGGACGAAGGCAAACAAAGCTCTAAATCACGAATGTACAATCAAGAGACATCGGCAATAATCTAGACACAGGACGAAGGCAAACAAAGCTCTAAATCATGAATGTACAATCAAGAGGGGCAATAATCTAGACACAGGACGAAGGCAAACAAAGCTCTAAATCATGAATGTACAATCAAGAGAGGCAATAATCTAGACACAGGACGAAGGCAAACAAAGCTCTAAATCATGAATGTACAATCAAGAGGGGCAATAATCTAGACACAGGACGAAGGCAAACAAAGCTCTAAATCATGAATGTACAATCAAGAGGGGCAATAATCTAGACACAGGACGAAGGCAAACAAAGCTCTAAATCATGAATGTACAATCAAGAGGGGCAATAATCTAGACACAGGACGAAGGCAAACAAAGCTCTAAATCATGAATGTACAATCAAGAGGGGCAATAATCTAGACACAGGACGAAGGCAAACAAAGTTCTAAATCATGAATGTACAATCAAGAGAGGCAATAATCTAGACACAGGACGAAGGCAAACAAAGTTCTAAATCATGAATGTACAATCAAGAGAGGCAATAATCTAGACACAGGACGAAGGCAAACAAAGTTCTAAATCATGAATGTACAATCAAGAGAGGCAATAATCTAGACACAGGACGAAGGCAAACAAAGCTCTAAATCATGAATGTACAATCAAGAGGGGCAATAATCTAGACACAGGACGAAGGCAAACAAAGCTCTAAATCATGAATGTACAATCAAGAGGGGCAATAATCTAGACACAGGACGAAGGCAAACAAAGCTCTAAATCATGAATGTACAATCAAGAGGGGCAATAATCTAGACACAGGACGAAGGCAAACAAAGTTCTAAATCATGAATGTACAATCAAGAGACATTGGCAATAATCTAGACACAGGACGAAGGCAAACAAAGCTCTAAATCATGAATGTACAATCAAGAGGGGCAATAATCTAGATACAGGACGAAGGCAAACAAAGCTCTAAATCATGAATGTACAATCAAGAGACATTGGCAATAATCTAGACACAGGACGAAGGCAAACAAAGCTCTAAATCATGAATGTACAATCAAGAGACATTGGCAATAATCTAGACACAGGACGAAGGCAAACAAAGCTCTAAATCATGAATGTACAATCAAGAGGGGCAATAATCTAGACACAGGACGAAGGCAAACAAAGCTCTAAATCATGAATGTACAATCAAGAGGGGCAATAATCTAGACACAGGACGAAGGCAAACAAAGTTCTAAATCATGAATGTACAATCAAGAGACATTGGCAATAATCTAGACACAGGACGAAGGCAAACAAAGCTCTAAATCATGAATGTACAATCAAGAGGGGCAATAATCTAGATACAGGACGAAGGCAAACAAAGCTCTAAATCATGAATGTACAATCAAGAGACATTGGCAATAATCTAGACACAGGACGAAGGCAAACAAAGCTCTAAATCATGAATGTACAATCAAGAGACATTGGCAATAATCTAGACACAGGACGAAGGCAAACAAAGCTCTAAATCATGAATGTACAATCAAGAGGGGCAATAATCTAGACACAGGACGAAGGCAAACAAAGCTCTAAATCATGAATGTACAATCAAGAGGGGCAATAATCTAGACACAGGACGAAGGCAAACAAAGTTCTAAATCATGAATGTACAATCAAGAGACATTGGCAATAATCTAGACACAGGACGAAGGCAAACAAAGCTCTAAATCATGAATGTACAATCAAGAGAGGCAATAATCTAGACACAGGACGAAGGCAAACAAAGCTCTAAATCATGAATGTACAATCAAGAGGGGCAATAATCTAGACACAGGACGAAGGCAAACAAAGCTCTAAATCATGAATGTACAATCAAGAGGGGCAATAATCTAGACACAGGACGAAGGCAAACAAAGCTCTAAATCATGAATGTACAATCAAGAGGGGCAATAATCTAGACACAGGACGAAGGCAAACAAAGCTCTAAATCATGAATGTACAATCAAGAGGGGCAATAATCTAGACACAGGACGAAGGCAAACAAAGCTTTAAATCATGAATGTACAATCAAGAGGGGCAATAATCTAGACACAGGACGAAGGCAAACAAAGTTCTAAATCATGAATGTACAATCAAGAGACATTGGCAATAATCTAGACACAGGACGAAGGCAAACAAAGCTCTAAATCATGAATGTACAATCAAGAGAGGCAATAATCTAGACACAGGACGAAGGCAAACAAAGCTCTAAATCATGAATGTACAATCAAGAGGGGCAATAATCTAGACACAGGACGAAGGCAAACAAAGCTCTAAATCATGAATGTACAATCAAGAGGGGCAATAATCTAGACACAGGACGAAGGCAAACAAAGTTCTAAATCATGAATGTACAATCAAGAGACATTGGCAATAATCTAGACACAGGACGAAGGCAAACAAAGCTCTAAATCATGAATGTACAATCAAGAGACATTGGCAATAATCTAGACACAGGACGAAGGCAAACAAAGCTCTAAATCATGAATGTACAATCAAGAGAGGCAATAATCTAGACACAGGACGAAGGCAAACAAAGCTCTAAATCATGAATGTACAATCAAGAGGGGCAATAATCTAGACACAGGACGAAGGCAAACAAAGCTCTAAATCATGAATGTACAATCAAGAGAGGCAATAATCTAGACACAGGACGAAGGCAAACAAAGTTCTAAATCATGAATGTACAATCAAGAGACATTGGCAATAATCTAGACACAGGACGAAGGCAAACAAAGCTCTAAATCATGAATGTACAATCAAGAGGGGCAATAATCTAGACACAGGACGAAGGCAAACAAAGCTCTAAATCATTAATGTACAATCAAGAGGGGCAATAATCTAGACACAGGACGAAGGCAAACAAAGCTCTAAATCATGAATGTACAATCAAGAGGGGCAATAATCTAGACACAGGACGAAGGCAAACAAAGCTCTAAATCATGAATGTACAATCAAGAGGGGCAATAATCTAGACACAGGACGAAGGCAAACAAAGCTCTAAATCATGAATGTACAATCAAGAGGGGCAATAATCTAGACACAGGACGAAGGCAAACAAAGTTCTAAATCATGAATGTACAATCAAGAGACATTGGCAATAATCTAGACACAGGACGAAGGCAAACAAAGCTCTAAATCATGAATGTACAATCAAGAGGGGCAATAATCTAGACACAGGACGAAGGCAAACAAAGTTCTAAATCATGAATGTACAATCAAGAGACATTGGCAATAATCTAGACACAGGACGAAGGCAAACAAAGCTCTAAATCATGAATGTACAATCAAGAGGGGCAATAATCTAGACACAGGACGAAGGCAAACAAAGCTCTAAATCATGAATGTACAATCAAGAGGGGCAATAATCTAGACACAGGACGAAGGCAAACAAAGCTCTAAATCATGAATGTACAATCAAGAGGGGCAATAATCTAGACACAGGACGAAGGCAAACAAAGCTCTAAATCATGAATGTACAATCAAGAGACATTGGCAATAATCTAGACACAGGACGAAGGCAAACAAAGCTCTAAATCATGAATGTACAATCAAGAGGGGCAATAATCTAGACACAGGACGAAGGCAAACAAAGTTCTAAATCATGAATGTACAATCAAGAGACATTGGCAATAATCTAGACACAGGACGAAGGCAAACAAAGCTCTAAATCATGAATGTACAATCAAGAGAGGCAATAATCTAGACACAGGACGAAGGCAAACAAAGTTCTAAATCATGAATGTACAATCAAGAGACATTGGCAATAATCTAGACACAGGACGAAGGCAAACAAAGCTCTAAATCATGAATGTACAATCAAGAGGGGCAATAATCTAGACACAGGACGAAGGCAAACAAAGTTCTAAATCATGAATGTACAATCAAGAGACATTGGCAATAATCTAGACACAGGACGAAGGCAAACAAAGCTCTAAATCATGAATGTACAATCAAGAGGGGCAATAATCTAGACACAGGACGAAGGCAAACAAAGCTCTAAATCATGAATGTACAATCAAGAGGGGCAATAATCTAGACACAGGACGAAGGCAAACAAAGCTCTAAATCATGAATGTACAATCAAGAGGGGCAATAATCTAGACACAGGACGAAGGCAAACAAAGCTCTAAATCATGAATGTACAATCAAGAGGGGCAATAATCTAGACACAGGACGAAGGCAAACAAAGCTCTAAATCACGAATGTACAATCAAGAGGGGCAATAATCTAGACACAGGACGAAGGCAAACAAAGCTCTAAATCATGAATGTACAATCAAGAGGGGCAATAATCTAGACACAGGACGAAGGCAAACAAAGCTCTAAATCATGAATGTACAATCAAGAGGGGCAATAATCTAGACACAGGACGAAGGCAAACAAAGCTCTAAATCACGAATGTACAATCAAGAGGGGCAATAATCTAGACACAGGACGAAGGCAAACAAAGCTCTAAATCATGAATGTACAATCAAGAGGGGCAATAATCTAGACACAGGACGAAGGCAAACAAAGCTCTAAATCATGAATGTACAATCAAGAGGGGCAATAATCTAGACACAGGACGAAGGCAAACAAAGTTCTAAATTATGAATGTACAATCAAGAGACATTGGCAATAATCTAGACACAGGACGAAGGCAAACAAAGCTCTAAATCATGAATGTACAATCAAGAGACATTGGCAATAATCTAGACACAGGACGAAGGCAAACAAAGCTCTAAATCATGAATGTACAATCAAGAGACATTGGCAATAATCTAGACACAGGACGAAGGCAAACAAAGCTCTAAATCATGAATGTACAATCAAGAGACATTGGCAATAATCTAGACACAGGACGAAGGCAAACAAAGCTTTAAATCATGAATGTACAATCAAGAGGGGCAATAATCTAGACACAGGACGAAGCCAAACAAAGCTCTAAATCACGAATGTACAATCAAGAGACATTGGCAATAATCTAGACACAGGACGAAGGCAAACAAAGCTTTAAATCACGAATGTACAATCAAGAGAGACATTGGCAATAATCTAGACACAGGACGAAGGCAAACAAAGCTTTAAATCACGAATGTACAATCAAGAGGGGCAATAATCTAGACACAGGACGAAGCCAAACAAAGCTCTAAATCACGAATGTACAATCAAGAGACATTGGCAATAATCTAGACACAGGACGAAGGCAAACAAAGCTCTAAATCACGAATGTACAATCAAGAGAGGCAATAATCTTGACACAGGACGAAGGCAAACAAAGTTCTAAATCATGAATGTACAATCAAGAGATATTGGCAATAATCTAGACACAGGACGAAGGCAAACAAAGCTCTAAATCACGAATGTACAATCAAGAGACATTGGCAATAATCTAGACACAGGACGAAGGCAAACAAAGCTCTAAATCACGAATGTACAATCAAGAGACATCGGCAATAATCTAGACACAGGACGAAAGCAAACAAAGCTCTAAATCACGAATGTACAATCAAGAGATATTGGCAATAATCTAGACACAGGACGAAGGCAAACAAAGCTCTAAATCACGAATGTACAATCAAGAGACATTGGCAATAATCTAGACACAGGACGAAGGCAAACAAAGCTCTAAATCACGAGTGTACAATCAAGAGAGGCAATAATCTAGACACAGGACGAAGCCAAACAAAGCTCTAAATCACGAATGTACAATCAAGAGAGACATTGGCAATAATCTAGACACAGGACGAAGGCAAACAAAGCTTTAAATCACGAATGTACAATCAAGAGGGGCAATAATCTAGACACAGGACGAAGCCAAACAAAGCTCTAAATCACGAATGTACAATCAAGAGAGGCAATAATCTAGACACAGGACGAAGGCAAACAAAGCTCTAAATCATGAATGTACAATCAAGAGAGGCAATAATCTAGACACAGGACGAAGGCAAACAAAGCTCTAAATCACGAATGTACAATCAAGAGACATTGGCAATAATCTAGACACAGGACGAAGGCAAACAAAGCTCTAAATCACGAATGTACAATCAAGAGAGGCAATAATCTTGACACAGGACGAAGGCAAACAAAGTTCTAAATCACGAATGTACAATCAAGAGACATCGGCAATAATCTAGACACAGGACGAAAGCAAACAAAGCTCTAAATCAGGAATGTACAATCAAGAGGGGCAATAATCTAGACACAGGACGAAGGCAAACAAAGCTCTAAATCACGAATGTACAATCAAGAGACATTGGCAATAATCTAGACACAGGACGAAGGCAAACAAAGCTCTAAATCACGAGTATACAATCAAGAGAGGCAATAATCTAGACACAGGACGAAGGCAAACAAAGTTCTAATTCACGAATGTACAATCAAGAGACATCGGCAATAATCTAGACACAGGACGAAGGCAAACAAAGCTCTAAATCATGAATGTACAATCAAGAGGGGCAATAATCTAGACACAGGACGAAGGCAAACAAAGCTCTAAATCACGAATGTACAATCAAGAGAGGCAATAATCTAGACACAGGACGAAGGCAAACAAAGTTCTAAATCACGAATGTACAATCAAGAGACATCGGCAATAATCTAGACACAGGACGAAGGCAAACAAAGTTCTAAATCATGAATGTACAATCAAGAGGGGCAATAATCTAGACACAGGACGAAAGCAAACAAAGCTCTAAATCATGAATGTACAATCAAGAGACATTGGCAATAATCTAGACACAGGACGAAGGCAAACAAAGCTCTAAATCACGAATGTACAATCAAGAGAGGCAATAATCTAGACACAGGACGAAGGCAAACAAAGTTCTAAATCACGAATGTACAATCAAGAGACATCGGCAATAATCTAGACACAGGACGAAAGCAAACAAAGCTCTAAATCATGAATGTACAATCAAGAGACATTGGCAATAATCTAGACACAGGACGAAGGCAAACAAAGCTCTAAATCACGAATGTACAATCAAGAGACATTGGCAATAATCTAGACACAGGACGAAGGCAAACAAAGCTCTAAATCATGAATGTACAATCAAGAGAGGCAATAATCTAGACACAGGACGAAGGCAAACAAAGTTCTAAATCACGAATGTACAATCAAGAGACATCGGCAATAATCTAGACACAGGACGAAAGCAAACAAAGCTCTAAATCATGAATGTACAATCAAGAGAGGCAATAATCTAGACAAATGACGAAGGCAAACAAAGCTCTAAATCACGAATGTACAATCAAGAGGGGCAATAATCTAGACACAGGACGAAGGCAAACAAAGCTCTAAATCATGAATGTACAATCAAGAGGGGCAATAATCTAGACACAGGACGAAGGCAAACAAAGCTCTAAATCATGAATGTACAATCAAGAGGGGCAATAATCTAGACACAGGACGAAGGCAAACAAAGTTCTAAATCACGAATGTACAATCAAGAGGGGCAATAATCTAGACACAGGACGAAGGCAAACAAAGCTCTAAATCATGAATGTACAATCAAGAGAGGCAATAATCTAGACACAGGACGAAGGCAAACAAAGCTCTAAATCATGAATGTACAATCAAGAGGGGCAATAATCTAGACACAGGACGAAGGCAAACAAAGCTCTAAATCATGAATGTACAATCAAGAGAGGCAATAATCTAGACACAGGACGAAGGCAAACAAAGCTCTAAATCACGAATGTACAATCAAGAGGGGCAATAATCTAGACACAGGACGAAGGCAAACAAAGCTCTAAATCATGAATGTACAATCAAGAGGGGCAATAATCTAGACACAGGACGAAGGCAAACAAAGCTCTAAATCACGAATGTACAATCAAGAGGGGCAATAATCTAGACACAGGACGAAGGCAAACAAAGCTCTAAATCACGAATGTACAATCAAGAGACATCGGCAATAATCTAGACACAGGACGAAAGCAAACAAAGCTCTAAATCACGAATGTACAATCAAGAGACATTGGCAATAATCTAGACACAGGACGAAGGCAAACAAAGCTCTAAATCATGAATGTACAATCAAGAGGGGCAATAATCTAGACACAGGACGAAGGCAAACAAAGCTCTAAATCACGAATGTACAATCAAGAGGGGCAATAATCTAGACACAGGACGAAGGCAAACAAAGCTCTAAATCACGAATGTACAATCAAGAGACATCGGCAATAATCTAGACACAGGACGAAAGCAAACAAAGCTCTAAATCACGAATGTACAATCAAGAGACATTGGCAATAATCTAGACACAGGACGAAGGCAAACAAAGCTCTAAATCACGAATGTACAATCAAGAGGGGCAATAATCTAGACACAGGACGAAGGCAAACAAAGCTCTAAATCATGAATGTACAATCAAGAGACATTGGCAATAATCTAGACACAGGACGAAGGCAAACAAAGCTCTAAATCACGAATGTACAATCAAGAGAGGCAATAATCTAGACACAGGACGAAGGCAAACAAAGCTCTAAATCACGAATGTACAATCAAGAGGGGCAATAATCTAGACACAGGACGAAGGCAAACAAAGCTCTAAATCACGAATGTACAATCAAGAGACATCGGCAATAATCTAGACACAGGACGAAGGCAAACAAAGCTCTAAATCATGAATGTACAATCAAGAGGGGCAATAATCTAGACACAGGACGAAGGCAAACAAAGCTCTAAATCATGAATGTACAATCAAGAGAGGCAATAATCTAGACACAGGACGAAGGCAAACAAAGCACTAAATCATGAATGTACAATCAAGAGAGGCAATAATCTAGACACAGGACGAAGGCAAACAAAGTTCTAAATCATGAATGTACAATCAAGAGAGGCAATAATCTAGACACAGGACGAAGGCAAACAAAGCACTAAATCATGAATGTACAATCAAGAGAGGCAATAATCTAGACACAGGACGAAGGCAAACAAAGCACTAAATCATGAATGTACAATCAAGAGAGGCAATAATCTAGACACAGGACGAAGGCAAACAAAGCACTAAATCATGAATGTACAATCAAGAGAGGCAATAATCTAGACACAGGACGAAGGCAAACAAAGCTCTAAATCATGAATGTACAATCAAGAGGGGCAATAATCTAGACACAGGACGAAGGCAAACAAAGCTCTAAATCACGAATGTACAATCAAGAGACATTGGCAATAATCTAGACACAGGACGAAGGCAAACAAAGTTCTAAATCACGAATGTACAATCAAGAGACATTGGCAATAATCTAGACACAGGACGAAGGCAAACAAAGTTCTAAATCACGAATGTACAATCAAGAGACATCGGCAATAATCTAGACACAGGACGAAGGCAAACAAAGCTCTAAATCATGAATGTACAATCAAGAGAGGCAATAATCTAGACACAGGACGAAGGCAAACAAAGCTCTAAATCATGAATGTACAATGAAGAGAGGCAATAATCTAGACACAGGACGAAGGCAAACAAAGCTCTAAATCACGAATGTACAATCAAGAGAGGCAATAATCTAGACACAGGACGAAGGCAAACAAAGCACTAAATCATGAATGTACAATCAAGAGAGGCAATAATCTAGACACAGGACGAAGGCAAACAAAGCTCTAAATCACGAATGTACAATCAAGAGACATTGGCAATAATCTAGACACAGGACGAAGGCAAACAAAGCTCTAAATCATGAATGTACAATCAAGAGAGGCAATAATCTAGACACAGGACGAAGGCAAACAAAGCTCTAAATCACGAATGTACAATCAAGAGACATCGGCAATAATCTAGACACAGGACGAAGGCAAACAAAGCTCTAAATCATGAATGAACAATCAAGAGAGGCAATAATCTAGACACAGGACGAAGGCAAACAAAGCTCTAAATCATGAATGTACAATCAAGAGAGGCAATAATCTAGACACAGGACGAAGGCAAACAAAGCTCTAAATCATGAATGTACAATCAAGAGACATTGGCAATAATCTAGACACAGGACGAAGGCAAACAAAGTTCTAAATCACGAATGTACAATCAAGAGACATCGGCAATAATCTAGACACAGGACGAAGGCAAACAAAGCTCTAAATCATGAATGTACAATCAAGAGAGGCAATAATCTAGACACAGGACGAAGGCAAACAAAGCTCTAAATCATGAATGTACAATCAAGAGAGGCAATAATCTAGACACAGGACGAAGGCAAACAAAGCTCTAAATCACGAATGTACAATCAAGAGAGGCAATAATCTAGACACAGGACGAAGGCAAACAAAGCTCTAAATCATGAATGTACAATCAAGAGAGGCAATAATCTAGACACAGGACGAAGGCAAACAAAGCTCTAAATCACGAATGTACAATCAAGAGAGGCAATAATCTAGACACAGGACGAAGGCAAACAAAGCTCTAAATCACGAATGTACAATCAAGAGGGGCAATAATCTAGACACAGGACGAAGGCAAACAAAGCTCTAAATCACGAATGTACAATCAAGAGAGGCAATAATCTAGACACAGGACGAAGGCAAACAAAGCTCTAAATCATGAATGTACAATCAAGAGGGGCAATAATCTAGACACAGGACGAAGGCAAACAAAGCTCTAAATCATGAATGTACAATCAAGAGAGGCAATAATCTAGACACAGGACGAAGGCAAACAAAGCTCTAAATCACGAATGTACAATCAAGAGGGGCAATAATCTAGACACAGGACGAAGGCAAACAAAGCTCTAAATCACGAATGTACAATCAAGAGAGGCAATAATCTAGACACAGGACGAAGGCAAACAAAGCTCTAAATCATGAATGTACAATCAAGAGAGGCAATAATCTAGACACAGGACGAAGGCAAACAAAGCTCTAAATCATGAATGTACAATCAAGAGGGGCAATAATCTAGACACAGGACGAAGGCAAACAAAGCTCTAAATCATGAATGTACAATCAAGAGACATTGGCAATAATCTAGACACAGGACGAAGGCAAACAAAGCTCTAAATCATGAATGTACAATCAAGAGGGGCAATAATCTAGACACAGGACGAAGGCAAACAAAGCTCTAAATCATGAATGTACAATCAAGAGACATCGGCAATAATCTAGACACAGGACGAAGGCAAACAAAGTTCTAAATCACGAATGTACAATCAAGAGACATCGGCAATAATCTAGACACAGGACGAAGGCAAACAAAGTTCTAAATCATGAATGTACAATCAAGAGACATCGGCAATAATCTAGACACAGGACGAAGGCAAACAAAGCTCTAAATCATGAATGTACAATCAAGAGGGGCAATAATCTAGACACAGGACGAAGGCAAACAAAGTTCTAAATCACGAATGTACAATCAAGAGACATCGGCAATAATCTAGACACAGGACGAAGGCAAACAAAGTTCTAAATCACGAATGTACAATCAAGAGACATCGGCAATAATCTAGACACAGGACGAAGGCAAACAAAGTTCTAAATCATGAATGTACAATCAAGAGACATCGGCAATAATCTAGACACAGGACGAAGGCAAACAAAGCTCTAAATCATGAATGTACAATCAAGAGGGGCAATAATCTAGACACAGGACGAAGGCAAACAAAGTTCTAAATCACGAATGTACAATCAAGAGACATTGGCAATAATCTAGACACAGGACGAAGGCAAACAAAGCTCTAAATCATGAATGTACAATCAAGAGAGGCAATAATCTAGACACAGGACGAAGGCAAACAAAGTTCTAAATCACGAATGTACAATCAAGAGACATTGGCAATAATCTAGACACAGGACGAAGGCAAACAAAGCTCTAAATCATGAATGTACAATCAAGAGGGGCAATAATCTAGACACAGGACGAAGGCAAACAAAGTTCTAAATCACGAATGTACAATCAAGAGACATTGGCAATAATCTAGACACAGGACGAAGGCAAACAAAGCTCTAAATCATGAATGTACAATCAAGAGGGGCAATAATCTAGACACAGGACGAAGGCAAACAAAGCTCTAAATCATGAATGTACAATCAAGAGAGGCAATAATCTAGACACAGGACGAAGGCAAACAAAGCTCTAAATCATGAATGTACAATCAAGAGGGGCAATAATCTAGACACAGGACGAAGGCAAACAAAGCTCTAAATCATGAATGTACAATCAAGAGAGGCAATAATCTAGACACAGGACGAAGGCAAACAAAGCTCTAAATCATGAATGTACAATCAAGAGAGGCAATAATCTAGACACAGGACGAAGGCAAACAAAGCTCTAAATCATGAATGTACAATCAAGAGGGGCAATAATCTAGACACAGGACGAAGGCAAACAAAGCTCTAAATCACGAATGTACAATCAAGAGACATCGGCAATAATCTAGACACAGGACGAAGGCAAACAAAGCTCTAAATCACGAATGTACAATCAAGAGGGGCAATAATCTAGACACAGGACGAAGGCAAACAAAGCTCTAAATCACGAATGTACAATCAAGAGAGGCAATAATCTAGACACAGGACGAAGGCAAACAAAGCTCTAAATCACGAATGTACAATCAAGAGAGGCAATAATCTAGACACAGGACGAAGGCAAACAAAGCTCTAAATCACGAATGTACAATCAAGAGAGGCAATAATCTAGACACAGGACGAAGGCAAACAAAGCTCTAAATCACGAATGTACAATCAAGAGAGGCAATAATCTAGACACAGGACGAAGGCAAACAAAGCTCTAAATCACGAATGTACAATCAAGAGAGGCAATAATCTAGACACAGGACGAAGGCAAACAAAGCTCTAAATCACGAATGTACAATCAAGAGGGGCAATAATCTAGACACAGGACGAAGGCAAACAAAGCTCTAAATCATGAATGTACAATCAAGAGAGGCAATAATCTAGACACAGGACGAAGGCAAACAAAGCTCTAAATCATGAATGTACAATCAAGAGGGGCAATAATCTAGACACAGGACGAAGGCAAACAAAGCTCTAAATCACGAATGTACAATCAAGAGAGGCAATAATCTAGACACAGGACGAAGGCAAACAAAGCTCTAAATCATGAATGTACAATCAAGAGACATTGGCAATAATCTAGACACAGGACGAAGGCAAACAAAGCTCTAAATCATGAATGTACAATCAAGAGAGGCAATAATCTAGACACAGGACGAAGGCAAACAAAGCTCTAAATCATGAATGTACAATCAAGAGGGGCAATAATCTAGACACAGGACGAAGGCAAACAAAGCTCTAAATCATGAATGTACAATCAAGAGAGGCAATAATCTAGACACAGGACGAAGGCAAACAAAGCTCTAAATCACGAATGTACAATCAAGAGACATTGGCAATAATCTAGACACAGGACGAAGGCAAACAAAGCTCTAAATCATGAATGTACAATCAAGAGAGGCAATAATCTAGACACAGGACGAAGGCAAACAAAGCTCTAAATCATGAATGTACAATCAAGAGAGGCAATAATCTAGACACAGGACGAAGGCAAACAAAGCTCTAAATCACGAATGTACAATCAAGAGACATTGGCAATAATCTAGACACAGGACGAAGGCAAACAAAGCTCTAAATCACGAATGTACAATCAAGAGGGGCAATAATCTAGACACAGGACGAAGGCAAACAAAGCTCTAAATCACGAATGTACAATCAAGAGACATTGGCAATAATCTAGACACAGGACGAAGGCAAACAAAGCTCTAAATCACGAATGTACAATCAAGAGGGGCAATAATCTAGACACAGGACGAAGGCAAACAAAGCTCTAAATCATGAATGTACAATCAAGAGGGCAATAATCTAGACACAGGACGAAGGCAAACAAAGCTCTAAATCATGAATGTACAATCAAGAGGGGCAATAATCTAGACACAGGACGAAGGCAAACAAAGCTCTAAATCACGAATGTACAATCAAGAGAGGCAATAATCTAGACACAGGACGAAGGCAAACAAAGCTCTAAATCATGAATGTACAATCAAGAGACATTGGCAATAATCTAGACACAGGACGAAGGCAAACAAAGCTCTAAATCATGAATGTACAATCAAGAGAGGCAATAATCTAGACACAGGACGAAGGCAAACAAAGCTCTAAATCACGAATGTACAATCAAGAGGGGCAATAATCTAGACACAGGACGAAGGCAAACAAAGCTCTAAATCATGAATGTACAATCAAGAGGGGCAATAATCTAGACACAGGACGAAGGCAAACAAAGTTCTAAATCACGAATGTACAATCAAGAGGGGCAATAATCTAGACACAGGACGAAGGCAAACAAAGCTCTAAATCATGAATGTACAATCAAGAGGGGCAATAATCTAGACACAGGACGAAGGCAAACAAAGCTCTAAATCACGAATGTACAATCAAGAGACATTGGCAATAATCTAGACACAGGACGAAGGCAAACAAAGCTCTAAATCATGAATGTACAATCAAGAGAGGCAATAATCTAGACACAGGACGAAGGCAAACAAAGCTCTAAATCATGAATGTACAATCAAGAGGGGCAATAATCTAGACACAGGACGAAGGCAAACAAAGCTCTAAATCACCAATGTACAATCAAGAGAGGCAATAATCTAGACACAGGACGAAGGCAAACAAAGTTCTAAATCATGAATGTACAATCAAGAGGGGCAATAATCTAGACACAGGACGAAGGCAAACAAAGCTCTAAATCATGAATGTACAATCAAGAGGGGCAATAATCTAGACACAGGACGAAGGCAAACAAAACTCTAAATCATGAATGTACAATCAAGAGAGGCAATAATCTAGACACAGGACGAAGGCAAACAAAGCTCTAAATCATGAATGTACAATCAAGAGGGGCAATAATCTAGACACAGGACGAAGGCAAACAAAGTTCTAAATCACGAATGTACAATCAAGAGGGGCAATAATCTAGACACAGGACGAAGGCAAACAAAGCTCTAAATCATGAATGTACAATCAAGAGGGGCAATAATCTAGACACAGGACGAAGGCAAACAAAGCTCTAAATCACGAATGTACAATCAAGAGGGGCAATAATCTAGACACAGGACGAAGGCAAACAAAGCTCTAAATCATGAATGTACAATCAAGAGGGGCAATAATCTAGACACAGGACGAAGGCAAACAAAGCTCTAAATCATGAATGTACAATCAAGAGAGGCAATAATCTAGACACAGGACGAAGGCAAACAAAGCTCTAAATCATGAATGTACAATCAAGAGGGGCAATAATCTAGACACAGGACGAAGGCAAACAAAGCTCTAAATCACCAATGTACAATCAAGAGAGGCAATAATCTAGACACAGGACGAAGGCAAACAAAGTTCTAAATCATGAATGTACAATCAAGAGGGGCAATAATCTAGACACAGGACGAAGGCAAACAAAGCTCTAAATCATGAATGTACAATCAAGAGGGGCAATAATCTAGACACAGGACGAAGGCAAACAAAGCTCTAAATCATGAATGTACAATCAAGAGAGGCAATAATCTAGACACAGGACGAAGGCAAACAAAGCTCTAAATCACGAATGTACAATCAAGAGACATTGGCAATAATCTAGACACAGGACGAAGGCAAACAAAGTTCTAAATCACGAATGTACAATCAAGAGAGGCAATAATCTAGACACAGGACGAAGGCAAACAAAGCTCTAAATCACGAATGTACAATCAAGAGACATTGGCAATAATCTAGACACAGGACGAAGGCAAACAAAGCTCTAAATCATGAATGTACAATCAAGAGAGGCAATAATCTAGACACAGGACGAAGGCAAACACAGCTCTAAATCACGAATGTACAATCAAGAGACATTGGCAATAATCTAGACACAGGACGAAGGCAAACAAAGCTCTAAATCATGAATGTACAATCAAGAGGGGCAATAATCTAGACACAGGACGAAGGCAAACAAAGCTCTAAATCATGAATGTACAATCAAGAGAGGCAATAATCTAGACACAGGACGAAGGCAAACAAAGCTCTAAATCACGAATGTACAATCAAGAGACATTGGCAATAATCTAGACACAGGACGAAGGCAAACAAAGCTCTAAATCACGAATGTACAATCAAGAGGGGCAATAATCTAGACACAGGACGAAGGCAAACAAAGCTCTAAATCATGAATGTACAATCAAGAGGGGCAATAATCTAGACACAGGACGAAGGCAAACAAAGCTCTAAATCATGAATGTACAATCAAGAGGGGCAATAATCTAGACACAGGACGAAGGCAAACAAAGCTCTAAATCACGAATGTACAATCAAGAGACATTGGCAATAATCTAGACACAGGACGAAGGCAAACAAAGCTCTAAATCATGAATGTACAATCAAGAGAGGCAATAATCTAGACACAGGACGAAGGCAAACAAAGCTCTAAATCATGAATATACAATCAAGAGAGGCAATAATCTAGACACAGGACGAAGGCAAACAAAGTTCTAAATCATGAATGTACAATCAAGAGGGGCAATAATCTAGACACAGGACGAAGGCAAACAAAGCTCTAAATCACGAATGTACAATCAAGAGACATTGGCAATAATCTAGACACAGGACGAAGGCAAACAAAGCTCTAAATCATGAATGTACAATCAAGAGAGGCAATAATCTAGACACAGGACGAAGGCAAACAAAGCTCTAAATCACGAATGTACAATCAAGAGGGGCAATAATCTAGACACAGGACGAAGGCAAACAAAGCTCTAAATCACGAATGTACAATCAAGAGGGGCAATAATCTAGACACAGGACGAAGGCAAACAAAGCTCTAAATCACGAATGTACAATCAAGAGGGGCAATAATCTAGACACAGGACGAAGGCAAACAAAGCTCTAAATCATGAATGTACAATCAAGAGACATTGGCAATAATCTAGACACAGGACGAAGGCAAACAAAGCTCTAAATCACGAATGTACAATCAAGAGGGGCAATAATCTAGACACAGGACGAAGGCAAACAAAGCTCTAAATCATGAATGTACAATCAAGAGACATTGGCAATAATCTAGACACAGGACGAAGGCAAACAAAGCTCTAAATCATGAATGTACAATCAAGAGAGGCAATAATCTAGACACAGGACGAAGGCAAACAAAGCTCTAAATCACGAATGTACAATCAAGAGGGGCAATAATCTAGACACAGGACGAAGGCAAACAAAGCTCTAAATCACGAATGTACAATCAAGAGAGGCAATAATCTAGACACAGGACGAAGGCAAACAAAGCTCTAAATCACGAATGTACAATCAAGAGGGGCAATAATCTAGACACAGGACGAAGGCAAACAAAGCTCTAAATCACGAATGTACAATCAAGAGACATTGGCAATAATCTAGACACAGGACGAAGGCAAACAAAGCTCTAAATCATGAATGTACAATCAAGAGAGGCAATAATCTAGACACAGGACGAAGGCAAACAAAGCTCTAAATCATGAATGTACAATCAAGAGAGGCAATAATCTAGACACAGGACGAAGGCAAACAAAGTTCTAAATCATGAATGTACAATCAAGAGGGGCAATAATCTAGACACAGGACGAAGGCAAACAAAGCTCTAAATCACGAATGTACAATCAAGAGACATTGGCAATAATCTAGACACAGGACGAAGGCAAACAAAGCTCTAAATCATGAATGTACAATCAAGAGAGGCAATAATCTAGACACAGGACGAAGGCAAACAAAGCTCTAAATCACGAATGTACAATCAAGAGACATTGGCAATAATCTAGACACAGGACGAAGGCAAACAAAGCTCTAAATCACGAATGTACAATCAAGAGAGGCAATAATCTAGACACAGGACGAAGGCAAACAAAGTTCTAATTCACGAATGTACAATCAAGAGAGGCAATAATCTAGACACAGGACGAAGGCAAACAAAGCTCTAAATCACGAATGTACAATCAAGAGAGGCAATAATCTAGACACAGGACGAAGGCAAACAAAGCTCTAAATCACGAATGTACAATCAAGAGACATTGGCAATAATCTAGACACAGGACGAAGGCAAACAAAGCTCTAAATCATGAATGTACAATCAAGAGAGGCAATAATCTAGACACAGGACGAAGGCAAACAAAGCTCTAAATCACGAATGTACAATCAAGAGACATCGGCAATAATCTAGACACAGGACGAAGGCAAACAAAGCTCTAAATCATGAATGTACAATCAAGAGAGGCAATAATCTAGACACAGGACGAAGGCAAACAAAGCTCTAAATCACGAATGTACAATCAAGAGACATTGGCAATAATCTAGACACAGGACGAAGGCAAACAAAGCTCTAAATCATGAATGTACAATCAAGAGAGGCAATAATCTAGACACAGGACGAAGGCAAACAAAGCTCTAAATCACGAATGTACAATCAAGAGACATTGGCAATAATCTAGACACAGGACGAAGGCAAACAAAGCTCTAAATCATGAATGTACAATCAAGAGGGGCAATAATCTAGACACAGGACGAAGGCAAACAAAGCTCTAAATCACGAATGTACAATCAAGAGAGGCAATAATCTAGACACAGGACGAAGGCAAACAAAGTTCTAATTCACGAATGTACAATCAAGAGAGGCAATAATCTAGACACAGGACGAAGGCAAACAAAGCTCTAAATCACGAATGTACAATCAAGAGAGGCAATAATCTAGACACAGGACGAAGGCAAACAAAGCTCTAAATCACGAATGTACAATCAAGAGACATTGGCAATAATCTAGACACAGGACGAAGGCAAACAAAGCTCTAAATCACGAATGTACAATCAAGAGGGGCAATAATCTAGACACAGGACGAAGGCAAACAAAGCTCTAAATCATGAATGTACAATCAAGAGAGGCAATAATCTAGACACAGGACGAAGGCAAACAAAGCTCTAAATCACGAATGTACAATCAAGAGACATTGGCAATAATCTAGACACAGGACGAAGGCAAACAAAGCTCTAAATCACGAATGTACAATCAAGAGAGGCAATAATCTAGACACAGGACGAAGGCAAACAAAGCTCTAAATCACGAATGTACAATCAAGAGACATTGGCAATAATCTAGACACAAGACGAAGGCAAACAAAGTTCTAATTCACGAATGTACAATCAAGAGAGGCAATAATCTAGACACAGGACGAAGGCAAACAAAGCTCTAAATCACGAATGTACAATCAAGAGAGGCAATAATCTAGACACAGGACGAAGGCAAACAAAGCTCTAAATCACGAATGTACAATCAAGAGGGGCAATAATCTAGACACAGGACGAAGGCAAACAAAGCTCTAAATCATGAATGTACAATCAAGAGACATTGGCAATAATCTAGACACAGGACGAAGGCAAACAAAGCTCTAAATCATGAATGTACAATCAAGAGACATTGGCAATAATCTAGACACAGGACGAAGGCAAACAAAGCTCTAAATCACGAATGTACAATCAAGAGAGGCAATAATCTAGACACAGGACGAAGGCAAACAAAGCTCTAAATCACGAATGTACAATCAAGAGACATTGGCAATAATCTAGACACAGGACGAAGGCAAACAAAGCTCTAAATCATGAATGTACAATCAAGAGAGGCAATAATCTAGACACAGGACGAAGGCAAACAAAGCTCTAAATCATGAATGTACAATCAAGAGACATTGGCAATAATCTAGACACAGGACGAAGGCAAACAAAGCTCTAAATCACGAATGTACAATCAAGAGGGGCAATAATCTAGACACAGGACGAAGGCAAACAAAGCTCTAAATCACGAATGTACAATCAAGAGACATTGGCAATAATCTAGACACAGGACGAAGGCAAACAAAGCTCTAAATCATGAATGTACAATCAAGAGAGGCAATAATCTAGACACAGGACGAAGGCAAACAAAGCTCTAAATCATGAATGTACAATCAAGAGGGGCAATAATCTAGACACAGGACGAAGGCAAACAAAGCTCTAAATCATGAATGTACAATCAAGAGACAATGGCAATAATCTAGACACAGGACGAAGGCAAACAAAGTTCTAAATCACGAATGTACAATCAAGAGAGGCAATAATCTAGACACAGGACGAAGGCAAACAAAGCTCTAAATCATGAATGTACAATCAAGAGGGGCAATAATCTAGACACAGGACGAAGGCAAACAAAGCTCTAAATCACGAATGTACAATCAAGAGGGGCAATAATCTAGACACAGGACGAAGGCAAACAAAGCTCTAAATCACGAATGTACAATCAAGAGGGGCAATAATCTAGACACAGGACGAAGGCAAACAAAGCTCTAAATCACGAATGTACAATCAAGAGAGGCAATAATCTAGACACAGGACGAAGGCAAACAAAGCTCTAAATCATGAATGTACAATCAAGAGGGGCAATAATCTAGACACAGGACGAAGGCAAACAAAGCTCTAAATCACGAATGTACAATCAAGAGGGGCAATAATCTAGACATAGGACGAAGGCAAACAAAGCTCTAAATCACGAATGTACAATCAAGAGGGGCAATAATCTAGACACAGGACGAAGGCAAACAAAGCTCTAAATCATGAATGTACAATCAAGAGGGGCAATAATCTAGACACAGGACGAAGGCAAACAAAGCTCTAAATCATGAATGTACAATCAAGAGACATTGGCAATAATCTAGACACAGGACGAAGGCAAACAAAGCTCTAAATCATGAATGTACAATCAAGAGGGGCAATAATCTAGACACAGGACGAAGGCAAACAAAGCTCTAAATCACGAATGTACAATCAAGAGACATTGGCAATAATCTAGACACAGGACGAAGGCAAACAAAGCTCTAAATCATGAATGTACAATCAAGAGAGGCAATAATCTAGACACAGGACGAAGGCAAACAAAGCTCTAAATCATGAATGTACAATCAAGAGGGGCAATAATCTAGACACAGGACGAAGGCAAACAAAGCTCTAAATCACGAATGTACAATCAAGAGAGGCAATAATCTAGACACAGGACGAAGGCAAACAAAGCTCTAAATCATGAATGTACAATCAAGAGGGGCAATAATCTAGACACAGGACGAAGGCAAACAAAGCTCTAAATCACGAATGTACAATCAAGAGACATTGGCAATAATCTAGACACAGGACGAAGGCAAACAAAGCTCTAAATCACGAATGTACAATCAAGAGACATTGGCAATAATCTAGACACAGGACGAATGCAAACAAAGCTCTAAATCACGAATGTACAATCAAGAGAGGCAATAATCTAGACACAGGACGAAGGCAAACAAAGCTCTAAATCACGAATGTACAATCAAGAGAGGCAATAATCTAGACACAGGACGAAGCCAAACAAAGCTCTAAATCACGAATGTACAATCAAGAGACATTGGCAATAATCTAGACACAGGACGAAGGCAAACAAAGCTCTAAATCACGAATGTACAATCAAGAGAGGCAATAATCTAGACACAGGACGAAGGCAAACAAAGCTCTAAATCATGAATGTACAATCAAGAGGGGCAATAATCTAGACACAGGACGAAGGCAAACAAAGCTCTAAATCACGAATGTACAATCAAGAGACATTGGCAATAATCTAGACACAGGACGAAGGCAAACAAAGCTCTAAATCATGAATGTACAATCAAGAGAGGCAATAATCTAGACACAGGACGAAGGCAAACAAAGCTCTAAATCATGAATGTACAATCAAGAGAGGCAATAATCTAGACACAGGACGAAGGCAAACAAAGCTCTAAATCACGAATGTACAATCAAGAGACATTGGCAATAATCTAGACACAGGACGAAGGCAAACAAAGCTCTAAATCACGAATGTACAATCAAGAGAGGCAATAATCTAGACACAGGACGAAGGCAAACAAAGCTCTAAATCATGAATGTACAATCAAGAGAGGCAATAATCTAGACACAGGACGAAGGCAAACAAAGCTCTAAATCACGAATGTACAATCAAGAGACATTGGCAATAATCTAGACACAGGACGAAGGCAAACAAAGCTCTAAATCACGAATGTACAATCAAGAGAGGCAATAATCTAGACACAGGACGAAGGCAAACAAAGCTCTAAATCATGAATGTACAATCAAGAGGGCCAATAATCTAGACACAGGACGAAGGCAAACAAAGCTCTAAATCACGAATGTACAATCAAGAGACATTGGCAATAATCTAGACACAGGACGAAGGCAAACAAAGCTCTAAATCATGAATGTACAATCAAGAGAGGCAATAATCTAGACACAGGACGAAGGCAAACAAAGCTCTAAATCACGAATGTACAATCAAGAGACATTGGCAATAATCTAGACACAGGACGAAGGCAAACAAAGCTCTAAATCACGAATGTACAATCAAGAGAGGCAATAATCTAGACACAGGACGAAGGCAAACAAAGCTCTAAATCATGAATGTACAATCAAGAGAGGCAATAATCTAGACACAGGACGAAGGCAAACAAAGCTCTAAATCATGAATGTACAATCAAGAGGGGCAATAATCTAGACACAGGACGAAGGCAAACAAAGCTCTAAATCATGAATGTACAATCAAGAGGGGCAATAATCTAGACACAGGACGAAGGCAAACAAAGCTCTAAATCACGAATGTACAATCAAGAGACATTGGCAATAATCTAGACACAGGACGAAGGCAAACAAAGCTCTAAATCACGAATGTACAATCAAGAGAGGCAATAATCTAGACACAGGACGAAGGCAAACAAAGCTCTAAATCATGAATGTACAATCAAGAGAGGCAATAATCTAGACACAGGACGAAGGCAAACAAAGCTCTAAATCATGAATGTACAATCAAGAGGGGCAATAATCTAGACACAGGACGAAGGCAAACAAAGCTCTAAATCATGAATGTACAATCAAGAGACATTGGCAATAATCTAGACACAGGACGAAGGCAAACAAAGCTCTAAATCACGAATGTACAATCAAGAGGGGCAATAATCTAGACACAGGACGAAGGCAAACAAAGCTCTAAATCACGAATGTACAATCAAGAGGGGCAATAATCTAGACACAGGACGAAGGCAAACAAAGCTCTAAATCATGAATGTACAATCAAGAGACATCGGCAATAATCTAGACACAGGACGAAGGCAAACAAAGTTCTAAATCACGAATGTACAATCAAGAGGGGCAATAATCTAGACACAGGACGAAGGCAAACAAAGCTCTAAATCATGAATGTACAATCAAGAGGGGCAATAATCTAGACACAGGACGAAGGCAAACAAAGCTCTAAATCACGAATGTACAATCAAGAGGGGCAATAATCTAGACACAGGACGAAGGCAAACAAAGCTCTAAATCACGAATGTACAATCAAGAGGGGCAATAATCTAGACACAGGACGAAGGCAAACAAAGCTCTAAATCATGAATGTACAATCAAGAGAGGCAATAATCTAGACACAGGACGAAGGCAAACAAAGCTCTAAATCATGAATGTACAATCAAGAGACATTGGCAATAATCTAGACACAGGACGAAGGCAAACAAAGCTCTAAATCATGAATGTACAATCAAGAGAGGCAATAATCTAGACACAGGACGAAGGCAAACAAAGCTCTAAATCATGAATGTACAATCAAGAGGGGCAATAATCTAGACACAGGACGAAGGCAAACAAAGCTCTAAATCATGAATGTACAATCAAGAGAGGCAATAATCTAGACACAGGACGAAGGCAAACAAAGCTCTAAATCATGAATGTACAATCAAGAGGGGCAATAATCTAGACACAGGACGAAGGCAAACAAAGCTCTAAATCACGAATGTACAATCAAGAGGGGCAATAATCTAGACACAGGACGAAGGCAAACAAAGCTCTAAATCACGAATGTACAATCAAGAGGGGCAATAATCTAGACACAGGACGAAGGCAAACAAAGCTCTAAATCATGAATGTACAATCAAGAGAGGCAATAATCTAGACACAGGACGAAGGCAAACAAAGCTCTAAATCATGAATGTACAATCAAGAGGGGCAATAATCTAGACACAGGACGAAGGCAAACAAAGCTCTAAATCACGAATGTACAATCAAGAGGGGCAATAATCTAGACACAGGACGAAGGCAAACAAAGCTCTAAATCATGAATGTACAATCAAGAGAGGCAATAATCTAGACACAGGACGAAGGCAAACAAAGCTCTAAATCATGAATGTACAATCAAGAGGGGCAATAATCTAGACACAGGACGAAGGCAAACAAAGCTCTAAATCACGAATGTACAATCAAGAGAGGCAATAATCTAGACACAGGACGAAGGCAAACAAAGCTCTAAATCATGAATGTACAATCAAGAGAGGCAATAATCTAGACACAGGACGAAGGCAAACAAAGCTCTAAATCATGAATGTACAATCAAGAGACATTGGCAATAATCTAGACACAGGACGAAGGCAAACAAAGCTCTAAATCATGAATGTACAATCAAGAGACATTGGCAATAATCTAGACACAGGACGAAGGCAAACAAAGCTCTAAATCATGAATGTACAATCAAGAGACATTGGCAATAATCTAGACACATGACGAAGGCAAACAAAGCTCTAAATCATGAATGTACAATCAAGAGAGGCAATAATCTAGACACAGGACGAAGGCAAACAAAGCTCTAAATCATGAATGTACAATCAAGAGACATTGGCAATAATCTAGACACAGGACGAAGGCAAACAAAGCTCTAAATCATGAATGTACAATCAAGAGGGGCAATAATCTAGACACAGGACGAAGGCAAACAAAGCTCTAAATCATGAATGTACAATCAAGAGAGGCAATAATCTAGACACAGGACGAAGGCAAACAAAGCTCTAAATCATGAATGTACAATCAAGAGGGGCAATAATCTAGACACAGGACGAAGGCAAACAAAGTTCTAAATCACGAATGTACAATCAAGAGAGGCAATAATCTAGACACAGGACGAAGGCAAACAAAGCTCTAAATCACGAATGTACAATCAAGAGAGGCAATAATCTAGACACAGGACGAAGGCAAACAAAGTTCTAAATCATGAATGTACAATCAAGAGAGGCAATAATCTAGACACAGGACGAAGGCAAACAAAGCTCTAAATCATGAATGTACAATCAAGAGAGGCAATAATCTAGACACAGGACGAAGGCAAACAAAGCTCTAAATCATGAATGTACAATCAAGAGAGGCAATAATCTAGACACAGGACGAAGGCAAACAAAGCTCTAAATCACGAATGTACAATCAAGAGAGGCAATAATCTAGACACAGGACGAAGGCAAACAAAGTTCTAAATCATGAATGTACAATCAAGAGAGGCAATAATCTAGACACAGGACGAAGGCAAACAAAGCTCTAAATCATGAATGTACAATCAAGAGAGGCAATAATCTAGACACAGGACGAAGGCAAACAAAACGTCTTCCTCTTCCAATACTCTGTAAATCGCCTCTGGTGTATTGTCGCACATTGACGATGCATGCCAACCGGGAAACAGCATCCAAAATCCAAATTAAAATCCAAAATTGGAGTATGTACAATTAAAAACATCTATATACATTTAATGGAGTGCTGTTGGTAGGCTGGTCTTGAAAGCATATACTGTCGATGCTGAGACAGCCTCTGCAGGTAGTTCATTCCATAGTCTGATGGTTGATGGGAAGAACGATTGTTGAACTTTTAATTACTACGTATATTTTATCATAACTGTAAATACGTATCTTTTTTAAGTATGTGCCCGTTAAGTTAGGTTTTATAATTTTATCCATAATTGGAGTGCTCCGAATTCCGGAGGAATTTTACCTGTACAAAGACAAAGACAAAGGTGGCACTGGAGTCTTGAGTATGGAAGTTGGTATCTGTGACAATGACCTCTGGTGGTGGAGGCTACTCCCCGTGGTATAAAAAGGGCTGTGCTGGTATAATCACTACCTGGTGGATTATCCTGTACCGGTATAGCATTGTGACCTTTGCTCTTTTTCTTCGTTCTTCCAGGGTTGGCCAATTTAGATGTTCAAGCATGGATCTTGCGCTGCTGGTGGTTTTGTTGTCTCCCATTACAAATCTAACTGCCTTTCGTTGTATCCTCTCCAATTCAGTGATGTTCTTCTGTGTTATTGGATCCCACACCACGCAGGCATATTCCATGATTGGTCTCACTAGTGTTAGGTAGCATTGCGCCTTGATCTTCTTTGGGCATGAGCTGATGTTCCTGCTGAGAAAGGCTCGGTTGTTGTTGGCTTTCTTTGCTACACTACTGATGTGGGTATTCCACGAGAGATTATGGTTGAAGTTGAGCCCCGGGTACTTTGCTGAACTGACCGTACCTAATCTTGTCCCGTGTAAGCTATATTCCTTTGTTATTGGTTTCCTTTTATTCGTAACCCTCAAGACCTCACACTTATCTGGATTGAATTGCATGAGCCAGGTTGATTCTAAGCACAACACAGAAAACTAAAAAAGATTAGCAACACAAAACCTGCAAAAAGCAGGGATGCTAGTGAAGGGTAAGCAGGTCCTGCTTCTTATAAGAGAACCATCATGTTACTCATATAGTAGCAGACTCAAAACATGGTGTGAGTTTTATGCTACATTTTATGATGTCAGATCTGTTGTTCAGGTCTTTATTATGAATGTTTTCTTCCAAAAATCTTAGGGGCGATCGTAATCATCTGGTAGTTGGATTTAAAACTACCTGTGCAATCAGTGCCTACCACCACTAAAGTTGTTAGTTTGAACCCCGTTCCTCACGAGGTGTACTCGATACAACATAATGTGATAAAGTTTGTCAGTAATTTGCGACAGATCGGTGTTTTCCTCCGGGTATTCTGATTTCCTCCACCAATAAAACCAACCGCCACTATGTACCGAAATATTGCTAAGAGTGGCGTTAAACACCATAAACCACCAAGCCATCCAAAAATCTTCTATGAGATTGTAACAAGAAAAGTGTGAAAATACTGAAGGGGTATCAGAAGATGTAAATCGAAGGACAGGCAATATAGAGGTCAAAAGGACAAGCAGTGATCTACAAAACACTAGACAGAAAACTAAAGATTGAGCAACATGAACCCAATAGAAGAAAAAACTGGAACTAAACCGATTTGCTCTGGAATGATAAGTGCTATGACATTTATCAGTAAAAGAAAAAAGGAAAATTATTTTACCATTTTCATCCTGTATAAACTTTTTACCTGTACACAATGGTGGAGGAAAACCGTGTGCCATATGTACATACTGAATTTGGTGAAGGTGTGACTGTACAGTTAAACACAATTTTATTTCCATAAATTTGATCCCGTTGGGAGTGCTCCTGAGATAGGAGGAAAATACCAGTAACAGTAACAGTAAGTAGTTCTTGCTCTACTAGTGGCACCCGTCATGTTACTGTTAAAGGACACAAACATATCTGATTCATATAAAAAACAACTTTTCAGAAATACTACGGGTGTCTGACAGCTGAACTGTATCTTCTTCTGAGGCTGTCTTTTTCTATTTTGATTCACTAACACTTAATTAAGTATGTTGTAGAGTCTAAGGTAAGAATACATCATTTCATTGGATGATTCTCCAAATAATAACACCACCTCGATATAGCTGAAATATTGTTGAAAGTGGCGTTAAACACCATAACCAACCAACCAAATAATAAGAACCAATCAAAACTGTATTAGATAAATGTACATCCAGATATCAAAATGTTCTAAGTTAAGAAGGTATATTATATATTTTGTTATTAGGCTATAGTGTTAGAATAGTATACAACTTTTACTGGTAAAGAAAAAGGACAAATAATAATCTACAAAACACTACACAGAAAACTAAAGATCTCACTAAAAACCGGGGGTGAACTGGGGCGCTCCGTAAAATTATCAGTTCCATTAGTGACGTCCGTTGTGTAACTATTAGACGACACGAACATCATCCAGATATTGAAATAACGTTGGACATCAATGTACGTAAATAAATACAAACATTAGCTCCTGACTAAACTAATGATAGTAAAGTAAAGACGAACGGAATATCAGAAATACTAGAGCAAATCACAACAGGGAACTAAAAACTATTAAGTAAAACAAAATATTGGTGCAAAGTTCCTAGCATATCCTAACCCTAACCCTAACCTTAACCTTAACCCTAACCTTAACCTTAACCCTAACCTTAACCTTAACCCAACGAAAACTAAAATATTAATATTGTGCTCACATAATTAGATATATACGCTATTAATAGTGTTGATGATCTTCCATTGAAATATCTATTGTAAGGTGTTGACCATGATTAGCTCTTATATTGCAAGGTGACTTCCGACAGGTCGGTGGTTTTCTCCGGGTCCTCCGGTTTCCTTCACCAATAATACTGACCGCCACGATATAGCTGAAATATAGTTGAAAGTGGCGTGAAACACCATAACCCTTACCCTATATTGCAATGTGTTGACCACGAAACAACCAACCATGGCTTACACAAAATGTTTTCCCTGAACAACTTTTCACCAATCCATTATATAATACAACAATTCATTATATAATACAACAATCCATTATATAATACAACAATTCATTATATAATACAACAATCCATTATATAATACAACCATCCATTATATAATACAACAATCCATTATATAATACAACAATCCATTATATAATACAACAATCCATTATATAATACAACAATCCATTATATAATACAACAATTGTTTACAATTTCTTATCATAAACGAATAAGAGGCCACAATAAGTAGTATACTCTAAGAGTTGGTATTATGTTGTGTAATCAGACCATGCATTGTAGTTCTGTTCTCTCTGATTGTTAGTTCACATCTGTCTCATCAGTGTTAAAACATGCCCGACATACAATACAAACAAGAGGGGTCACAATGCTTTCGATAACTATATGTCATCACCTTCCAAAAAACAAATACTTAAAATTTCAAAATTGTTATTTTAGCTTAACTGTATGGCTCTATTATTATCATTAAAATAATCATGATATTATATATGTTGTATCATGAAAGTTAAACATTTAAATGATAAAATGGCTGGTGGATGGAGAGCGTGTGGAAATTCAAAAAAGTTGATGACATATGATCAATAATTTTCACATGACAATGTTCAAGAGAGGCTAGCAGAGAATGACATATGCGTGCGCACAAGCTCATGAATATTCATCTAAATCTGCATACATATATATACCCGTCAAAAATCAAAAATTACAAATGAAAAAAAAATAGTTAAAAGCGAAAATTAATAATCAGATTATGATTGTGAGTATTGAGATATACAAAAAATATAAACTATTTGACAAATCCTCTGTAGTATATCGTACGTATATTACATCAAACCAATATTACGGATGATATTTACAATCGTCGCCATGGCAATGTTGATGATGAAAAACTGAAATTATAAGAAAATTACCACTGAACAATTTATTCTTGTGTATCTCGACAGCAGATACATTTACACGTTTGCAATGTTTAAACAGACTGCAAGAAGAAAGATTAATATACTATTATTGTAAATGTGTGAACATTGTTATGCAAACACCAGTGAAGGAATTCATTATATTGACTAGTGGAGCAAGAAGTGATTAACCTTCCGGAGCACTTTCAAGAGTTCCCCCGGTTTAAGTGGGGTTGGTGTTGCTTAATCTTTAGTTTTCTGTGTCCTGTTTTGTATATCATTGTTTTGTATTTTTATCCCTTTTCTTTTGACCATTGCATCGTCTGTTCTTCAGCGATTTACGGCTTCTGATTACCTCTTTGGTTTCTTCAAAAATTCTACATACACAATGCAGTTTATAATGGTCTTTAACGATCACGCGAATGCGACATTCAAATATTTGTGGCGATAACTTTTTATTCCATTGATTAAGTAAATACAGTTGCAATAAGTTCGCTGTAATGAAAGCGGGGGGTTTGGCGCTTTAAAATCTGATTCAACCCACCATTTCTTTAGAAATGCCTGTACCAAGTCAGGATCATTACGATTTTCACAATTTTCCGGTTGTTGACTGGTTTTGTCTGTTTATATACTTATGAGTTTTGACTTTCCCTTTGTAAGATTGCTCGGAGTTCAGTAATTTTGTTAGTGCCCTTATTTTCGGAGAGAAACCAAACGTAAATCATGCAGTATATCATAGTCAAAGAGAGAAACCAAACGTAAACCATGCAGTATATCATAGTCAAAGATAGAAACCAAGCGTAAACCATGCAGTGTATCATAGTCAGAGATAGAAACCAAACGTAAACCATGCAGTATATCATAGTCAAAGATAGAAACCAAACGTAAACCATGCAATATATCATAGTCAAAGAGAGAAACCAAACGTAAACCATGCAGTATATCATAGTCAGAGATAGAAACCAAACGTAAACCATGCAGTATATCATAGTCAAAGAGAGAAACCAAACTTAAACCATGCAGTATATCATAGTCAAAGATAGAAACCAAACGTAAACCATGCAATATATCATAGTCAAAGATAGAAACCAAACGTAAACCATGCAGTATATCATAGTGAAAGATAGAAACCAAACGTAAACCATGCAGTGTAGCATAGTCAAAGAGAGAAACCAAACGTAAACCATGCAGTATATCATAGTCAAAGATAGAAACCAAACGTAAACCATGCAGTGTAGCATAGTCAAAGAGAGAAACCAAACTTAAACCATGCAGTATATCATAGTCAAAGATAGAAATCAAACGTAAATCATGCAGTATATCATAGTCAGAGATAGAAACCAAACGTAAACCATGCAGTATATCATAGTCAAAGAGAGAAACCAAACTTAAACCATGCAGTATATCATAGTCAAAGATAGAAACCACACATAAACCATGCAATATATCATAGTCAAAGATAGAAACCAAACGTAAACCATGCAGTATATCATAGTCAAAGATAGAAACCAAACGTAAACCATGCAGTATATCATAGTCAAAGAGAGAAACCAAACGTAAACCATGCAGTATATCATAGTCAAAGAGAGAAACCAAACGTAAACCATGCAGTATATCATAGTCAAAGATAGAAACCAAACGTAAACCATGCAGTATATCATAGTCAGAGATAGAAACCAAACGTAAACCATGCAGTATATCATAGTCAAAGAGAGAAACCAAACTTAAACCATGCAGTATATCATAGTCAAAGATAGAAACCAAACGTAAACCATGCAGTATATCATAGTCAAAGAGAGAAACCAAACTTAAACCATGCAATATATCATAGTCAAAGAAAGAAACCAAACGTAAACCATGCAGTATATCATAGTCAAAGAGAGAAACCAAACGTAAACCATGCAGTATATCATAGTCAAAGATAGAAACCAAACGTAAACCATGCAGTATATCATAGTCAAAGAGAGAAACCAAACTTAAACCATGCAGTATATCATAGTCAAAGATAGAAACCAAACGTAAACCATGCAGTATATCATAATCAAAGAGAGAAATCAAACGTAAACCATGCAGTATATCATAGTCAAAGAGAGAAACCAAACGTAAACCATGCAGTATATCATAATCAAAGAGAGAAACCAAACGTAAACCATGCAGTATATCATAGTCAAAGATAGAAACCAAACGTAAACCATGCAGTATATCATAATCAAAGAGAGAAACCAAACGTAAACCATGCAGTATATCATAGTCAAAGAGAGAAATCAAACGTAAACCATGCAGTATATCATAGTCAAAGAGAGAAACCAAACGTAAACCATGCAGTATATCATAGTCAAAGAGAGAAACCAAACGTAAACCATGCAGTATATCATAGTCAAAGAGAGAAACCAAACGTAAACCATGCAGTATATCATAGTCAAAGATAGAAACCAAGCGTAAACCATGCAGTATATCATAGTCAAAGATAGAAACCAAACGTAAACCATGCAGTATATCATAGTCAAAGAGAGAAACCAAACTTAAACCATACAGTATATCATAGTCAAAGATAGAAACCAAACGTAAACCATGCAGTATATCATAGTCAAAGATAGAAACCAAACGTAAGCCATGCAGTATATCATAATCAGAGATAGAAACCAAACGTAAACCATGCAGTATATCATAGTCAAAGATAGAAACCAAACGTAAACCATGCAGTATATCATAGTCAAAGAGAGAAACCAAACTTAAACCATGCAGTATATCATAGTCAAAGATAGAAACCAAACGTAAACCATGCAATATATCATAGTCAAAGATAGAAACCAAACGTAAACCATGCAGTATATCATAGTCAAAGATAGAAACCAAACGTAAACCATGCAGTATATCATAGTCAAAGATAGAAATCAAACGTAAACCATGCAGTATATCATAGTCAGAGATAGAAACCAAACGTAAACCATGCAGTATATCATAGTCAAAGAGAGAAACCAAACTTAAACCATGCAATATATCATAGTCAAAGATAGAAACCAAACGTAAACCATGCAGTATATCATAGTCAAAGAGAAAAACCAAACTTAAAACATGCAGTATATCATAGTGAAAGATAGAAACCAAACGTAAACCATGCAATATATCATAGTCAAAGATAGAAACCAAACGTAAACCATGCAATATAGCATAGTCAAAGATAGAAACCAAACGTAAACCATGCAGTATATCATAGTCAAAGAGAGAAACCAAACTTAAACCATGCAGTATATCATAGTGAAAGATAGAAACCAAACGTAAACCATGCAATATATCATAGTCAAAGATAGAAACCAAACTTAAACCATGCAATATAGCATAGTCAAAGATAGAAACCAAACGTAAACCATGCAGTATATCATAGTCAAAGAGAGAACCCAAACGTAAACCATGCAGTATATCATAGTCAAAGAGAGAAACCAAACGTAAACCATGCAGTATATCATAGTCAAAGAGAGAAACCAAACGTAAACCATGCAGTATATCATAGTCAAAGAGAGAAACCAAACTTAAACCATGCAGTATATCATAGTCAAAGATAGAAACCAAACGTAAACCATGCAATATAGCATAGTCAAAGATAGAAACCAAACGTAAACCATGCAGTATATCATAGTCAAAGAGAGAAACCAAACGTAAACCATGCAGTATATCATAGTCAAAGATAGAAACCAAACGTAAACCATGCAGTATATCATAGTCGAAGAGAGAAACCAACCGTAAACCATGCAGTATATCATAGTCAAAGAGAGAAACCAAACGTAAACCATGCAGTATATCATAGTCAAAGATAGAAACCAAACGTAAACCATGCAGTATATCATAGTCAAAGAAAGAAACCAAACGTAAACCATGCAGTATATCATAGTCAAAGAGAGAAACCAAACGTAAACCATGCAGTATATCATAGTCAAAGATAGAAACCAAACGTAAACCATGCAGTATATCATAGTCAAAGAGAGAAACCAAACTTAAACCATGCAGTATATCATAGTCAAAGATAGAAACCAAACGTAAACCATGCAGTATATCATAGTCAAAGAAAGAAACCAAACGTAAACCATGCAGTATATCATAGTCAAAGAGAGAAACCAAACGTAAACCATGCAGTATATCATAGTCAAAGATAGAAACCAAACGTAAACCATGCAGTATATCATAGTCAAAGAGAGAAACCAAACTTAAACCATGCAGTATATCATAGTCAAAGATAGAAACCAAACGTAAACCATGCAGTATATCATAATCAAAGAGAGAAATCAAACGTAAACCATGCAGTATATCATAGTCAAAGAGAGAAACCAAACGTAAACCATGCAGTATATCATAATCAAAGAGAGAAACCAAACGTAAACCATGCAGTATATCATAGTCAAAGATAGAAACCAAACGTAAACCATGCAGTATATCATAATCAAAGAGAGAAACCAAACGTAAACCATGCAGTATATCATAGTCAAAGAGAGAAATCAAACGTAAACCATGCAGTATATCATAGTCAAAGAGAGAAACCAAACGTAAACCATGCAGTATATCATAGTCAAAGAGAGAAACCAAACGTAAACCATGCAGTATATCATAGTCAAAGAGAGAAACCAAACGTAAACCATGCAGTATATCATAGTCAAAGATAGAAACCAAGCGTAAACCATGCAGTATATCATAGTCAAAGATAGAAACCAAACGTAAACCATGCAGTATATCATAGTCAAAGAGAGAAACCAAACTTAAACCATACAGTATATCATAGTCAAAGATAGAAACCAAACGTAAACCATGCAGTATATCATAGTCAAAGATAGAAACCAAACGTAAGCCATGCAGTATATCATAATCAGAGATAGAAACCAAACGTAAACCATGCAGTATATCATAGTCAAAGATAGAAACCAAACGTAAACCATGCAGTATATCATAGTCAAAGAGAGAAACCAAACGTAAACCATGCAGTATATCATAGTCAAAGATAGAAACCAAACGTAAACCATGCAGTATATCATAGTCAAAGAGAGAAACCAAACTTAAACCATGCAGTATATCATAGTCAAAGATAGAAACCAAACGTAAACCATGCAGTATATCATAATCAAAGAGAGAAATCAAACGTAAACCATGCAGTATATCATAGTCAAAGAGAGAAACCAAACGTAAACCATGCAGTATATCATAATCAAAGAGAGAAACCAAACGTAAACCATGCAGTATATCATAGTCAAAGATAGAAACCAAACGTAAACCATGCAGTATATCATAATCAAAGAGAGAAACCAAACGTAAACCATGCAGTATATCATAGTCAAAGAGAGAAATCAAACGTAAACCATGCAGTATATCATAGTCAAAGAGAGAAACCAAACGTAAACCATGCAGTATATCATAGTCAAAGAGAGAAACCAAACGTAAACCATGCAGTATATCATAGTCAAAGAGAGAAACCAAACGTAAACCATGCAGTATATCATAGTCAAAGATAGAAACCAAGCGTAAACCATGCAGTATATCATAGTCAAAGATAGAAACCAAACGTAAACCATGCAGTATATCATAGTCAAAGAGAGAAACCAAACTTAAACCATACAGTATATCATAGTCAAAGATAGAAACCAAACGTAAACCATGCAGTATATCATAGTCAAAGATAGAAACCAAACGTAAGCCATGCAGTATATCATAATCAGAGATAGAAACCAAACGTAAACCATGCAGTATATCATAGTCAAAGATAGAAACCAAACGTAAACCATGCAGTATATCATAGTCAAAGAGAGAAACCAAACTTAAACCATGCAGTATATCATAGTCAAAGATAGAAACCAAACGTAAACCATGCAATATATCATAGTCAAAGATAGAAACCAAACGTAAACCATGCAGTATATCATAGTCAAAGATAGAAACCAAACGTAAACCATGCAGTATATCATAGTCAAAGATAGAAACCAAACGTAAACCATGCAGTATATCATAGTCAGAGATAGAAACCAAACGTAAACCATGCAGTATATCATAGTCAAAGAGAGAAACCAAACTTAAACCATGCAATATATCATAGTCAAAGATAGAAACCAAACGTAAACCATGCAGTATATCATAGTCAAAGAGAAAAACCAAACGTAAAAAATGCAGTATATCATAGTGAAAGATAGAAACCAAACGTAAACCATGCAATATATCATAGTCAAAGATAGAAACCAAACGTAAACCATGCAATATAGCATAGTCAAAGATAGAAACCAAACGTAAACCATGCAGTATATCATAGTCAAAGAGAGAAACCAAACTTAAACCATGCAGTATATCATAGTGAAAGATAGAAACCAAACGTAAACCATGCAATATATCATAGTCAAAGATAGAAACCAAACGTAAACCATGCAATATAGCATAGTCAAAGATAGAAACCAAACATAAACCATGCAGTATATCATAGTCAAAGAGAGAACCCAAACGTAAACCATGCAGTATATCATAGTCAAAGAGAAAAACCAAACGTAAACCATGCAGTATATCATAGTCAAAGAGAGAAACCAAACGTAAACCATGCAGTATATCATAGTCAAAGAGAGAAACCAAACTTAAACCATGCAGTATATTATAGTCAAAGATAGAAACCAAACGTAAACCATGCAATATAGCATAGTCAAAGATAGAAACCAAACGTAAACCATGCAGTATATCATAGTCAAAGAGAGAAACCAAACGTAAACCATGCAGTATATCATAGTCGAAGAGAGAAACCAACCGTAAACCATGCAGTATATCATAGTCAAAGAGAGAAACCAAACGTAAACCATGCAGTATATCATAGTCAAAGATAGAAACCAAACGTAAACCATGCAGTATATCATAGTCAAAGAAAGAAACCAAACGTAAACCATGCAGTATATCATAGTCAAAGAGAGAAACCAAACGTAAACCATGCAGTATATCATAGTCAAAGATAGAAACCAAACGTAAACCATGCAGTATATCATAGTCAAAGAGAGAAACCAAACTTAAACCATGCAGTATATCATAGTCAAAGATAGAAACCAAACGTAAACCATGCAGTATATCATAATCAAAGAGAGAAATCAAACGTAAACCATGCAGTATATCATAGTCAAAGAGAGAAACCAAACGTAAACCATGCAGTATATCATAATCAAAGAGAGAAAGCAAACGTAAACCATGCAGTATATCATAGTCAAAGATAGAAACCAAACGTAAACCATGCAGTATATCATAATCAAAGAAAGAAACCAAACGTAAACCATGCAGTATATCATAGTCAAAGAGAGAAATCAAACGTAAACCATGCAGTATATCATAGTCAAAGAGAGAAACCAAGCGTAAACCATGCAGTATATCATAGTCAAAGATAGAAACCAAACGTAAACCATGCAGTATATCATAGTCAAAGAGAGAAACCAAACTTAAACCATGCAGTATATCATAGTCAAAGATAGAAACCAAACGTAAACCATGCAGTATATCATAGTCAAAGATAGAAACCAAACGTAAACCATGCAGTATATCATAATCAGAGATAGAAACCAAACGTAAACCATGCAGTATATCATAGTCAAAGATAGAAACCAAACGTAAACCATGCAGTATATCATAGTCAAAGAGAGAAACCAAACTTAAACCATGCAGTATATCATAGTCAAAGATAGAAACCAAACGTAAACCATGCAATATATCATAGTCAAAGATAGAAACCAAACGTAAACCATGCAGTATATCATAGTCAAAGATAGAAACCAAACGTAAACCATGCAGTATATCATAGTCAAAGATAGAAACCAAACGTAAACCATGCAGTATATCATAGTCAGAGATAGAAACCAAACGTAAACCATGCAGTATATCATAGTCAAAGAGAGAAACCAAACTTAAACCATGCAATATATCATAGTCAAAGATAGAAACCAAACGTAAACCATGCAGTATATCATAGTCAAAGATAGAAACCAAACGTAAACCATGCAGTATATCATAGTCAAAGAGAGAAACCAAACGTAAACCATGCAGTATATCATAGTCAAAGAGAGAAACCAAACGTAAACCATGCAGTATATCATAGTCAGAGATAGAAACCAAACGTAAACCATGCAGTATATCATAGTCAAAGAGAGAAACCAAACTTAAACCATGCAGTATATCATAGTCAAAGATAGAAACCAAACGTAAACCATGCAATATATCATAGTCAAAGATAGAAACCAAACGTAAACCATGCAGTATATCATAGTGAAAGATAGAAACCAAACGTAAACCATGCAGTGTAGCATAGTCAAAGAGAGAAACCAAACGTAAACCATGCAGTATATCATAGTCAAAGATAGAAACCAAACGTAAACCATGCAGTGTAGCATAGTCAAAGAGAGAAACCAAACGTAAACCATGCAGTATATCATAGTCAAAGATAGAAATCAAACGTAAATCATGCAGTATATCATAGTCAGAGATAGAAACCAAACGTTAACCATGCAGTATATCATAGTCAAAGAGAGAAACCAAGCTTAAACCATGCAGTATATCATAGTCAAAGATAGAAACCACACATAAACCATGCAATATATCATAGTCAAAGATAGAAACCAAACGTAAACCATGCAGTATATCATAGTCAAAGATAGAAACCAAACGTAAACCATGCAGTATATCATAGTCAAAGAGAGAAACCAAACGTAAACCATGCAGTATATCATAGTCAAAGAGAGAAACCAAACGTAAACCATGCAGTATATCATAGTCAAAGAGAGAAACCAAACGTAAACCATGCAGTATATCATAGTCAAAGATAGAAACCAAGCGTAAACCATGCAGTATATCATAGTGAAAGATAGAAACCAAACGTAAACCATGCAGTATATCATAGTCAAAGAGAGAAACCAAACTTAAACCATGCAGTATATCATAGTCAAAGATAGAAACCAAACGTAAACCATGCAGTATATCATAGTCAAAGATAGAAACCAAACGTAAATCATGCAATATATCATAGTCAAAGAGAGAAACTAAACGTAAACCATGCAGTATATCATAGTCAAAGATAGAAACCAAACGTAAACCATGCAGTATATCATAGTCAGAGATAGAAACCAAACGTAAACCATGCAGTATATCATAGTCAAAGAGAGAAACCAAACTTAAACCATGCAATATATCATAGTCAAAGATAGAAACCAAACGTAAGCCATGCAGTATATCATAGTCAAAGATAGAAACCAAACGTAAACCATGCAGTATATCATAGTCAAAGAGAGAAACTAAACGTAAACCATGCAGTATATCATAGTCAAAGAGAGAAACCAAACGTAAACCATGCAGTATATCATAGTCAGAGATAGAAACCAAACGTAAACCATGCAGTATATCATAGTCAAAGAGAGAAACCAAACGTAAACCATGCAGTATATCATAGTTAAAGAGAGAAACCAAACGTAAACCATGCAGTATATCATAGTCAAAGATAGAAACCAAACGTAAACCATGCAGTATATCATAGTCAAAGATAGAAACCAAACGTAAACCATGCAGTATATCATAGTCAAAGATAGAAACCAAACGTAAACCATGCAGTATATCATAGTCAAAGAGAGAAACCAAACGTAAACCATGGAGTATATCATAGTCAAAGATAGAAACCAAACGTAAACCATGCAGTATATCATAGTCAAAGAGAGAAACCAAACGTAAACCATGCAGTATATCATAGTCAAAGATAGAAACCAAACGTAAACCATGCAGTATATCATAGTCGAAGAGATAAACCAACCGTAAACCATGCAGTATATCATAGTCAAAGAGAGAAACCAAACGTAAACCATGCAGTATATCATAGTCAAAGATAGAAACCAAACGTAAACCATGCAGTATATCATAGTCAAAGAAAGAAACCAAACGTAAACCATGCAGTATATCATAGTCAAAGAGAGAAACCAAACGTAAACCATGCAGTATATCATAGTCAAAGAGAGAAACCAAACGTAAACCATGCAGTATATCATAGTCAAAGAGAGAAACCAAACTTAAACCATGCAGTATATCATAGTCAAAGATAGAAACCAAACATAAACCATGCAGTATATCATAATCAAAGAGAGAAATCTAACGTAAACCATGCAGTATATCATAGTCAAAGAGAGAAACCAAACGTAAACCATGCAGTATATCATAATCAAAGAGAGAAACCAAGCGTAAACCATGCAGTATATCATAGTCAAAGATAGAAACCAAACGTAAACCATGCAGTATATCATAATCAAAGAGAGAAACCAAACGTAAACCATGCAGTATATCATAGTCAAAGAGAGAAATCAAACGTAAACCATGCAGTATATCATAGTCAAAGAGAGAAACCAAACGTAAACCATGCAGTATATCATAGTCAAAGAGAGAAACCAAACGTAAACCATGCAGTATATCATAGTCAAAGAGAGAAACCAAACGTAAACCATGCAGTATATCATAGTCAAAGATAGAAACCAAGCGTAAACCATGCAGTATATCATAGTCAAAGATAGAAACCAAACGTAAACCATGCAGTATATCATAGTCAAAGAGAGAAACCAAACTTAAACCATGCAGTATATCATAGTCAAAGATAGAAACCAAACGTAAACCATGCAGTATATCATAGTCAAAGATAGAAACCAAACGTAAACCATGCAGTATATCATAATCAGAGATAGAAACCAAACGTAAACCATGCAGTATATCATAGTCAAAGATAGAAACCAAACGTAAGCCATGCAGTATATCATAGTCAAAGAGAGAAACCAAACTTAAACCATGCAGTATATCATAGTCAAAGATAGAAACCAAACGTAAACCATGCAATATATCATAGTCAAAGATAGAAACCAAACGTAAACCATGCAGTATATCATAGTCAAAGATAGAAACCAAACGTAAACCATGCAGTATATCATAGTCAAAGATAGAAACCAAACGTAAACCATGCAGTATATCATAGTCAGAGATAGAAACCAAACGTAAACCATGCAGTATATCATAGTCAAAGAGAGAAACCAAACTTAAACCATGCAGTATATCATAGTCAAAGATAGAAACCAAACGTAAACCATGCAGTATATCATAGTCAAAGATAGAAACCAAACGTAAACCATGCAATATATCATAGTCAAAGAGAGAAACTAAACGTAAACCATGCAGTATATCATAGTCAAAGATAGAAACCAAACGTAAACCATGCAGTATATCATAGTCAGAGATAGAAACCAAACGTAAACCATGCAGTATATCATAGTCAAAGAGAGAAACCAAACTTAAACCATGCAATATATCATAGTCAAAGATAGAAACCAAACGTAAACCATGCAGTATATCATAGTCAAAGATAGAAACCAAACGTAAACCATGCAGTATATCATAGTCAAAGAGAGAAACCAAACGTAAACCATGCAGTATATCATAGTCAAAGAGAGAAACCAAACGTAAACCATGCAGTATATCATAGTCAGAGATAGAAACCAAACGTAAACCATGCAGTATATCATAGTCAAAGAGAGAAACCAAACGTAAACCATGCAGTATATCATAGTCAAAGAGAGAAACCAAACGTAAACCATGCAGTATATCATAGTCAAAGATAGAAACCAAACGTAAACCATGCAGTATATCATAGTCAAAGAGAGAAACCAAACGTAAACCATGCAGTATATCATAGTCAAAGATAGAAACCAAACGTAAACCATGCAGTATATCATAGTCAAAGAGAGAAACCAAACGTAAACCATGCAGTATATCATAGTCAGAGATAGAAACCAAACGTAAACCATGCAGTATATCATAGTCAAAGAGAGAAACCAAACGTAAACCATGCAGTATATCATAGTCAAAGATAGAAACCAAACGTAAACCATGCAGTATATCATAGTCAAAGAGAGAAACCAAACGTAAACCATGCAGTATATCATAGTCAAAGATAGAAACCAAACGTAAACCATGCAGTATATCATAGTCAAAGAGAGAAACCAAACGTAAACCATGCAGTATATCATAGTCAAAGATAGAAACCAAACGTAAACCATGCAGTATATCATAGTCAAAGAGAGAAACCAAACGTAAACCATGCAGTATATCATAGTCAGAGATAGAAACCAAACGTAAACCATGCAGTATATCATAGTCAAAGAGAGAAACCAAACGTAAACCATGCAGTATATCATAGTCAAAGAGAGAAACCAAACGTAAACCATGCAGTATATCATAGTCAAAGATAGAAACCAAACGTAAACCATGCAGTATATCATAGTCAAAGAGAGAAACCAAACGTAAACCATGCAGTATATCATAGTCAAAGATAGAAACCAAACGTAAACCATGCAGTATATCATAGTCAAAGATAGAAACTAAACGTAAACCATGCAGTATATCATAGTCAGAGATAGAAACCAAACGTAAACCATGCAGTATATCATAGTCAAAGAGAGAAACCAAACGTAAACCATGCAGTATATCATAGTCAAAGAGAGAAACCAAACGTAAACCATGCAGTATATCATAGTCAGAGATAGAAACCAAACGTAAACCATGCAGTATATCATAGTCAAAGAGAGAAACCAAACTTAAACCATGCAGTATATCATAGTCAAAGATAGAAACCAAACGTAAACCATGCAATATATCATAGTCAAAGATAGAAACCAAACGTAAACCATGCAGTATATCATAGTGAAAGATAGAAACCAAACGTAAACCATGCAGTGTAGCATAGTCAAAGAGAGAAACCAAACGTAAACCATGCAGTATATCATAGTCAAAGATAGAAACCAAACGTAAACCATGCAGTGTAGCATAGTCAAAGAGAGAAACCAAACGTAAACCATGCAGTATATCATAGTCAAAGATAGAAATCAAACGTAAATCATGCAGTATATCATAGTCAGAGATAGAAACCAAACGTAAACCATGCAGTATATCATAGTCAAAGAGAGAAACCAAACTTAAACCATGCAGTATATCATAGTCAAAGATAGAAACCACACATAAACCATGCAATATATCATAGTCAAAGATAGAAACCAAACGTAAACCATGCAGTATATCATAGTCAAAGATAGAAACCAAACGTAAACCATGCAGTATATCATAGTCAAAGAGAGAAACCAAACGTAAACCATGCAGTATATCATAGTCAAAGAGAGAAACCAAACTTAAACCATGCAGTATATCATAGTCAAAGATAGAAACCACACATAAACCATGCAATATATCATAGTCAAAGATAGAAACCAAACTTAAACCATGCAGTATATCATAGTCAAAGATAGAAACCAAACGTAAACCATGCAGTTTATCATAGTCAAAGAGAGAAACCAAACGTAAACCATGCAGTATATCATAGTCAAAGAGAGAAACCAAACGTAAACCATGCAGTATATCATAGTCAAAGAGAGAAACCAAACGTAAACCATGCAATATATCATAGTCAGAGATAGAAACCACACATAAACCATGCAATATATCATAGTGAAAGATAGAAACCAAACGTAAACCATGCAGTGTAGCATAGTCAAAGAGAGAAACCAAACGTAAACCATGCAGTATATCATAGTCAAAGATAGAAACCAAACGTAAACCATGCAGTGTAGCATAGTCAAAGAGAGAAACCAAACGTAAACCATGCAGTATATCATAGTCAGAGATAGAAACCAAACGTAAACCATGCAGTATATCATAGTCAAAGAGAGAAACCAAACGTAAACCATGCAGTATATCATAGTCAAAGATAGAAACCAAACGTAAACCATGCAGTATATCATAGTCAAAGATAGAAACCAAACGTAAACCATGCAATATATCATAGTCAAAGATAGAAACCAAACGTAAACCATGCAGTGTAGCATAGTCAAAGAGAGAAACCAAACTTAAACCATGCAGTATATCATAGTCAAAGATAGAAACCAAACGTAAACCATGCAGTATATCATAGTCAAAGATAGAAACCAAACGTAAACCATGCAGTATATCATAGTCAGAGATAGAAACCAAACGTAAACCATGCAGTATATCATAGTCAAAGATAGAAACCAAACGTAAACCATGCAGTATATCATAGTCAAAGATAGAACCTAAACGTAAACCATGCAGTATATCATAGTCAAAGAGAGAAACCAAACGTAAACCATGCAGTATATCATAGTCAAAGATAGAAACCAAACGTAAACCATGCAGTATATCATAGTCAAAGATAGAAACCAAACGTAAACCATGCAGTATATCATAGTCAAAGAGAGAAACCAAACGTAAACCATGCAGTATATCATAGTCAAAGAGAGAAACCAAACGTAAACCATGCAGTATATCATAGTCAAAGATAGAAACCAAACGTAAACCATGCAGTATATCATAGTCAAAGATAGAAACCAAACGTAAACCATGCAGTATATCATAGTCAAAGAGAGAAACCAAACGTAAACCATGCAGTATATCATAGTCAAAGAGAGAAACCAAACGTAAACCATGCAGTATATCATAGTCAAAGATAGAAACCAAACGTAAACCATGCAATATATCATAGTCAAAGAGAGAAACCAAACGTAAACCATGCAGTATATCATAGTCAGAGATAGAAACCAAATGTAAACCATGCAATATATCATAGTCAAAGAGAGAAACCAAACGTAAACCATGCAGTATATCATAGTCAGAGATAGAAACCAAACGTAAACCATGCAGTATATCATAGTCAAAGATAGAAACCAAACGTAAACCATGCAATATATCATAGTCAGAGAGAGAAACCAAACGTAAACCATGCAGTATATCATAGTCAAAGAGAGAAACCAAACGTAAACCATGCAGTATATCATAGTCAAAGATAGAAACCAAACGTAAACCATGCAGTATATCATAGTCAAAGAGAGAAACCAAACGTAAACCATGCAGTATATCATAGTCAAAGAGAGAAACCAAACGTAAACCATGCAGTATATCATAGTCAAAGATAGAAACCAAACGTAAACCATGCAGTATATCATAGTCAAAGAGAGAAACCAAACATAAACCATGCAGTGTAGCATAGTCAAAGAGAGAAACCAAACATAAACCATGCAGTGTAGCATAGTCAAAGAGAGAAACCAAACATAAACCATGCAGTGTAGCATAGTCAAAGAGAGAAACCAAACGTAAACCATGCAGTATATCATAGTCAGAGATAGAAACCAAACGTAAACCATGCAGTATATCATAGTCAGAGAGAGAAACCAAACGTAAACCATGCAGTATATCATAGTCAGAGAGAGAAACCAAACGTAAACCATGCAGTATATCATAGTCAGAGAGAGAAACCAAACGTAAACCATGCAGTATATCATAGTCAGAGAGAGAAACCAAACATAAACCATGCAGTATATCATAGTCAGAGAGAGAAACCAAACGTAAACCATGCAGTATATCATAGTCAAAGAGAGAAACTAAACGTAAACCATGCAGTATATCATAGTCAAAGAGAGAAACCAAACGTAAACCATGCAGTATATCATAGTCAGAGATAGAAACCAAACGTAAACCATGCAGTATATCATAGTCAGAGAGAGAAACCAAACGTAAACCATGCAGTATATCATAGTCAGAGAGAGAAACCAAACGTAAACCATGCAGTATATCATAGTCAGAGAGAGAAACCAAACGTAAACCATGCAGTATATCATAGTCAGAGAGAGAAACCAAACATAAACCATGCAGTATATCATAGTCAGAGAGAGAAACCAAACGTAAACCATGCAGTATATCATAGTCAAAGAGAGAAACCAAACATAAACCATGCAGTGTATCATAGTCAAAGAGAGAAACCAAACATAAACCATGCAGTGTAGCATAGTCAGAGATAGAAACCACACATAAACCATGCAGTTTATCATAGTCAAAGAGAGAAACCAAACGTAAACCATGCAGTATATCATAGTCAAAGAGAGAAACCAAACGTAAACCATGCAGTATATCATAGTCAAAGAGAGAAACCAAACGTAAACCATGCAATATATCATAGTCAGAGATAGAAACCACACATAAACCATGCAATATATCATAGTGAAAGATAGAAACCAAACGTAAACCATGCAGTGTAGCATAGTCAAAGAGAGAAACCAAACGTAAACCATGCAGTATATCATAGTCAAAGATAGAAACCAAACGTAAACCATGCAGTGTAGCATAGTCAAAGAGAGAAACCAAACGTAAACCATGCAGTATATCATAGTCAGAGATAGAAACCAAACGTAAACCATGCAGTATATCATAGTCAAAGAGAGAAACCAAACGTAAACCATGCAGTATATCATAGTCAAAGATAGAAACCAAACGTAAACCATGCAGTATATCATAGTCAAAGATAGAAACCAAACGTAAACCATGCAATATATCATAGTCAAAGATAGAAACCAAACGTAAACCATGCAGTGTAGCATAGTCAAAGAGAGAAACCAAACTTAAACCATGCAGTATATCATAGTCAAAGATAGAAACCAAACGTAAACCATGCAGTATATCATAGTCAAAGATAGAAACCAAACGTAAACCATGCAGTATATCATAGTCAGAGATAGAAACCAAACGTAAACCATGCAGTATATCATAGTCAAAGATAGAAACCAAACGTAAACCATGCAGTATATCATAGTCAAAGATAGAAACTAAACGTAAACCATGCAGTATATCATAGTCAAAGAGAGAAACCAAACGTAAACCATGCAGTATATCATAGTCAAAGATAGAAACCAAACGTAAACCATGCAGTATATCATAGTCAAAGATAGAAACCAAACGTAAACCATGCAGTATATCATAGTCAAAGAGAGAAACCAAACGTAAACCATGCAGTATATCATAGTCAAAGAGAGAAACCAAACGTAAACCATGCAGTATATCATAGTCAAAGATAGAAACCAAACGTAAACCATGCAGTATATCATAGTCAAAGATAGAAACCAAACGTAAACCATGCAGTATATCATAGTCAAAGAGAGAAACCAAACGTAAACCATGCAGTATATCATAGTCAAAGAGAGAAACCAAACGTAAACCATGCAGTATATCATAGTCAAAGATAGAAACCAAACGTAAACCATGCAATATATCATAGTCAAAGATAGAAACCAAACGTAAACCATGCAGTATATCATAGTCAGAGATAGAAACCAAATGTAAACCATGCAATATATCATAGTCAAAGAGAGAAACCAAACGTAAACCATGCAGTATATCATAGTCAGAGATAGAAACCAAACGTAAACCATGCAGTATATCATAGTCAAAGATAGAAACCAAACGTAAACCATGCAATATATCATAGTCAGAGAGAGAAACCAAACGTAAACCATGCAGTATATCATAGTCAAAGAGAGAAACCAAACGTAAACCATGCAGTATATCATAGTCAAAGATAGAAACCAAACGTAAACCATGCAGTATATCATAGTCAAAGAGAGAAACCAAACGTAAACCATGCAGTATATCATAGTCAAAGAGAGAAACCAAACGTAAACCATGCAGTATATCATAGTCAAAGATAGAAACCAAACGTAAACCATGCAGTATATCATAGTCAAAGAGAGAAACCAAACATAAACCATGCAGTGTAGCATAGTCAAAGATAGAAACCACACATAAACCATGCAGTGTAGCATAGTCAAAGATAGAAACCAAACGTAAACCATGCAGTATATCATAGTCAAAGAGAGAAACCAAACATAAACCATGCAGTGTAGCATAGTCAAAGAGAGAAACCAAACATAAACCATGCAGTGTAGCATAGTCAAAGAGAGAAATCAAACGTAAACCATGCAGTATATCATAGTCAAAGATAGAAACCAAACGTAAACCATGCAGTATATCATAGTCAAAGATAGAAACCAAACGTAAACCATGCAGTATATCATAGTCAAAGAGAGAAACCAAACATAAACCATGCAGTGTAGCATAGTCAAAGAGAGAAACCAAACATAAACCATGCAGTGTAGCATAGTCAAAGAGAGAAACCAAACGTAAACCATGCAGTATATCATAGTCAGAGATAGAAACCAAACGTAAACCATGCAGTATATCATAGTCAGAGAGAGAAACCAAACGTAAACCATGCAGTATATCATAGTCAGAGAGAGAAACCAAACGTAAACCATGCAGTATATCATAGTCAGAGAGAGAAACCAAACGTAAACCATGCAGTATATCATAGTCAGAGAGAGAAACCAAACATAAACCATGCAGTATATCATAGTCAGAGAGAGAAACCAAACGTAAACCATGCAGTATATCATAGTCAAAGAGAGAAACTAAACGTAAACCATGCAGTATATCATAGTCAAAGAGAGAAACCAAACGTAAACCATGCAGTATATCATAGTCAGAGATAGAAACCAAACGTAAACCATGCAGTATATCATAGTCAGAGAGAGAAACCAAACGTAAACCATGCAGTATATCATAGTCAGAGAGAGAAACCAAACGTAAACCATGCAGTATATCATAGTCAGAGAGAGAAACCAAACGTAAACCATGCAGTATATCATAGTCAGAGAGAGAAACCAAACATAAACCATGCAGTATATCATAGTCAGAGAGAGAAACCAAACGTAAACCATGCAGTATATCATAGTCAAAGAGAGAAACCAAACATAAACCATGCAGTGTATCATAGTCAAAGAGAGAAACCAAACATAAACCATGCAGTGTAGCATAGTCAGAGATAGAAACCACACATAAACCATGCAGTTTATCATAGTCAAAGAGAGAAACCAAACGTAAACCATGCAGTATATCATAGTCAAAGAGAGAAACCAAACGTAAACCATGCAGTATATCATAGTCAAAGAGAGAAACCAAACGTAAACCATGCAATATATCATAGTCAGAGATAGAAACCACACATAAACCATGCAATATATCATAGTGAAAGATAGAAACCAAACGTAAACCATGCAGTGTAGCATAGTCAAAGAGAGAAACCAAACGTAAACCATGCAGTATATCATAGTCAAAGATAGAAACCAAACGTAAACCATGCAGTGTAGCATAGTCAAAGAGAGAAACCAAACGTAAACCATGCAGTATATCATAGTCAGAGATAGAAACCAAACGTAAACCATGCAGTATATCATAGTCAAAGAGAGAAACCAAACGTAAACCATGCAGTATATCATAGTCAAAGATAGAAACCAAACGTAAACCATGCAGTATATCATAGTCAAAGATAGAAACCAAACGTAAACCATGCAATATATCATAGTCAAAGATAGAAACCAAACGTAAACCATGCAGTGTAGCATAGTCAAAGAGAGAAACCAAACTTAAACCATGCAGTATATCATAGTCAAAGATAGAAACCAAACGTAAACCATGCAGTATATCATAGTCAAAGATAGAAACCAAACGTAAACCATGCAGTATATCATAGTCAGAGATAGAAACCAAACGTAAACCATGCAGTATATCATAGTCAAAGATAGAAACCAAACGTAAACCATGCAGTATATCATAGTCAAAGATAGAAACTAAACGTAAACCATGCAGTATATCATAGTCAAAGAGAGAAACCAAACGTAAACCATGCAGTATATCATAGTCAAAGATAGAAACCAAACGTAAACCATGCAGTATATCATAGTCAAAGATAGAAACCAAACGTAAACCATGCAGTATATCATAGTCAAAGAGAGAAACCAAACGTAAACCATGCAGTATATCATAGTCAAAGAGAGAAACCAAACGTAAACCATGCAGTATATCATAGTCAAAGATAGAAACCAAACGTAAACCATGCAGTATATCATAGTCAAAGATAGAAACCAAACGTAAACCATGCAGTATATCATAGTCAAAGAGAGAAACCAAACGTAAACCATGCAGTATATCATAGTCAAAGAGAGAAACCAAACGTAAACCATGCAGTATATCATAGTCAAAGATAGAAACCAAACGTAAACCATGCAATATATCATAGTCAAAGATAGAAACCAAACGTAAACCATGCAGTATATCATAGTCAGAGATAGAAACCAAATGTAAACCATGCAATATATCATAGTCAAAGAGAGAAACCAAACGTAAACCATGCAGTATATCATAGTCAGAGATAGAAACCAAACGTAAACCATGCAGTATATCATAGTCAAAGATAGAAACCAAACGTAAACCATGCAATATATCATAGTCAGAGAGAGAAACCAAACGTAAACCATGCAGTATATCATAGTCAAAGAGAGAAACCAAACGTAAACCATGCAGTATATCATAGTCAAAGATAGAAACCAAACGTAAACCATGCAGTATATCATAGTCAAAGAGAGAAACCAAACGTAAACCATGCAGTATATCATAGTCAAAGAGAGAAACCAAACGTAAACCATGCAGTATATCATAGTCAAAGATAGAAACCAAACGTAAACCATGCAGTATATCATAGTCAAAGAGAGAAACCAAACATAAACCATGCAGTGTAGCATAGTCAAAGAGAGAAACCAAACATAAACCATGCAGTGTAGCATAGTCAAAGAGAGAAACCAAACATAAACCATGCAGTGTAGCATAGTCAAAGAGAGAAACCAAACGTAAACCATGCAGTATATCATAGTCAGAGATAGAAACCAAACGTAAACCATGCAGTATATCATAGTCAGAGAGAGAAACCAAACGTAAACCATGCAGTATATCATAGTCAGAGAGAGAAACCAAACGTAAACCATGCAGTATATCATAGTCAGAGAGAGAAACCAAACGTAAACCATGCAGTATATCATAGTCAGAGAGAGAAACCAAACATAAACCATGCAGTATATCATAGTCAGAGAGAGAAACCAAACGTAAACCATGCAGTATATCATAGTCAAAGAGAGAAACTAAACGTAAACCATGCAGTATATCATAGTCAAAGAGAGAAACCAAACGTAAACCATGCAGTATATCATAGTCAGAGATAGAAACCAAACGTAAACCATGCAGTATATCATAGTCAGAGAGAGAAACCAAACGTAAACCATGCAGTATATCATAGTCAGAGAGAGAAACCAAACGTAAACCATGCAGTATATCATAGTCAGAGAGAGAAACCAAACGTAAACCATGCAGTATATCATAGTCAGAGAGAGAAACCAAACATAAACCATGCAGTATATCATAGTCAGAGAGAGAAACCAAACGTAAACCATGCAGTATATCATAGTCAAAGAGAGAAACCAAACATAAACCATGCAGTGTATCATAGTCAAAGAGAGAAACCAAACATAAACCATGCAGTGTAGCATAGTCAGAGATAGAAACCACACATAAACCATGCAGTGTAGCATAGTCAAAGATAGAAACCAAACGTAAACCATGCAGTATATCATATTCAAAGATAGAAACCAAACGTAAACCATGCAGTATATCATAGTCAGAGATAGAAACCAAACATAAACCATGCAGTATATCATAGTCAAAGATAGAAACCAAACATAAACCATGCAGTATATCATAGTCAAAGATAGAAACCACACATAAACCATGCAGTATATCATAGTCAAAGATAGAAACCAAACGTAAACCATGCAGTATATCATAGTCAGAGATAGAAACCACACATAAACCATGCAGTATATCATAGTCAAAGATAGAAACCAAACGTAAACCATGCAGTATATCATAGTCAAAGATAGAAACCAAACGTAAACCATGCAGTATATCATAGTCAGAGATAGAAACCACACATAAACCATGCAGTATATCATAGTCAAAGATAGAAACCAAACGTAAACCATGCAGTATATCATAGTCAAAGATAGAAACCAAACATAAACCATGCAGTATATCATAGTCAAAGATAGAAACCAAACATAAACCATGCAGTATATCATAGTCAAAGATAGAAACCACACATAAACCATGCAGTATATCATAGTCAAAGATAGAAACCAAACGTAAACCATGCAGTATATCATAGTCAGAGATAGAAACCACACATAAACCATGCAGTATATCATAGTCAAAGATAGAAACCAAACGTAAACCATGCAGTATATCATAGTCAAAGATAGAAACCAAACGTAAACCATGCAGTATATCATAGTCAGAGATAGAAACCACACATAAACCATGCAGTATATCATAGTCAAAGATAGAAACCAAACGTAAACCATGCAGTATATCATAGTCAGAGATAGAAACCAAACGTTAACCATGCAGTATATCATAGTCAAAGATAGAAACCAAACATAAACCATGCAGTATATCATAGTCAAAGATAGAAACCAAACGTAAACCATGCAGTGTAGCATAGTCAGAGATAGAAACCAAACGTAAACCATGCAGTATATCATAGTCAAAGATAGAAACCAAACGTAAACCATGCAGTATATCATAGTCAAAGATAGAAACCAAACGTAAACCATGCAGTATATCATAGTCAAAGATAGAAACCAAACGTAAACCATGCAGTATATCATAGTCAAAGATAGAAACCAAACGTAAACCATGCAGTATATCATAGTCAGAGATAGAAACCAAACGTTAACCATGCAGTATATCATAGTCAAAGATAGAAACCAAACATAAACCATGCAGTATATCATAGTCAAAGATAGAAACCAAACGTAAACCATGCAGTGTAGCATAGTCAGAGATAGAAACCAAACGTAAACCATGCAGTATATCATAGTCAAAGATAGAAACCAAACGTAAACCATGCAGTATATCATAGTCAAAGATAGAAACCAAACGTAAACCATGCAGTATATCATAGTCAAAGATAGAAACCAAACGTAAACCATGCAGTATATCATAGTCAAAGATAGAAACCAAACATAAACCATGCAGTATATCATAGTCAAAGATAGAAACCAAACGTAAACCATGCAGTGTAGCATAGTCAGAGATAGAAACCAAACGTAAACCATGCAGTATATCATAGTCAAAGATAGAAACCAAACATAAACCATGCAGTATATCATAGTCAAAGATAGAAACCAAACGTAAACCATGCAGTGTAGCATAGTCAGAGATAGAAACCAAACGTAAACCATGCAGTATATCATAGTCAAAGATAGAAACCAAACATAAACCATGCAGTATATCATAGTCAAAGATAGAAACCAAACGTAAACCATGCAGTGTAGCATAGTCAGAGATAGAAACCAAACGTAAACCATGCAGTATATCATAGTCAAAGAGAGAAACCAAACATAAACCATGCAGTATATCATAGTCAAAGATAGAAACCAAACGTAAACCATGCAGTATATCATAGTCAAAGATAGAAACCAAACATAAACCATGCAGTATATCATAGTCAAAGATAGAAACCAAACGTAAACCATGCAGTATATCATAGTCAAAGATAGAAACCAAACGTAAACCATGCAGTGTAGCATAGTCAGAGATAGAAACCAAACGTAAACCATGCAGTATATCATAGTCAAAGAGAGAAACCAAACATAAACCATGCAGTATATCATAGTCAGAGATACATGTAGTACACTTGTTATTTACATTGTTAGTAATAAAACTATGAGATACAGAAGCTATTTACATACCGGAGTGCTTGCTGTATTGTGCTCGTCTTTTATTACATTCACGGGCTCTACTGGTTTCCCGTCAGACAATTCAAAGTGGCATTGTGAAATATATCCATCAGTATCAACAACGCTGACAGTAGTAGAAGGTATGCAACAATCTCCACTGTCCCAAAATACAATGTATATCACTATATAAATAAATAGGTACTAGCATTTGGTATGTTTTGATGTTTGTTTGTTTGTTTGATGGTGTTTAACGCCACTTTTAACAATATTTCAGCTATATCGTGGCGGTCAGCTTTATTGGTGGAGGAAACCGAAGAAGACCATCGACCTGTCGTAAGTCACTGACAAACTTTATCACATAATGTTATACACCTCGCAATGATCGAGATTCGAACTCACAACATCAGTGGTGATAGGCACTGATTGCATAAGTAAAGTTGAAGTTTAGTACAACTCATAGGTTTTTCTAGAGCTTGTGCCCAGTACTGTGATTTTCTGCACAGAGCTCAGTTGTTTACGTAAAAGCTGTTCAAACAAGGCTACGTTGTTCTTAGGTTGAAGTCATCGCTACAACAATTTTACGGTCGTCATCACGAACTAATTGATCGGTGGGAAATATCCATATCTCAAATGACAATAGATCTGTGTCCTTTTACGTATATTTGTCTTACCTCTATCACAGACAAGACTTTGGTCAAACTTGACTATATGTACATGTATTAGTAACACAACAGGTGTCGTATAAGAATCAGGAACTGTTGACCCGGTTTTAGGTGGAGTCAGTGTTGCTCATATCTTTTTAGCTTTCTGTGCTGTGTTTTGATGTGTTTTGGTTGTTTTTGTCCTGTGATGCGTGTGTCCAATGTTTCCATTGTCTCTGAATTGTCCATTCTTAATTACCCTTCGGTTTTCTCTAGAGTTTATATAGCCAATATTTGCATATTATACATTAACATGTCAGTCATTGCATTGTAGTGCTTTAATGTCCTTTTCATTAAACATCAATCAATCAATCAATCAATCAATCAATCAATCAATCAATCAATCAATCAATATGGACGTACGTAAGTAATGAAATACAAGTATATCAATAGTAACAGCACTGCCAAATAATAATAAAAAGTTGAGTATATAGACATTTCTAACGGGTCACATGGAAATAAAATATACTTATATTTATGTGACCGCAAAATAAAAGGATTAAATGATGAAAATATATCACCTGATATTGACGGTAATTGGTCCATTCAGAACATCTGTAATGTTGTCATATATTAACTGAACGTTGTGTCCTCCTGTAGAAGATATACCATCTAATTGTGTTTCTGAGAAATCTACTTTCATTTCGGAGTACCATTGATATTTTGAACAGTTTGCCGTATTAAGTGACGGTGGGTCACATGTTCCGTATGTTGACAAGACATGGCATGTTGGTCTTTCAATATTCGTCACCTAATAATAACAATGAACATTAACAGATATTTACTTCTACTTCTACAATATAAGAGGTAACTGAAGATTCCACCAATTACGTTAGGTACTGCGCATGCATGATTTTAAGATTTGATTTTACTACAACGGGACAAACATTACTGATAGTGTGATTTCGTACATATATATATATAATGTGTGTTCTAGACATCTCGCACATCTGAGGGAAATGTCGTACCGTTGGTTTGTAACTACACAATTCTCAGTGATGATGTGAGGCCAGACTTGAAATACCAGTGTTGGGTGAAAAACACAAACTATCAATGAGGATCTCCGTATCTTGCTCCAAACACACCATTCGACGTGAAATCGTCGTTTACAAATGTCGGTGTAAAGAGTAAACTGCATTAAAAAATCAATTACTAGTATATCAGAATCTTGTCTACAACCAGTAGAGAAGTAGTGATAGTGTAATGGTCGGCTAATTTCAGTGGTCGACTACATAACACTTTTAAAGAAGACTTCTGTTCGCAAAATTAATTGACCAAAGTAGTCAACATGTTTGGAAACTATAAGAATATTAGGTTGGTACATTAAATCAATAAAAGTTATCTCCCCTTCAGAAACTTCTCGTATCTTGAATAACAATGTGATAATGCCAAGGCAAATATCGACAAAAATGGAAAATTTACTTCGTTTAGCTGCAGTGACAAGGATATGCTATTTTTATTATTTAAGACAATCGCAAATACTACTTACCATTGACTTAAGAAAGGATTGAAATACTACTTACCATTGACTTAATAAAGGGTTGAAATACTACTTACCATTGACTTAAGAAAGGATTGAAATACTACTTACCATTGACTTAAGAAAGGATTGAAATACTACTTACCATTGACTTAAAAAAGGGTTGAAATACTACTTACCATTGACTTAAGAAAGGGTTGAAATACTACTTACCATTGACTTAAGAAAGGGTTGAAATACTACTTACCATTGACTTAAGAAAGGGTTGAAATACTACTTACCATTGACTTAAGAAAGGATTGAAATACTACTTACCATTGACTTAAGAAAGGGTTGAAATACTACTTACCATTGACTTAAGAAAGGGTTGAAATACTACTTACCATTGACTTAAGAAAGGGTTGAAATACTACTTACCATTGACTTAAGAAAGGATTGAAATACTACTTACCATTGACTTAAGAAAGGGTTGAAATACTACTTACCATTGACTTAAGAAAGGGTTGAAATACTACTTACCATTGACTTAAGAAAGGGTTGAAATACTACTTACCATTGACTTAAGAAAGGATTGAAATACTACTTACCATTGACTTAAGAAAGGGTTGAAATACTACTTACCATTGACTTAAGAAAGGGTTGAAATACTACTTACCATTGACTTAAGAAAGGGTTGAAGATACCAAACTGATAATCAAAAGCCGTAAATCGAAGAACAGATTTGGGACCGACCATTTAACTTGAAGGGGGGGGGGGGGTATGGTTTTTTCTTCGGACAACATGAGTTAGAATATTAATTGTTTTTGTCGCGCATGGCGCAAATTTGTTTTCTCCAGAATTCAACATTAGGTTATATGACAAAAACTCTGAATCAGATTATTTTTATTTTCCTCCACCAAAATCAGAATATTTATGATAAACAATGATCTCAAAAACATAGCACAGAAAACTAAAGATTGACTAATGCGATCCAAACTAAAAACCGGTGGTGAACTCTGAGGTGATAATGATGTTAACGGTGCCCCGGAAGAGTAAATAGTTCCTGCCCCACTAGTGGCACCCGTCGTGTTAAAATCTTATTGTAACCGTGACACGTGGTATAACTGGAGTAATTTAAGACGGGTACTGATACTTACCACTAAAGTTTTTGATATGCTCTATATGATTTCTGATGTCGCTAGCACTGATACTTACCACTAAAGTTTTTGATATGGCATAATGCTCTGTATGATTTCTGATGTCGCTAGCACTGATACTTACCACTAAAGTTTTTGCTATGCTCTATATGATTTCTGATGTCGCTAGCACTGATACTTACCACTAAAGTTTTTGATATGCTCTTTATGATTTCTGATGTCGCCAGCACTGATACTTACCATTAAAGTTTTTTATATGCTCTATATGATTTCTGATGTCGCTAGCACTGATACTTACCACTAAAGTTTTTTATATGCTCTGTATGACTTCTGATGTCGTTAGCACTGATACTTACCACTAAAGTTTTTGCTATGCTCTGTATGACTTCTGATGACGTTAGCACTGATACTTACCACTAAAGTTTTTTATATGCTCTATATGATTTCTGATGTCGCTAGCACTGATACTTACCACTAAAGTTTTTTATATGCTCTGTATGACTTCTGATGTCGCTAGCACTGATACTCACCACTAAAGTTTTTGCTATGCTCTGTATGACTTCTGATGTCGCTAGCACTGATACTTACCACTAAAGTTTTGATATGCTCTGTATGACTTCTGATGTCGCTAGCACTGATACTTACCACTAACGTTTTTGCTATAGCATAATGCTCTGTATGATTTCTGATGTCGATAGCACTGATACTTACCACTAAAGTTTTTGATATGCTCTGTATGACTTCTGATGTCGCTATCACTGATACTTACCACTAAAGTTTTTGATATGCTCTGTATGATATCTGATGTTGCTAGCACTGATACTTACCACTAAAGTTTTTGCTATGCTCTGTATGACTTCTGATGTCGTTAGCACTGATACTTACCACTAACGTTTTTGCTATGGCATAATGCTCTGTATGATTTCTGATGTCGATAGCACTGATACTTACCACTAAAGGCTTTGCTATGCTCTGTATGATTTCTGATGTCGCTAGCACTGATACTCACCACTAAAGTTTTTGATATGCCTTGTATGACTTCTGATGTCGCTAGTACTGATACTTACACTAAAGGTTTTGATATGTTCTGTATGATTTCTGATGTCGCTAGCACTGATACTTACCACTAAAGTTGTTGCTATGCTTTGTATGACTTCTGATGTCGCTAGCACTGATACTTACCACTAAAGTTTGTGCTATGCTCTGTATGATTTCTGATGTCGCTAGCACTGATACTTACCACTAAAGTTTTTGATATGCTCTGTATGATTTCTGATGTCGCTAGCACTGATACTTACCACTAAAGTTTTTGATATGCCCTATATGACTTCTGATGTCACTAGCACTGATACTTACACTAAAGTTTTTGATATGCTCTGTATGATTTCTGATGTCGTTAGCACTACTTCTGATGTCGCTAGCACTGATACTTACCACTAAAGTTTTTGATATGCTCTGTATGATTTCTGATGTCGTTAGCACTACTTCTGATGTTGCTAGCACTGATACTTACCACTAAAGTTTTTGCTATGGCATAATGCTCTGTATGATTTCTGATGTCGCTAGCACTGATACTTACCACTAAAGTTTTTGCTATGATCTCTATGACTTCTGATGTCGCTAGCACTGATACTTACCACTAATGTTTTTGCTATGATCTCTATGACTTCTGATGTCGCTAGCACTGATACTTACCACTAATGTTTTTGCTATGATCTCTATGACTTCTGATGTTGCAAGCACTGATACTTACCACTAAAGTTTTTGTTATGCTCTGTATGACTTCTGATGACGTATTCATGGTTAAAGTAACTGTGTACTTACTGTCAAATAAAACAAAGATAATACATCAATAGTAACAAGTTTAACATAGAAATGGAGGAGAATCATAAACAAATACCATATAAGAAGGGTATGAAGATACTAAAGAGGGTGATTAGAATCCATAAAGATGGCACTATGTGTTACTACGAATATCTGGCTTCAAGGTATTAATAATAAACCTTTTATTTGTTATACACAAATCTTTTTTTTGTAGTTTGGGATCAACTATATGTACGTTGCCACGAATAAAACATTCTACTGACAAAAGGACACTATGACTGTCGCACAAAATATTAATAACCAAAGCATAAAGATACCAAAGGGATCATTTAAAGTCGTCAATCGAATTAGGATATATAATATAATGGTCTAGCGAAAAAAGACAAACAGATAAATAATGATCTACAAAATACAATACACAAAAAACAAAAGATTGAGAAACACGAACACCACTAAAAACCGGGGAGAACTCAGGTGCTCCGATGTGTTGTAAACCTTTAGAAGTGGTGAATATAATAATCAAGGAAAATATGGAAATAACAACAACGGACAATAACACACTAAACACAAAGCTAAAGATTGAGCAACAGAAACTGCATACCCTTCCGGAGCACCTGAGTTCAACCTCGGTTTTTAGTGGGGTTCGTGTTACTCGATCTTTAGTTTTATGTGCATGTTTTGTAGATCGTTGTTTGTCCTTTTGTACATTTTCTTTTGGCAATTGTGCTGTCTGTTCGTCTTCGATATACGGATGCGATTATCCCTTTGATATCTTCAAACTCTCCACTAAACCACTTGGATTTACTTATGTGAACTAAAAGGGTAAGCAGTTCCTGCTCCAACAGTGTTACTCATGTGTTCCTGCTTCAACAGTGTTACTCATGTGTTCCTGCTCCAACAGTGTTACTCATGTGTTCCTGCTTCAACAGTGTTACTCATGTGTTCCTGCTCCAACAGTGTTACTCATGTGTTCCTGTTCCAACAGTATTACTCATGTGTTCCTGCTCCAACAGTGTTACTCATGTGTTCCTGCTCCAACAGTGCTACTCATGTGTTCCTGCTCCAACAGTGTTACATATGTTGAACATCCAGTGATAAATCATATTAATTTTTCATCACTTTGTTATTTCTTGATGGATATCCCCACATGTTCAACTGCGAGAAAACGTAGAAGATATAAGAGGGCCCGGGTGGCTCAGTGAGTTAGATAGTTGGATTACCTAACAACTCATACAAGCCTATCACTAATACGGCGTGGGTTCGCGCCCAGCTTTTTAAATTAGAAAAAAGGTGCACTCGACTCGCAGCCGCAAGTGATAAAGTTTACCAATTGTTTGCCCATGTTCGGTAGTTCTCTCCGGGTACTCCGGCTTCTTTCACCACTAAAACTGGTCGCAATGATATAGCTGAAATATTGCTGAAAGTGGCGTCAAAAAAAATAAATAATGAAAAATAGAAGATATAAAAGTGGTAATCAGTAACTGTAAGTCGCATAAAGACATACTGTGAAAATACGCCTATGCGTTGATAACAATTTTCGTGGTTTCTGTAAAATGCATTGTTCCATGGATTCTTGAATTGGTGGTATTAAATACTACAACTAGCAATGAATGGACATGTTCCATGTCGCCGGATTTAAATTTTCGTGGTTTTAGTGAACAACGAAATCAACCAATATTAGTACCCCACGAATAGCAATATTTTCACAGTACATTGTAACTTAGTATATTTTATGAAATTTATTTTTCGGAACATACTTACAACATCCCTACTAATTTATTTGGTACGAGATTAAAAGTTCCGTTACCCGTCGCCCCTGGTGATAATCTAAGATAATGTGTAAGTGGTGCCTTAACAAATGAATGCTGGTCTGATATATGTACGTCATACGTGTCGACAGCACTTCCAGAGTTAACCACCTCATATGGTATTTTGCGTTGTATCCCAACAGGTACATCATCTGAAACATGATGTCAACATTAAGTTGTATGTCAAATAAGTAATGCTACATTGGACTAGGGGCATCTACTTCCGTTATTTGATTATGTCGAATTTACATCCAACGTTATGCATGTCTTTCCGCGGACTGTTGGTTAGGTGAGCTAGCATGATACAAATCCATCTTAGCGGGTTGGTCTAGTACATAGCGGACCTCATCATCATTTCATTGAAAATTGCTGAGCTGGAGTTAGAAAACAATCATTCACTCACTCATCCAACGTCATGTGTTTCGTAGTGATACAGTTTACACAACTGACTGGACATGATACAAACTGTTGATGATGTCAAATTCACATCTAACGCTATACGCATCATAGTGATACGGTTTATACAACTGACTCGACATGATACAAACTGTTGGGTATGTATAATTCATATTTACTGCTATACGTTACGTAATGGTACGGTTTACAAGATCGACTGGACATAACACAAACTGTTGATGAAGTGAAATTTACATTTAACGCTATACATTTCGTGATGATACAGCTAACATAACCGATTGATACAGCTAACATAACCGATTGATACAGCTAACATAACCGATTGATGATGTCGAATTTATATAGTTTTTACAGCGTCATGGGATTCGTTTTGGAAGCACATTGATAAACTCTGATGAACCTACACGATATGCGTATAATATGTACATAACACTGATCATGCCACATCTCGTATGTTGTATAGCTGTACAGTAAAATGGATGTCGTATCGAATGAATTATTGGTGTTGTGTATTAAAGACTATGCATGGCTGACCTGATGAGACAGTCACACACACGTATCTCTACACTTGTTGGTTTGTAGATTATTGGTGTTGTGTATTAAAGACTATACATGTCTGACCTGATGAGACAGTCACACACACGTATCTCTACACTTGTTGGTTTGTAGATTATTGGTGTTGTGTATTATAGACTATACATGTCTGACCTGATGAGACAGTCACACACACGTATCTCTACACTTGTTGGTTTGTAGATTATTGGTGTTGTGTATTAAAGACTATACATGTCTGACCTGATGAGACAGTCACACACACGTATCTCTACACTTGTTGGTTTGTAGATTATTGGTGTTGTGTATTATAGACTATACATGTCTGACCTGATGAGGCAGTCACACGTAGGTTTACACTTGTTGGTTTGTAGATTATTGGTGTTGTGTATTAAAGACTATGCATGTCTGACCTGATGAGGCAGTCACACGTAGTTCTACACTTGTTGGTTTGTAGATTGTCGGTGCTGTGTATTAAAGACTATGCATGTCTGACCTGATGAGATAGTCACACGTAGTTCTACACTTGTTGGTTTGTAGATTATTGGTGTTGTGTATTAAAGACTATGCATGTCTGACCTGATGAGATAGTCACACGTAGGTTTACACTTGTTGGTTTGTAGATTATTGGTGTTGTGTATTAAAGACTATGCATGTCTGACCTGATGAGATAGTCACACGTAGGTTTACACTTGTTGGTTTGTAGATTATTGGTGTTGTGTATTAAAGACTATGCATGTCTGACCTGATGAGATAGTCACACGTAGTTCTACACTTGTTGGTTTGTAGATTATTGGTGTTGTGTATTAAAGACTATGCATGTCTGACCTGATGAGATAGTCACACGTAGGTTTACACTTGTTGGTTTGTAGATTATTGGTGTTGTGTATTAAAGACTATGCATGTCTGACCTGATGAGACAGTCACACACACGTATCTCTACACTTGTTGGTTTGTAGATTATTGGTGTTGTGTATTAAAGACTATACATGTCTGACCTGATGAGACAGTCACACACACGTATCTCTACACTTGTTGGTTTGTAGATTATTGGTGTTGTGTATTAAAGACTATGCATGGCTGACCTGATGAGACAGTCACACACACGTATCTCTACACTTGTTGGTTTGTAGATTATTGGTGTTGTGTATTAAAGACTATGCATGGCTGACCTGATGAGACAGTCACACACACGTATCTCTACACTTGTTGGTTTGTAGATTATTGGTGTTGTGTATTAAAGACTATACATGTCTGACCTGATGAGACAGTCACACACACGTATCTCTACACTTGTTGGTTTGTAGATTGTCGGTGTTGTGTATTATAGACTATACATGTTTGACCTGATGAGATAGTCACACGTATCTCTACACTTGTTGGTTTGTAGATTATTGGTGTTGTGTATTAAAGACTATGCATGTCTGACCTGATGAGATAGTCACACGTAGTTCTACACTTGTTGGTTTGTAAATTATTGGTGTTGTGTATTAAAGACTATGCATGTCTGACCTGATGAGATAGTCACACGTAGTTCTACACTTGTTGGTTTGTAGATTATTGGTGTTGTGTATTAAAGACTATGCATGTCTGACCTGATGAGATAGTCACACGTAGTTCTACACTTGTTGGTTTGTAAATTATTGGTGTTGTGTATTAAAGACTATGCATGTCTGACCTGATGAGATAGTCACACGTAGTTCTACACTTGTTGGTTTGTAGATTATTGGTGTTGTGTATTAAAGATTATGCATGGCTGACCTGCTGAGGCAGTCACACACACGTATCTCTACACTTGTTGGTTTGTAGATTATTGGTGTTGTGTATTATAGACTATGCATGTCTGACCTGATGAGACAGTCACACGTAGTTCTACACTTGTTGGTTTGTAGATTATTGGTGTTGTGTATTATAGACTATACATGTCTGACCTGCTGAGGCAGTCACACACACGTATCTCTACACTTGTTGGTTTGTAGATTGTCGGTGTTGTGTATTATAGACTATACATGTTTGACCTGATGAGATAGTCACACGTATCTCTACACTTGTTGGTTTGTAGATTATTGGTGTTGTGTATTAAAGACTATGCATGTCTGACCTGATGAGATAGTCACACGTAGTTCTACACTTGTTGGTTTGTAAATTATTGGTGTTGTGTATTAAAGACTATGCATGTCTGACCTGATGAGATAGTCACACGTAGTTCTACACTTGTTGGTTTGTAGATTATTGGTGTTGTGTATTAAAGACTATGCATGTCTGACCTGATGAGATAGTCACACGTAGTTCTACACTTGTTGGTTTGTAAATTATTGGTGTTGTGTATTAAAGACTATGCATGTCTGACCTGATGAGATAGTCACACGTAGTTCTACACTTGTTGGTTTGTAGATTATTGGTGTTGTGTATTAAAGATTATGCATGGCTGACCTGCTGAGGCAGTCACACACACGTATCTCTACACTTGTTGGTTTGTAGATTATTGGTGTTGTGTATTATAGACTATGCATGTCTGACCTGATGAGACAGTCACACGTAGTTCTACACTTGTTGGTTTGTAGATTATTGGTGTTGTGTATTATAGACTATACATGTCTGACCTGCTGAGGCAGTCACACACACGTATCTCTACACTTGTTGGTTTGTAGATTATTGGTGTTGTGTATTATAGACTATACATGTCTGACCTGATGAGACAGTCACACGTAGGTTTACACTTGTTGGTTTGTAGATTATTGGTGTTGTGTATTAAAGATTATGCATGGCTGACCTGCTGAGGCAGTCACACACACGTATCTCTACACTTGTTGGTTTGTAGATTGTCGGTGTTGTGTATTAAAGACTATGCATGTCTGACCTGATGAGACAGTCACACGTAGTTCTACACTTGTTGGTTTGTAGATTATTGGTGTTGTGTATTATAGACTATACATGTCTGACCTGATGAGGCAGTCACACGTAGTTCTACACTTGTTGGTTTGTAGATTGTCGGTGTTGTGTATTAAAGACTATACATGTCTGACCTGATGAGGCAGTCACACGTAGTTCTACACTTGTTGGTTTGTAGATTATTGGTGTTGTGTATTAAAGACTATACATGTCTGACCTGATGAGGCAGTCACACGTAGTTCTACACTTGTTGGTTTGTAGATTATTGGTGTTGTGTATTATAGACTATGCATGTCTGACCTGATGAGGCAGTCACACGTAGTTCTACACTTGTTGGTTTGTAGATTGTCGATGTTGTCCTGTACAGGGGATGACCAGACTCGTCTGTACCGTTAAGTCTTACCTGGAAAACCTGTAAGTGGAATACGACAAATCTAGACATCTAACATAACGTTTCAATAAACATACCCATACAACTCAGCACATGAAAGGAAAATGACAGGCTCTAATGTAGTATTATAATAAACATAGGTATTAACTCATGACAAGAAAATGACATATACAATATCTGGGCTCTAATATAGTGGTAAATTAAACATACATATACTCAATACCGAGTCATTAGTACATAGAAAGCGACATGTAATTGATAGGGGCACTGGTACATCATTACATCAACACCCGCATACACATTAGTACAGGACAAATAAAACAACATATAATATATTGACTGGAACATCGCCCTGAGCATTACAATAAATACACAAACATACACATTAGTACTTGACAAGAAAAAGACATATAATAGATAGGTGTACTGGCACGCAGACACACATACACACACATGCACGCACGCACGCACCCCCCCCCCCCCCACACACACACACTATTTGATATCATGAACTACTTACAGAATTAGTAACAGTAAAGGTCACTGTACACTCTACATCAATATCTAATGTCTGATGTGGAATCAACATGTCCGTCATATGTCCGTCTGTATTGACGAGAGATATTGTATGACACGTTCCATTCCCAAAATTATAGACAGTGAAGACATACGTGTAGTTGTTACCTATAATATATTATATAACGGCAAAATATCAATATAGTGACAAAGAAACATTAAGATATAAGTGCAAAGAAGGGTTTGAAGATACCAAAGGGATAATCAGAATCCGTAAATCGAAGAAGGACAGACTGCACAATGGCCAAAAGAGAAAGTTCAAAAGGATAAACAACGATCTACAAAACATACACATAAAACTAAAGATCGAGTAACACAAGAACAAGTAACACGAACCCCACTAAAAACCTGGAGTAAACTCAGGTGCAAAAACTGGTCAGAAATCAGGATAATGTGTCCAAATCGAGCGACCTGTCTATATGCGAACTGTTGGTGCAGTGAGCTAGCGCTTTGCAAATCCAAGTAAGCATGCTTGTCTAGGTCAAAGGGATACCATCATCAAGGGATACCATCATCAAGACATCGAATGTGTTCTCGTCATGATGTAGCAGAAACATTACACATTTAGTGTTTAACAACAATAACTCATTCACTTTGTCATTAATTTGTGTAGGGTGTTTCATATAGTTAGTAGAACTGACCCATTTAATATCATAGTTCGTCATCCGTGATAAAGGCTGTGAAGATATTTAAATGCCCAATGGTAAGAAGGCAAAGGTAGAATTTGTAAACAAATTGATTAAAATAGTTTGTTTGTTCTGTAGTGTTTTGTCGTCCATTGTTATTTACGCTGTTTTTGGTCTCTGTATGTTTCTCTTCTCATTTGTATTACAGGTTATGCTTATCTCTTTGGAATCTGAAAACATTTCCTGTCAAACATCAACCTAGCGATGATACATGTGATTATTTTATATACCATGTAAGCTACATATCTGACCAAATGAAAGTCGGGGGACCTTTGGTTGAATTTGGAAGACCAAAGTGCATTGTGAATAGGTGATGATGAATAAATCTATATTGTTGTTAAAGCAAACGATGATATGAAAAACAGCAAAACATGAAGTCTTAAACAGTAATGCATGACGTCTTAAACAGTACATTAAACTATTATAGCAACAGACTTAGACTTACATTGGCAACAATTTAACAACAGAGAGACTTGCCATTGGTCAGAATTATGTTATGTGAAAATATTATCTTGGCTACAATGCATGGTGATCATCACGTTTAATGGACCTCTTAAGGAACGAAAATAAGCACAGTAATTACGGACGATATCAGATTTACTGGTTTTAACACTGCCAACTTCGCGTTTGTATTTCCACATTATCCTATTAGATTGTTAAAGGAAAGCTTAAACAGCGATGGTCAACAATTCCACAAAATTTAATATAGAATAAACAATGGCCAACTCTAATATCGAATCATTGTGGATTAGAATCATTGTGGATTAGAATCATTGTGGATGGATGAGTACAATAGTGGATACATTGTTCTCAGCGGATGTTTATCGAGTAATAAAACGGAGATGTCAAACTTAGTGCGTTCCTGGAATAACCTTTATCAGTTAGGCTCAATATCGAAATATTGGAAAGCTAAATAATTTAAAGGGTTATGGAAGCATTGAACCAAAAGGCCTAAATATAATATCTAAAATCAGTTTAGGTCACTTATGCAGGAGGAAGGAGAATCTTAGTTTTGATAATAATTACATTATCTAAATTTCAATAATAAATATATTTAATGACCTATATCAGTGCCGAAACACTGAATACTTGGTTGGCGGATGATATCATCAGGGGCCAATAGTCCACCGGCATCGACCCAGTGATAGTAATACAAACATAGTTATTAAATTAAGCTTTACGACAACACAGTTAGAGTCCATATCCAGTTATCTATGAACGGGACACTTGAAACATGGTTTTCTGTCATGTTAGAGATACATGTTACTTACCATCGATTTCACAATTATTGAGTTAATATCAATATAATTTTATTTCACGCTATTGAAAACAACTTACCCACAATTGGAGACCCCTTCATTGAGATAAGTGCTCCACTTGATGTTATTTCTAACATTTCCGCTCCTACTTTTATAGAACTTTGTGCAGTAATATTAACAATCCAGTCTCTGTCAGTGTTCTTGCGAAGACTGTAAATGCCTTGAGAAGGTTTCTGCAATCCATTAAGAAATATATCAACTTAAAACAATTATGAAGGAGATTTGTAACTTCAAAAAGGTGTGGGTCATGTGCTGAATTTTAGTTTTCATTTCTTATTGAGAAATGATATTCCATTCTATATTTTGTCTTCAAGTACTTTGTATCGACTCGGTAGTGTAATAGTTGAGGTATTCAAATGTGGTAGATCATTGGTTCGACCTCTGGTCTCTGGTAGACTGATCTACTAAGCAACAAATTATGCTGATCTCGTCGACACATGGGGTATATATTGACTTTAGACTATTATGAAGGGGATTCTTAACTGTAAAAAGGTTTGGGTCATGTGCAATGATACGCCTATCTACATTTTGTCTTCAATGACTTTGTATCGCAGCGGTGGTGTAATAGTTGAGGTACACAAAGTTTAACAAACCCCCCTCCCCCCCAAAAAAAAATCATTAAAACGTTTTGTCCTTTTTCTTTTGGCCATTGTGTTGTCTACTATTTTTCGATTTACGGATTCTGATTACCTCCCTTTGATATCTTCAAACACCCCTTAGCAGAACGTGCTATATATATATAAACTATAAACAAACCTGTAAAGACATGATTATCTCATTGTTACTGGTATAAAGTCTAGAGGCAGCTGGTGACGTAAACAACTCCTTAGTTCCTGTGGAATATATAAATATATGCAAATGAATGATTTACCCTTCCGGGGCACCTGAGGTCACCCCCGGTTTTTAATGAGATTAGTGTTACTCGATCTTTAATTTTATATGTATGTTTTGTAGATCGTTGTTTGTCCTTTTGTACTTTTAATTTGGCCATTGTGTTGTCTGTCCTTCGACCTACCCCTTTAGTATCTTCAAACTCATCTTACCCTCTATCTAAAAGTTTATATTAGTGATGGTCAAAACTTCCGCAAATAACAACAAAGCGAATAATTACCCTCGCCTTAGCTCTATAAACAATAAAAAGACCACGGCACATGACGTTGGAAATCCATGTCCTGGCTTGGAACAGGCACACCATGTGTAGGGGTTCAACAGGTTAAATGGGCTGCCACAGATATCCCTCTTTATAGCTGGATCACCAACGAGATATTTGAAATAAAGGGAACTTGAGCATGTTTTGTACCTTAACTGACTCTGGAAAGAATGACTTCCGGATTGGTATAATGAATAGGATAGGAAATGTTAGGCATTTCTTCACGACTGGAATAGTTAGTGGATGTTCATGATATGACAGACTTTATGATGAACTTTTGATATGATGATTATTTATATCGTCATCTATATTACATGTTCTCTATGTTGTCAAAAACAAATTTCCATGTCTGGACGTTTTTAGTTGCGTGTCTGTTACGATGTCAGATCAAATGATGTTCGAGTCGTCTTGTCTGCCATTTGGTTTATGGAGTTTATGTTTCTTGATGTTATTTGTATTTATTTACGTATACTGGTGTACAACACGATTTCCATATCAGAGGATGCACGTGTCGCTTACCAGCCACACGACGGTAGTCACTTATGGAGCAGGAACTGCCACAAGAGTGGATCTCCGGTTTTTAGTGGAGTTCGTTTTTCTAGATCTTTAGTTTTCTGTGTAATGTTTTGCATGTCGCTGTTTGTCTTTTTTTCTTTTCTTTTCTTTTGGTCATTGTCTGTCCTCCGACTTGCAGCTTCTGATTATCCCTTTGGTTTCGTCAAACATTTCATACATAAAACGATTATGTGTCTTCACATATATTTACTAGATTATTAATTAATACCGTTTGGATAAAACAGATCAACATCTGTTGTTCCGGAAGCTCCCTTAATGCTAATTTTCAGAACCTGTATAGATCCATCAACGGTCACTGGGCGATCTAGACTCACGGATGCTGGCCAGTTGTATGATTCAATTATAACCTCTGATGTTGGAAAAACAGTCTGAAAGTATAGTTTTCGCTATATCTACTTGTAATATGCTAATAAGACATGGGTAGCTAAAATATACACAGTATAATACTAGGTAACCTAACCTCTAACCTCTAACCTCTAACCGTAACATTTTGTAAGTTGATAGATACATATTTTTCTTGTATCCTTTCAATGCGACTAAAATATATGCTGTTTAATACTACTAACCTTATATCTAACCTTTACATTCTGTAAGTATAGTCTACAATATATTCTAATTCTAGTATCCTCACATGGCGACTAAAATATATGCAATTTACCACCCATCAACCATAACCTCATCCATTAACAATCTAAAGCATTTTGCTCTGGATGAGTACATTGCCAATAACACGTACTGGTCATAAGCATCATACACGTTTACAAAGCAACATTGTTGCATTTCTACGTAGATTTTCATCTATCATCGGCATGACAGGACTTAACTATATGAGTAACACAGTGGATGGCTTATTAAAAAACAGGAACTGCTTACCCTTCCCCAGCACCTAGGTTCACCCTTACCCTTCACCAGCACCTAGGTTCTCCCTTACCCTTCACCAGCACCTAGTATCACCCTAACCTTTCACCAGCACCTAGGTTCTCCCTTACCCTTCACCAGCACCTAGTATCACCCTAACCTTTCACCAGCACCTAGGTTCACCCTTACCCTTCACCAGCACCTAGGTTCTCCCTTACCCTTCACCAGCACCTAGGTTCTCCCTTACCCTTCACCAGCACCTAGGTTCTCCCTTACCCTTCACCAGCACCTAGGTTCTCCCTTACCCTTCACCAGCACCTAGGTTCTCCCTTACCCTTCACCAGCACCAAGGTTCTCCCTTACCCTTCACCAGCACCTAGGTTCTCCCTTACCCTTCACCAGCACCTAGGTTCTCCCTTACCCTTCACCAGCACCTAGGTTCTCCCTTACCCTTCACCAGCACCTAGGTTCTCCCTTACCCTTCACCAGCACCTAGGTTCTCCCTTACCCTTCACCAGCACCTAGGTTCTCCCTTACCCTTCACCAGCACCTAGGTTCTCCCTTACCCTTCACCAGCACCTAGGTTCTCCCTTACCCTTCACCAGCACCTAGGTTCTCCCTTACCCTTCACCAGCACCTAGGTTCTCCCTTACCCTTCACCAGCACCTAGGTTCTCCCTTACCCTTCACCAGCACCTAGGTTCTCCCTTACCCTTCACCAGCACCTAGGTTCACACCTACCCTTCACCAGCACCTAGGTTCACCCTTACCCTTCACCAGCACCTAGGTTCACACCTACCCTTCACCAGCACCTAGGTTCTCCCTTACCCTTCCCCAGCACCTAGGTTCTCCCTTACCCTTCACCAGCACCTAGGTTCTCCCTTACCCTTCACCAGCACCTAGGTTCACCCTTACCCTTCACCAGCACCTAGGTTCACACCTACCCTTCACCAGCACCTAGGTTCACCCTTACCCTTCACCAGCACCTAGGTTCACACCTACCCTTCACCAGCACCTAGGTTCTCCCTTACCCTTCACCAGCACCTAGCTTCACCTTAACCCTTCACCAGCACCTAGGTTCACCCTTACCCTTCCCCAGCACCTAGAGTCACCCTTACCCTTCCCCAGCACCTAGGGTCTCCCTTACCCTTCCCCAGCACCTAGGTTCACCCTTACCCTTCCCCAGCACCTAGAGTCACCCTTACCCTTCACCAGCACCTAGGTTCACCCTTACCCTTCCCCAGCACCTAGGTTCACCCTTACCCTTCCCCAGCACCTAGGTTCACCCTTACCCTTCCCCAGCACCTAGGTTCATCCTTACCCTTCACACCTAGGTTCACCCTTACCCTTCCCCAGCACCTAGGGTCACCCTTACCCTTCCCCAGCACCTTGGTTCACCCTTACCCTTCACACATAGGTTCACCCTTACCTTTCCCCAGCACCTATGTTCACCCTTACCCTTCACACCTAGGGTCACACTTACCCTTCAAACCTAGGGTCACCCTTACCCTTCACACCTAGGGTCACCCTTACCCTTCCCCAGCACCTAGGGTCACCCTTACCCTTCCCCAGCACCTAGGTTCACCCTTACCCTTCACACATAGGTTCACCCTTACCTTTCCCCAGCACCTAGGTTCACCCTTACCCTTCACACCTAGGGTCACCCTTACCCTTCCACAGCACCTAGGGTCACCCTTACCCTTCCCCAGCACCTAGGGTCACCCTTACCCTTCACCAGCACCTAGGGTCACCCTTACCCTTCACACCTAGGGTCACCCTTACCCTTCCCTAGCACCTAGGGTCACCCTTACCCTTCACCAGCACCTAGGGTCACCCTTACCCTTCACACATAGGTTCATCCTTACCCTTCCCCAGCACCTAGGGTCACCCTTACCCTTCACCAGCACCTTGGGTCACCCTTACCCTTCACACATAGGTTCATCCTTACCCTTCCCCAGCACCTAGGTTCACCCTTCCCCAGCACTTAGGTTCACACCTACCCTTACCTTTCACACCTAGGTTCACCCTTACCCTTCACCAGCACCTAGGTTCACCCTTACCCTTCACACCTAGGTTCACCCTTACCCTTCCCCAGCACCTAGGGTCACCCTAACCCTTCCCCAGCACCTAGGGTCACCCTTACCCTCCACCAGCACCTAGGGTCACCCTTACCCTTCACACATAGGTTCATCTTTACCCTTCCCCAGCACCTAGGTTCACCCTTACCCTTCCCTAGCACCTAGGGTCACCCTTACCCTTCACCAGCACCTAGGGTCACCCTTACCCTTCACACATAGGTTCATCCTTACCCTTCCCCAGCACCTAGGGTCACCCTTACCCTTCACCAGCACCTTGGGTCACCCTTACCCTTCACACATAGGTTCATCCTTACCCTTCCCCAGCACCTAGGTTCACCCTTCCCCAGCACTTAGGTTCACACCTACCCTTACCTTTCACACCTAGGTTCACCCTTACCCTTCACCAGCACCTAGGTTCACCCTTACCCTTCACACCTAGGTTCACCCTTACCCTTCCCCAGCACCTAGGTTCACCCTTACCCTTCACACATAGGTTCACCCTTACCCTTCCCCAGCACCTAGGTTCACCCTTACCCTTCACACATAGGTTCACCCTTACACTTCACCAGCACCTAGGTTCACCCTTACCCTTCCCCAGCACCTAGGTTCACCCTTACCCTTCTCCAGCACCTAGGTTCACCCTTACCCTTCCCCAGCACCTAGGTTCACCCTTACCCTTCCCCAGCACCTAGGTTCACCCTTACCCTTCACACATAGGTTCACCCTTACCCTTCCCCAGCACCTAGGTTCACCCTTACCCTTCACACATAGGTTCACCCTTACCCTTCCCCAGCACCTAGGTTCACCCTTACCCTTCACACATAGGTTCACCCTTACCCTTCACCAGCACCTAGGTTCACCCTTACACTTCACCAGCACCTAGGTTCACCCTTACCCTTCACCAGCACCTAGGTTCACCCTAACCCTTCACCAGCACCTAGGTTCACCCTTACCCTTCACCAGCACCTAGGTTCACCCTAACCCTTCACCAGCACCTAGTATCACCCTAACCTTTCACCAGCACCTAGGTTCACCCTTACCCTTCACCAGCACCTATGTTCACACCTACCCTTCACCATCACCTAGTATCACCCTAACCCTTCACCAGCACCTAGGTTCACCCTTACCCTTCACCAGCACCTAGGTTCACCTTAACCCTTCACCAGCACCTAGGTTCACCCTTACCCTTCACCAGCACCTAGGTTCACCCTTACCCTTCCCCAGAACCTAGGTTCACCCTAACCCTTCACCAGCACCTAGTATCACCCTAACCTTTCACCAGCACCTAGGTTCACCCTTACCCTTCACCAGCACCTAGAGTCACCCTTACCCTTCCCCAGCACCTAGGTTCTCCCTTACCCTTCACCAGCACCTAGTATCACCCTAACCTTTCACCAGCACCTAGTATCACCCTAACCTTTCACCAGCACCTAGGTTCTCCCTTACCCTTCACCAGCACCTAGGTTCTCCCTTACCCTTCACCAGCACCTAGGTTCTCCCTTACCCTTCACCAGCACCTAGGTTCTCCCTTACCCTTCACCAGCACCTAGGTTCTCCCTTACCCTTCACCAGCACCTAGGTTCTCCCTTACCCTTCACCAGCACCTATGTTCACACCTACCCTTCACCATCACCTAGTATCACCCTAACCTTTCACCAGCACCTAGGTTCACCCTTACCCTTCACCAGCACCTAGTATCAAACTAACCTTTCACCAGCACCTAGGTTCACCCTTACCCTTCACCAGCACCTAGAGTCACCCTTACCCTTCCCCAGCACCTAGGTTCTCCCTTACCCTTCACCAGCACCTAGTATCACCCTAACCTTTCACCAGCACCTAGTATCACCCTAACCTTTCACCAGCACCTAGGTTCTCCCTTACCCTTCACCAGCACCTAGGTTCTCCCTTACCCTTCACCAGCACCTAGGTTCTCCCTTACCCTTCACCAGCACCTAGGTTCTCCCTTACCCTTCACCAGCACCTAGGTTCTCCCTTACCCTTCACCAGCACCTAGGTTCTCCCTTACCCTTCACCAGCACCTAGGTTCTCCCTTACCCTTCACCAGCACCTAGGTTCTCCCTTACCCTTCACCAGCACCTAGGTTCTCCCTTACCCTTCACCAGCACCTAGGTTCTCCCTTACCCTTCACCAGCACCTAGGTTCTCCCTTACCCTTCACCAGCACCTAGGTTCTCCCTTACCCTTCACCAGCACCTAGGTTCTCTCTTACCCTTCACCAGCACCTAGGTTCTCCCTTACCCTTCACCAGCACCTAGGTTCTCCCTTACCCTTCACCAGCACCTAGGTTCTCCCTTACCCTTCACCAGCACCTAGGTTCTCCCTTACCCTTCACCAGCACCTATGTTCACACCTACCCTTCACCATCACCTAGTATCACCCTAACCTTTCACCAGCACCTAGGTTCACCCTTACCCTTCACCAGCACCTAGGTTCTCCCTTACCCTTCACCAGCACCTAGGTTCTCCCTTACCCTTCACCAGCACCTAGGTTCTCCCTTACCCTTCACCAGCACCTAGGTTCTCCCTTACCCTTCACCAGCACCTAGGTTCTCCCTTATCCTTCACCAGCACCTAGGTTCTCCCTTACCCTTCACCAGCACCTATGTTCACACCTACCCTTCACCATCACCTAGTATCACCCTAACCTTTCACCAGCACCTAGGTTCACCCTTACCCTTCACCAGCACCTAGGTTCTCCCTTACCCTTCACCAGCACCTAGGTTCTCCCTTACCCTTCACCAGCACCTAGTATCACCCTAACCTTTCACCAGCACCTAGGTTCTCCCTTACCCTTCACCAGCACCTATGTTCTCCCTTACCCTTCACCAGCACCTAGGTTCTCCCTTACCCTTCACCAGCACCTAGGTTCTCCCTTACCCTTCACCAGCACCTATGTTCACACCTACCCTTCACCATCACCTAGTATCACCCTAACCTTTCACCAGCACCTAGGTTCACCCTTACCCTTCACCAGCACCTATGTTCACACCTACCCTTCACCATCACCTAGTATCACCCTAACCCTTCACCAGCACCTAGGTTCACCCTTACCCTTCCCCAGCACCTAGAGTCACCCTTACCCTTCCCCAGCACCTAGGTTCTCCCTTACCCTTCACCAGCACCTAGTATCACCCTAACCCTTCACCAGCACCTAGGTTCACCCTTACCCTTCCCCAGCACCTAGGTTCACCCTAACCCTTCACCAGCACCTAGTATCACCCTAACCTTTCACCAGCACCTAGGTTCACCCTTACCCTTCACCAGAACCTATGTTCACACCTACCCTTCACCATCACCTAGTATCACCCTAACCCTTCACCAGCACCTAGGTTCACCCTTACCCTTCACCAGCACCTAGTATCACCCTAACCTTTCACCAGCACCTAGGTTCTCCCTTACCCTTCACCAGCACCTAGGTTCACCCTAACCCTTCACCAGCACCTAGTATCACCCTAACCTTTCACCAGCACCTAGGTTCACCCTAACCCTTCACCAGCACCTAGGTTCACCCTAACCCTTCACCAGCACCTAGTATCACCCTAACCCTTCACCAGCACCTAGGTTCACCCTAACCCTTCACCAGCACCTAGGTTCACCCTTATCCTTCCCCAGCACCTAGGTTCACCCTAACCCTTCACCAGCACCTAGTATCACCCTAACCTTTCACCAGCACCTAGGTTCACCCTTACCCTTCACCAGCACCTATGTTCACACCTACCCTTCACCATCACCTAGTATCACCCTAACCCTTCACCAGCACCTAGGTTCACCCTTACCCTTCACCAGCACCTAGTATCACCCTAACCCTTCACCAGCACCTAGGTTCTCCCTTACCCTTCACCAGCACCTAGTATCACCCTAACCTTTCACCAGCACCTAGGTTCACCCTTACCCTTCACCAGCACCTATGTTCACACCTACCCTTCATCATCACCTAGTATCACCCTAACCCTTCACCAGCACCTAGGTTCACACCTACCCTTCACCAACACTTAGTATCACCCTAACCCTTCACCAGCACCTTGGTTCACCCTAACCCTTCACCAGCACCTAGCTTCACACCTACCCTCCACCAGCACCTAGGTTCACACCTACCCTTCACCAGCACCTAGTATCACCCTAACCCTTCACCAGCACCTACGTTCACCCTAACACTTCACCAGCACCTAGGTTCACCCTTACACTTCACACCTAGGTTCACCCTTACCCTTCACACCTAGGTTCACCTTTACCCTTCACCATCACCTAGGTTCACACCTACCCTTCACCAGCACCTAGGTTCACCATTACCCTTCACTAGCACCTAGGTTCACCCTAACCCTTCACCAGCACCTAGCTTCACACCTACCCTTCACCAGCAACTAGGTTCACCCTTACCCTTCACCAGCACCTATGTTCACCCTAACCCTTCACCAGCACCTAGCTACACACCTACCCTTCACCAGCACCTAGGTTCACCCTTACCCTTCACCAGCACCTAGTATCACCCTAACCCTTCACCAGCACCTAGGTTCTCCCTTTCCCTTCACCAGCACCTAGTATCACCCTAACCTTTCACCAGCACCTAGGTTCACCCTTACCCTTCACCAGCACCTATGTTCACACCTACCCTTCACCATCACCTAGTATCACCCTAACCCTTCACCAGCACCTAGGTTCACACCTACCCTTCACCAGCACCTAGTATCACCCTAACCCTTCACCAGCACCTAGTATCACCCTAACACTTCACCAGCACCTAGTATCACCCTAACCCTTCACCAGCACATAGCTTCAAACCTACCCTTCACCAGCACCTAGGTTCACCCTTACCCTTCACCAGCACCTAGGTTCACCCTAACCTTTCACCAGCACCTAGCTTCACACCTACCCTTCACCAGCACCTAGGTTCACCCTTACCCTTCACCAGCACCTATGTTCACCCTAACCCTTCACCAGAACCTAGCTTCAAACCTACCCTTCACCAGCACCTAGGTTCACCCTTACCCTTCACCAGCACCTAGGTTCACCCTAACCTTTCACCAGCACCTAGCTTCACACCTACCCTTCACCAGTACCTAGATTCACCCTTACCCTTCACCAGCACCTAGTATCACCCTAACCCTTCACCAGCACCTAGGTTCACCCTTACACTTCACACCTAGGTTCACCCTAACCCTTCACCGCACCTAGGTTCACCCTAACCCTTCACCAGCACCTAGGTTCACCCTTACCCTTCACCAGCACCTAGGTTCACCCTTACCCTTCATCAGCACCTAGGTTCACCCTAACCCTTCACCAGCACCTAGGTTCACCCTTACCCTTCACCAGCACCTAGGTTCACCCTTACCCTTCACCAGCACCTAGGTTCACCCTTACCCTTCACCAGCACCTAGGTTCACCCTTACCCTTCACCAGCACCTAGGTTCACCCTTACCCTTCACCAGCACCTAGGTTCACCCTTACCCTTCACCAGCACCTAGGTTCACCCTAACCTTTCACCAGCACCTAGGTTCACCCTAACCCTTCACCAGCACCTAGGTTCACCCTTACCCTTCACCAGCACCTAGGTTCACCCTAACCCTTCACCAGCACCTAGGTTCACCCTTACCCTTCACCAGCACCTAGGTTCAACCTTACCCTTAACCGCACCTAGGTTCACCCTAACCCTTCACCAGCACCTAGGTTCACCCTAACCCTTCACCAGCACCTAGGTTCACCCTAACCCTTCACCGCACCTAGGTTCACCCTTACCCTTCACCAGCACCTAGGTTCACCTTTACCCTTCACCAGCACCTAGGTTCACCCTAACCCTTCACCAGCACCTAGGTTCACCCTAACCCTTCACCAGCACCTAGGTTCACCCTTACCCTTCACCAGCACCTAGGTTCACCCTAACCCTTCACCAGCACCTAGGTTCACCCTAACCCTTCATCAGCACCTAGGTTCACCCTTACCCTTCACCAGCACCTAGGTTCACCCTTACCCTTCACCAGCACCTAGGTTCACCCTAACCCTTCACCAGCACCTAGGTTCACCCTAACCCTTCACCAGCACCTAGGTTCACCCTTACCCTTCACCAGCACCTAGGTTCACCCTAACCCTTCACCAGCACCTAGGTTCACCCTAACCCTTCATCAGCACCTAGGTTCACCCTTACCCTTCACCAGCACCTAGGTTCACCCTTACCCTTCACCAGCACCTAGGTTCACCCTAACCCTTCACCGCACCTAGGTTCACCCTAACCCTTCACCAGCACCTAGGTTCACCCTAACCCTTCATCAGCACCTAGGTTCACCATAACCCTTCACCAGCACCTAGGTTCACCCTAACCCTTCACCAGCACCTAGGTTCACCCTAACCCTTCACCGCACCTAGGTTCACCCTTACCCTTCACCAGCACCTAGGTTCACCCTAACCTTTCACCAGCACCTAGCTTCACACCTACCCTTCACCAGTACCTAGATTCACCCTTACCCTTCACCAGCACCTAGTATCACCCTAACCCTTCACCAGCACCTACGTTCACCCTTACACTTCACACCTAGGTTCACCCTAACCCTTCACCGCACCTAGGTTCACCCTAACCCTTCACCAGCACCTAGGTTCACCCTTACCCTTCACCAGCACCTAGGTTCACCCTTACCCTTCATCAGCACCTAGGTTCACCCTAACCCTTCACCGCACCTAGGTTCACCCTTACCCTTCACCAGCACCTAGGTTCACCCTAACCCTTCACCAGCACCTAGGTTCACCCTAACCCTTCACCAGCACCTAGGTTCACCCTAACCCTTCACCAGCACCTAGGTTCACCCTAACCCTTCACCAGCACCTAGGTTCACCCTTACACTTCACACCTAGGTTCAACCTTACCCTTCACACCTAGGTTCACCCTAACCCTTCACCAGCACCTAGGTTCACCCTAACCCTTCACCGCACCTAGGTTCACCCTTACCCTTCACCAGCACCTAGGTTCACCCTAACCCTTCACCAGCACCTAGGTTCACCCTTACCCTTCACCAGCACCTAGGTTCACCCTTACCCTTCACCAGCACCTAGGTTCAACCTTACCCTTCACCAGCACCTAGGTTCACCCTAACCCTTCACCAGCACCTAGGTTCACCCTAACCCTTCACCAGCACCTAGGTTCACCCTTACCCTTCACCAGCACCTAGGTTCACCCTAACCCTTCACCAGCACCTAGGTTCACCCTAACCCTTCACCAGCACCTAGGTTCACCCTTACCCTTCACCAGCACCTAGGTTCACCCTTACCCTTCACCAGCACCTAGGTTCACCCTAACCCTTCACCAGCACCTAGGTTCACCCTAACCCTTCACCAGCACCTAGGTTCACCCTTACCCTTCACCAGCACCTAGGTTCACCCTTACCCTTCACCAGCACCTAGGTTCACCCTTACCCTTCACCAGCACCTAGGTTCACCCTAACCCTTCACCAGCACCTAGGTTCACCCTAACCCTTCACCAGCACCTAGGTTCAACCTTACCCTTCACCAGCACCTAGGTTCACCCTTACCCTTCACCAGCACCTAGGTTCACCCTTACCCTTCACCAGCACCTAGGTTCACCCTTACCCTTCACCAGCACCTAGGTTCACCCTAACCCTTCACCAGCACCTAGGTTCACCCTAACCCTTCACCAGCACCTAGGTTCACCCTTACCCTTCACCAGCACCTAGGTTCACCCTTACCCTTCACCAGCACCTAGGTTCACCCTTACCCTTCACCAGCACCTAGGTTCACCCTAACCCTTCACCAGCACCTAGGTTCACCCTAACCCTTCACCAGCACCTAGGTTCACCCTTACCCTTCACCAGCACCTAGGTTCACCCTAACCCTTCACCAGCACCTAGGTTCACCCTTACCCTTCACCAGCACCTAGGTTCACCCTTACCCTTCACCAGCACCTAGGTTCAACCTTACCCTTAACCGCACCTAGGTTCACCCTAACCCTTCACCAGCACCTAGGTTCACCCTAACCCTTCATCAGCACCTAGGTTCACCCTTACCCTTCACCAGCACATAGGTTCACCCTTACCCTTCACCAGCACCTAGGTTCACCCTAACCCTTCATCAGCACCTAGGTTCACCCTTACCCTTCACCAGCACCTAGGTTCACCCTAACCCTTCACCAGCACCTAGGTTCACCCTAACCCTTCACCAGCACCTAGGTTCACCCTTACCCTTCACCGCACCTAGGTTCACCCTTACCCTTCACACCTAGGTTCACCCTAACCCTTCACCAGCACCTAGGTTCACCCTAACCCTTCACCAGCACCTAGGTTCACCCTAACCCTTCACCAGCACCTAGGTTCACCCTAACCCTTCATCAGCACCTAGGTTCACCCTTACCCTTCACCAGCACCTAGGTTCACCCTAACCCTTCATCAGCACCTAGGTTCACCCTAACCCTTCACCAGCACCTAGGTTCACCCTAACCCTTCACCAGCTCCTAGGTTCACCCTTACCCTTCACCAGCACCTAGGTTCACCCTAACCCTTCATCAGCACCTAGGTTCACCCTTACCCTTCACCAGCACCTAGGTTCACCCTAACCCTTCACCAGCACCTAGGTTCACCCTAACCCTTCATCAGCACCTAGGTTCACCCTTACCCTTCACCAGCACCTAGGTTCACCCTAACCCTTCACCGCACCTAGGTTCACCCTAACCCTTCACCAGCACCTAGGTTCACCCTAACCCTTCATCAGCACCTAGGTTCACCCTAACCCTTCACCAGCACCTAGGTTCACCCTAACCCTTCACCAGCACCTAGGTTCACCCTAACCCTTCACCGCACCTAGGTTCACCCTTACCCTTCACCAGCACCTAGGTTCACCCTTACCCTTCACCAGCACCTAGGTTCACCCTAACCCTTCACCAGCACCTAGGTTCACCCTAACCCTTCACCAGCACCTAGGTTCACCCTTACCCTTCACCAGCACCTAGGTTCACCCTAACCCTTCACCAGCACCTAGGTTCACCCTAACCCTTCATCAGCACCTAGGTTCACCCTTACCCTTCACCAGCACCTAGGTTCACCCTTACCCTTCACCAGCACCTAGGTTCACCCTAACCCTTCACCAGCACCTAGGTTCACCCTAACCCTTCACCAGCACCTAGGTTCACCCTTACCCTTCACCAGCACCTAGGTTCACCCTAACCCTTCACCAGCACCTAGGTTCACATTAACCCTTCATCAGCACCTAGGTTCACCCTTACCCTTCACCAGCACCTAGGTTCACCCTTACCCTTCACCAGCACCTAGGTTCACCCTAACCCTTCACCGCACCTAGGTTCACCCTAACCCTTCACCAGCACCTAGGTTCACCCTAACCCTTCATCAGCACCTAGGTTCACCCTAACCCTTCACCAGCACCTAGGTTCACCCTAACCCTTCACCAGCACCTAGGTTCACCCTAACCCTTCACCAGCACCTAGGTTCACCCTTACCCTTCACCAGCACCTAGGTTCACCCTAACCCTTCATCAGCACCTAGGTTCACCCTAACCCTTCACCAGCACCTAGGTTCACCCTAACCCTTCACCAGCACCTAGGTTCACCCTAACCCTTCACCGCACCTAGGTTCACCCTTACCCTTCACCAGCACCTAGGTTCACCCTTACCCTTCACCAGCACCTAGGTTCACCCTAACCCTTCACCAGCACCTAGGTTCACCCTAACCCTTCACCAGCACCTAGGTTCACCCTTACCCTTCACCAGCACCTAGGTTCACCCTAACCCTTCACCAGCACCTAGGTTCACCCTTACCCTTCACCAGCACCTAGGTTCACCCTTACCCTTCACCAGCACCTAGGTTCAACCTTACCCTTCACCGCACCTAGGTTAACCCTTACCCTTCACCAGCACCTAGGTTCACCCTTACCCTTCACCAGCACCTAGGTTCACCCTAACCCTTCACCAGCACCTAGGTTCACCCTTACCCTTCACCAGCACCTAGGTTCACCCTAACCCTTCACCAGCACCTAGGTTCACCCTAACCCTTCACCAGCACCTAGGTTCACCCTTACCCTTCACCAGCACCTAGGTTCACCCTAACCCTTCACCAGCACCTAGGTTCACCCTTACCCTTCACCAGCACCTAGGTTCAACCTTACCCTTCACCGCACCTAGGTTCACCCTAACCCTTCACCAGCACCTAGGTTCACCCTTACCCTTCACCAGCACCTAGGTTCACCCTAACCCTTCACCAGCACCTAGGTTCACCCTAACCCTTCACCAGCACCTAGGTTCACCCTAACCCTTCACCAGCACCTAGGTTCACCCTTACCCTTCACCAGCACCTAGGTTCACCCTTACCCTTCACCAGCACCTAGGTTCACCCTTACCCTTCACCAGCACCTAGGTTCACCCTAACCCTTCACCAGCACCTAGGTTCACCCTAACCCTTCACCAGCACCTAGGTTCACCCTTACCCTTCACCAGCACCTAGGTTCACCCTAACCCTTCACCAGCACCTAGGTTCACCCTAACCCTTCACCAGCACCTAGGTTCACCCTAACCCTTCACCAGCACCTAGGTTCACCCTTACCCTTCACCAGCACCTAGGTTCACCCTTACCCTTCACCAGCACCTAGGTTCACCCTAACCCTTCACCAGCACCTAGGTTCACCCTAACCCTTCACCAGCACCTAGGTTCACCCTTACCCTTCACCAGCACCTAGGTTCACCCTTACCCTTCACCAGCACCTAAGTTCACCCTTACCCTTCACCAGCACCTAGGTTCACCCTAACCCTTCACCAGCACCTAGGTTCACCCTAACCCTTCACCAGCACCTAGGTTCACCCTTACCCTTCACCAGCACCTAGGTTCACCCTTACCCTTCACCAGCACCTAGGTTCACCCTAACCCTTCACCAGCACCTAGGTTCACCCTAACCCTTCACCAGCACCTAGGTTCACCCTTACCCTTCACCAGCACCTAGGTTCACCCTTACCCTTCACCAGCACCTAGGTTCAACCTTACCCTTCACCAGCACCTAGGTTCACCCTTACCCTTCACCAGCACCTAGGTTCACCCTTACCCTTCACCAGCACCTAGGTTCACCCTAACCCTTCACCAGCACCTAGGTTCACCCTAACCCTTCACCAGCACCTAGGTTCACCCTTACCCTTCACCAGCACCTAGGTTCACCCTAACCCTTCACCAGCACCTAGGTTCACCCTAACCCTTCATCAGCACCTAGGTTAACCCTTACCCTTCACCGCACCTAGGTTCACCCTAACCCTTCACCAGCACCTAGGTTCACCCTTACCCTTCACCAGCACCTAGGTTCACCCTTACCCTTCACCAGCACCTAGGTTCACCCTTACCCTTCACCGCACCTAGGTTCACCCTAACCCTTCACCAGCACCTAGGTTCACCCTTACCCTTCACCAGCACCTAGGTTCACCCTTACCCTTCACCAGCACCTAGGTTCACCCTAACCCTTCACCAGCACCTAGGTTCACCCTAACCCTTCACCAGCACCTAGGTTCACCCGTACCCTTCACCAGCACCTAGGTTCACCCTTACCCTTCACCAGCACCTAGGTTCACCCTAACCCTTCACCAGCACCTAGGTTCACACCTACCCTTCACCGCACCTAGGTTCACCCTAACCCTTCACCAGCACCTAGGTTCACCCTTACCCTTCACCAGCACCTAGGTTCACCCTTACCCTTCACCGCACCTAGGTTCACCCTTACCCTTCACCAGCACCTAGGTTCACCCTAACCCTTCACCAGCACCTAGGTTCACCCTAACCCTTCACCAGCACCTAGGTTCACCCTAACCCTTCACCAGCACCTAGGTTCACCCTAACCCTTCATCAGCACCTAGGTTCACCCTAACCCTTCACCAGCACCTAGGTTCACCCTTACCCTTCACCAGCACCTAGGTTCACCCTTACCCTTCACCAGCACCTAGGTTCACCCTTACCCTTCACCAGCACCTAGGTTCACCCTTACCCTTCACCAGCACCTAGGTTCACCCTTACCCTTCACCAGCACCTAGGTTCACCCTAACCCTTCACCAGCACCTAGGTTCACCCTTACCCTTCACCAGCACCTAGGTTCACCCTAACCCTTCACCAGCACCTAGGTTCACACCTACCCTTCACCGCACCTAGGTTCACCCTAACCCTTCACCAGTACCTAGGTTCACCCTTACCCTTCACCAGCACCTAGGTTCACCCTTACCCTTCACCGCACCTAGGTTCACCCTTACCCTTCACCAGCACCTAGGTTCACCCTAACCCTTCACCAGCACCTAGGTTCACCCTAACCCTTCACCAGCACCTAGGTTCACCCTAACCCTTCACCAGCACCTAGGTTCACCCTAACCCTTCACCAGCACCTAGGTTCACCCTAACCCTTCATCAGCACCTAGGTTCACCCTAACCCTTCACCGCACCTAGGTTCACCCTAACCCTTCACCAGCACCTAGGTTCACCCTTACCCTTCACCGCACCTAGGTTCACCCTTACCCTTCACCAGCACCTAGGTTCACCCTAACCCTTCACCAGCACCTAGGTTCACCCTTACCCTTCACCAGCACCTAGGTTCACCCTTACCCTTCACCAGCACCTAGGTTCACCCTTACCCTTCACCAGCACCTAGGTTCACCCTAACCCTTCACCAGCACCTAGGTTCACCCTTACCCTTCACCAGCACCTAGGTTCACCCTTACCCTTCACCAGCACCTAGGTTCACCCTAACCCTTCATCAGCACCTAGGTTCACCCTAACCCTTCACCAGCACCTAGGTTCACCCTTACACTTCACACCTAGGTTCAACCTTACCCTTCACACCTAGGTTCACCCTAACCCTTCACCGCACCTAGGTTCACCCTTACCCTTCACCAGCACCTAGGTTCACCCTTAACCTTCACCAGCACCTATGTTCACCCTAACCCTTCATCAGCACCTAGCTTCACACCTACCCTTCACCAGCACATAGGTTCACCCTTACCCTTCACCAGCACCTAGGTTCACCCTAACCCTTCACCAGCACCTAGTATCACCCTAATCCTTCACCAGCACTTAGTATCTCCCTAACCTTTCACCAGCACCTAGGTTCACCCTTACACTTCACACCTAGGTTCAACCTTACCCTTCACACCTAGGTTCACCCTTACCCTTCACACCTAGGTTCACCCTTACCCTTCACACCTAGGTTCAACCTTACCCTTCACACCTAGGTTCAACCTTACCCTTCACACCTAGGTTCACCCTTACCCTTCACACCTAGGTTCAACCTTACCCTTCACACCTAGGTTCAACCTTACCCTTCACACCTAGGTTCACCCTTACCCTTCACCGCACCTAGGTTCAACCTTACCCTTCACACCTAGGTTCAACCTTACCCTTCACACCTAGGTTCAACCTTACCCTTCACACCTAGGTTCACCCTTACCCTTCACCGCACCTAGGTTCACCCTAACCCTTCACCAGCACCTAGGTTCACCCTTAACCTTCACCAGCACCTATGTTCACCCTAACCCTTCATCAGCACCTAGCTTCACACCTACCCTTCACCAGCACCTAGGTTCACCCTTACCCTTCACCAGCACCTAGGTTCACCCTAACCCTTCACCAGCACCTAGGTTCACCCTTACCCTTCACCAGCACCTAGGTTCACCCTTACACTTCACCAGCACCTATGTTCACCCTTGACCTTCACCAGCACCTATGTTCACCCTAACCCTTCATCAGCACCTAGCTTCACACCTACCCTTCACCAGCACCTAGGTTCACCCTTACCCTTCACCAGCACCTAGGTTCACCCTAACCCTTCACCAGCACCTAGTATCACCCTAACCCTTCACCAGCACCTAGTATCACCCTAACCCTTCACCAGCACCTAGTATCACCCTAACACTTCACCAGCACCTAGGTTCAACCTTACCCTTCACCAGCACCTATGTTCACACCTACCCTTCATCATCACCTAGTATCACCCTAACCCTTCACCAGCACCTAGTATCACCCTAACACTTCACCAGCACCTAGGTTCAACCTTACCCTTCACCAGCACCTATGTTCACACCTACCCTTCACCAGCACCTAGGTTCACCCTAACCCTTCACCAGCACCTAGTATCACCCTAACCCTTCACCAGCACCTAGTATCACCCTAACCCTTCACCAGCACCTAGTATCACCCTAACACTTCACCAGCACCAAGGTTCAACCTTACCCTTCACCAGCACCTATGTTCACACCTACCCTTCATCATCACCTAGTATCACCCTAACCCTTCACCAGCACCTAGGCTCACACCTACCCTTCACCAACACTTAGTATCACCCTAACCCTTCACCAGCACCTTGGTTCACCCTAACCCTTCACCAGCACCTAGCTTCACACCTACCCTCCACCAGCACCTAGGTTCACACCTACCCTTCACCAGCACCTAGTATCACCCTAACCCTTCACCAGCACCTAGGTTCACCCTAACCCTTCACCAGCAACTAGCTTCACACTTATTTTTCACCAGCACCTAGGTTCACCCTTACCCTTCACCAGCACCTATGTTCACCCTAGCACTTCACCAGCACCTAGGTTCACCCTTACCCTTCACACCTAGGTTCACCCTTACCCTTCACTAACACCTAGGTTCACCCTAACCCTTCACCAGCACCTAGCTTCACACCTACCCTTCACCAGCATCTAGGTTCACCCTTACCCTTCACCAGCACCTATGTTCACCCTAACCCTTCACCAGCGCCTAGCTACACACTACCCTTCACCAGCACCTAGGTTCACCCTTACCCTTCACCAGCACCTAGTATCACCCTAACCCTTCACCAGCACCTAGGTTCTCCCTTACCATTCACCAGCACCTAGTATCACCCTAACCTTTCACCAGCACCTAGGTTCACCCTTACCCTTCACCAGCACCTATGTTCACACCTACCCTTCACCATCACCTAGTATCACCCTAACCCTTCACCAGCACCTAGGTTCACACCTACCCTTCACCAACACCTAGTATCACCCTAACCCTTCATCAGCACCTAGGTTCACCCTAACCCTTCACCAGCACCTAGCTTCACACCTACCCTCCACCAGCACCTAGGTTCACCCTTACCCTTCACCAGCACCTAGTATCACCCTAACCCTTCATCAGCACCTAGGTTCACCCTAACCCTTCACCAGCACCTAGCTTCACACCTACCCTCCACCAGCACCTAGGTTCACCCTTACCCTTCACCAGCACCTAGGTTCACCCTTACCCTTCACCAGCACCTAGGTTCACCCTAACCCTTCACCAGCACCTAGGTTCACCCTAACCCTTCACCAGCACCTAGGTTCACCCTAACCCTTCACCAGCACCTAGCTTCACACCTACCCTTCATAAGCACCTAGGTTCACCCTTACCCTTCACCAGCACCTATGTTCACCCTAACCCTTCACCAGCACCTAGCTTCACACCTACCCTTCACCATCACCTAGGTTCACCCTAACCCTTCACCAGCATCTAGTATCACCCTAACCCTTCACCAGCACCTAGGTTCACCCTTACCCTTCACCAGCACCTAGTATCACCCTAACCTTTCACCAGTACCTAGGTTCACCCTTACCCTTCACCAGCACCTATTTTCACACCTACCCTTCACCATCACCTAGTATCACCCTAACCCTTCACCAGCACCTAGCTTCACACCTACCCTTCACCAACACCTAGTATCACCCTAACCTTTCACCAGCACCTTGGTTCACCCTAACCCTTCACCAGCACCTAGCTTCACATCTACCCTCCACCAGCACCTAGGTTCACCCTTACCCTTCACCAGCACCTAGTATCACCCAAACCCTTCACCAGCACCTATGTTCACCCTAACACTTCACCAGCACCGAGGTTCACACTTACCCTTCACACCTAGGTTCACCCTTACCCTTCACCAGCACCTAGGTTCACCCTTACCCTTCACCAGCACCTAGGTTCACACCTACCCTTCACCAGCACCTAGGTTCACCCTTACCCTTCACCAGCACCTAGTATCACCCTAACCCTTCACCAGCACCTAGTATCACCCTAACACTTCACCAGCACCTAGGTTCACCCTAACCCTTCACCAGCACCTAGCTTCACACCTACCCTTCACCAGCACCTAGGTTCACCCTTACCCGTCACCAGCACCTAGGTTCACCCTTACACTTCACCAGCACCTAGGTTCACCCTAACCCTTCCCCAGCACCTAGGTTCACACCTACCCTTCACCAGCACCTAGTATCACCCTAACACTTCACCAGCACCTATGTTCACCCTAACCCTTCACCAGCACCTAGGTTCACACCTACCCTTCACCAGCACCTAGGTTCACCCTTACACTTCACCAGCACCTAGGTTCACCCTAACCCTTCCCCAGCACCTAGGTTCACACCTACCCTTCACCAGCACCTAGTATCACCCTAACACTTCACCAGCACCTTTGTTCACCCTAACCCTTCACCAGCACCTAGCTTCACACCTACCCTTCACCAGCACCTAGGTTCACACCTACCCTTCACCAGCACCTAGTATCACCATAACCCTTCACCAGCACCTAGGTTCACCCTAACCCTTCACCAGCACATAGGTTCACCCTTACACTTCACCAGCACCTAGGTTCACCCTAACCCTTCCCCAGCACGTAGGTTCACACCTACCCTTCACCAGCACCTAGGTTCACCCTTACACTTCACCAGCACCTAGGTTCACACCTACCCTTCACCAGCACCTAGGTTCACACCTACCCTTCACCAGCACCTAGTATCACCATAACCCTTCACCAGCACCTAGGTTCACACCTACCCTTCACCAGCACCTAGGTTCACCCTTACCCTTCACCAGCACCTAGCTTCACACCTACCCTTCACCAGCACCTAGGTTCACACCTACCCTTCACCAGCACCTAGTATCACCATAACCCTTCACCAGCACCTAGGTTCACCCTAACCCTTCACCAGCACATAGGTTCACCCTTACACTTCACCAGCACCTAGGTTCACCCTAACCCTTCCCCAGCACCTAGGTTCACACCTACCCTTCACCAGCACCTAGTATCACCCTAACACTTCACCAGCACCTAGGTTCACCCTAACCCTTCACCAGCACCTAGCTTCACACCTACCCTTCACCAGCACCTAGTATCACCCTAACACTTCACCAGCACCTAGGTTCACCCTAACCCTTCACCAGCACATAGGTTCACCCTAACCTTTCACCAGCACCTAGCTTCACACCTACCCTTCACCAGCACCTAGCTTCACACCTACCCTTCACCAGCACCTAGGTTCACACCTACCCTTCACCAGCACCTAGGTTCACACCTACCCTTCACCAGCACCTAGTATCACCCTAACACTTCACCAGCACCTAGGTTCACCCTAACCCTTCACCAGCACATAGGTTCACCCTAACCTTTCACCAGCACCTAGCTTCACACCTACCCTTCACCAGCACCTAGCTTCACACCTACCCTTCACCAGCACCTAGGTTCACACCTACCCTTCACCAGCACCTAGGTTCACACCTACCCTTCACCAGCACCTAGTATCACCCTAACACTTCACCAGCACCTAGTATCACCCTAACTCTTCACCAGCACCTAGGTTCACACCTACCCTTCACCAGCACCTAGCTTCACACCTACCCTTCACCAGCACCTAGGTTCACACCTACCATTCACCAGCACCTAGGTTCACACCTACCCTTCACCAGCACCTAGTATCACCCTAACACTTCACCAGCACCTAGGTTCACCCTACCCTTCACCAGCACCTAGGTTCACCCTTACCCTTCACCAGCACCTAGTATCACCCTAACCCTTCACCAGCACCTAGTATCACCCTAACTCTTCACCAGCACCTAGGTTCACCCTAACTCTTCACCAGCACCTAGGTTCACCCTTACCCTTCACCAGCACCTAGTATCACCCTAACCCTTCACCAGCACCTAGTATCACCCTAACTCTTCACCAGCACCTAGGTTCACACCTACCCTTCACCAGCACCTAGGTTCACACCTACCCTTCACCAGCACCTAGGTTCACACCTACCATTCACCAGCACCTAGGTTCACACCTACCCTTCACCAGCACCTAGTATCACCCTAACACTTCACCAGCACCTAGGTTCACCCTACCCTTCACCAGCACCTAGGTTCACCCTTACCCTTCACCAGCACCTAGTATCACCCTAACCCTTCACCAGCACCTAGTATCACCCTAACTCTTCACCAGCACCTAGGTTCACCCTTACCCTTCACCAGCACCTAGGTTCACCCTAACACTTCACCAGCACCTAGGTTCACCCTAACCCTTCACCAGCACCTAGGTTCACCCTTACCCTTCACCAGCACCTAGGTTCACCCATACCCTTCACCAGCACCTAGTATCACCCTAACACTTCACCAGCACCTAGTATCACCCTAACCCTTCACCAGCACCTAGTATCACCCTAACCCTTCACCAGCACCTAGTATCACCCTAACACTTCACCAGCACCTAGTATCACCCTAACCCTTCACCAGCAACTAGTATCACCCTAACCCTTCACCAGCACCTGGTATCACCCTTACCCTTCACCAGCACCTATTATCACCCTAACCCTTCACCAGCACCTAGTATCACCCTAACGCTTCACCAGCACCTAGTATCACCCTAACCCTTCACCAGTACCTAGTATCACCCTAACCGTTCACCAGCACCTAGTATCACCCTAACCCTTCACCAGCACCTAGTATCACCCTAACCCTTCACCAGCACCTAGTATCACCCTAACACTTCACCAGCACCTAGTATCACCCTTACCCTTCACACCTATGTTCACCCTTACCCTTCACCTGCACCTAGTATCACCCTAACCCTTCACCAGCACCTAGTATCACCCTAACACTTCAGCAGCACCTAGGTTCACCCTTAGCCTTCACCAGCACCTAATATCACATAACGTTTCACCAGCACCTAGTATCACCCTAACACTTCACCAGCACCTAGTATCACCCTAACCCTTCACCAGCACATAGTTTCACCCTAACCCTTCACCAGCACCTAGTATCACCCTAACACTTCACCAGCACCTAGTATCACCCTAACCCTTCACCAGTACCTAGTATCACCCTAACCCTTCACCAGCACCTAGTATCACCCTAACCCTTCACCAGCACCTAGTATCACCCTAACACTTCACCAGCACCTAGTATCACCCTAACCCTTCACCAGCAACTAGTATCACCCTAACCCTTCACCAACACCTGGTATCACCCTTACCCTTCACCAGCACCTATTATCACCCTAACCCTTCACCAGCACCTAGTATCACCCTAACACTTCACCAGCACCTAGTATCACCCTAACCCTTCACCAGTACCTAGTATCACCCTAACCGTTCACCAGCACCTATTATCACCCTAACCCTTCACCAGCACCTAGTATCACCCTAACACTTCACCAGCACCTAGTATCACCCTTACCCTTCACACCTATGTTCACCCTTACCCTTCACCAGCACCTAATATCACCCTAACCCTTCACCAGCACCTAGTATCACCCTAACACTTCACCAGCACCTAGGTTCACCCTTACCCTTCACCAGCACCTAATATCACATAACACTTCACCAGCACCTAGTATCACCCTAACACTTCACCAGCACCTAGTATCACCCTAACACTTCACCAGCACCTAGTATCACCCTAACCCTTCACCAGCACCTAGTTTCACCCTAACCCTTCACCAACACCTAGTATCACCCTAACACTTCACCAGCACCTAGTATCACCCTAACCCTTCACCAGTACCTAGTATCACCTTAACCCTTCACCAGCACCTAGTATCACCCTAACCCTTCACCAGCACCTAGTATCACCCTAACACTTCACCAGCACCTAGTATCACCCTTACCCTTCACACCTATGTTCACCCTAACCCTTCACCAGCACCTAGTATCACCCTAACCCTTCACCAGCACCTAGTATCACCCTAACCCTTCACCAGCACCTAGTATCACCCTAACCCTTCACCAGCACCTAGTATCATCCTAACACTTCACCAGCACCTAGTATCACCCTTACCCTTCACACCTATGTTCACCCTAACCCTTCACCAGCACCTAGTATCACCCTAACCCTTCACCAGCACCTAGTATCACCCTAACACTTCACCAGCACCTAGGTTCACCCTTACCCTTCACCAGCATCTAGTATCACCTAACACTTCAACAGCACCTAGGTTCACCCTAACACTTCACCAGCACCTAGTATCACCCTAACACTTCACCAGCACCTAGTATCACCCTAGCACTTCACCAGCACCTAGTATCACCCTAACACTTCACCAGCACCTAGGTTCACCCTAACACTTCACCAGCACCTAGTATCACCCTAACACTTCCCCAGCACCTAGTATCACCCTAACACTTCACCAGCACATAGTATCACCCTAACACTTCACCAGCACCTAGTATCACCCTAACACTTCACCAGCCCCTAGGTTCACCGCCTTTGTTTTGTAAGATCCGTATTACTCATCGTTTTAGTTTTCTGTGTTTTGTTTTTCTGTGTTTCGTTTTTCGTCGTCCTGTGTCTTGTGCTAAGTGCTGCTATAGGTTTACCCGTGCACTGTTGTTTCAGTGAGTTAGCACTATAATAATCAAACTAAGCGTGTTGGTCTAGTACAATGTGCACATCACCATAGATTGTTCTCGCCATGATATAGCTGATGCTCACTTAACGTTACATAATTCACTCACTAAGTGCAGGTTGTCATTTTCTCTGGATTATCATTTGTTCTCTAACATCTATACACTCACTCACTGAGAATTTTGTTATTTTTGTTATTATTATATTTTTATTTTTACCTGTACAACTGTTCATTTGTATCTGACAACTGTTTTATTTCTATCTGTAATTTTAATTTTACCTGACAACTGTTTTATTTCTATCTGTAATTTTAATTTTACCTGTCAACTGTTTTATTTCTATCTGTAATTTTAATTTTACCTGTCAACTGTTTTATTTCTATCTGTAATTTTAATTTTACCTGACAACTGTTTTATTTCTATCTGTAATTTTAATTTACCTGACAACTGTTTTATTTCTATCAGTAATTTTAATTTACCTGACAACTGTTTTATTTCTATCTGTAATTTTAATTTTACCTGACAACTGTTTTATTTCTATCTGTAATTTTAATTTACCTGACAACTGTTTTATTTCTATCTGTAATTTTAACTTTACCTGTCAACTGTTTTATTTCTATCTGTAATTTTAATTTTACCTGTCAACTGTTTTATTTCTATCTGTAATTTTAATTTTACCTGACAACTGTTTTATTTCTATCTGTAATTTTAATTTTACCTGTCAACTGTTTTATTTCTATCTGTAATTTTAATTTTACCTGTCAACTGTTTTATTTCTATCTGTAATTTTAATTTTACCTGACAACTGTTTTATTTCTATCTGTAATTTTAATTTACCTGACAACTGTTTTATTTCTATCAGTAATTTTAATTTACCTGACAACTGTTTTATTTCTATCTGTAATTTTAATTTTAACTGACAACTGTTTTATTTCTATCTGTAATTTTAATTTTACCTGTCAACTGTTTTATTTCTATCTGTAATTTTAATTTTACCTGTCAACTGTTTTATTTCTATCTGTAATTTTAATTTTACCTGTCAACTGTTTTATTTCTATCTGTAATTTTAATTTACCTGACAACTGTTTTATTTCTATCAGTAATTTTAATTTACCTGACAACTGTTTTATTTCTATCTGTAATTTTAATTTTAACTGACAACTGTTTTATTTCTATCTGTAATTTTAATTTTACCTGTCAACTGTTTTATTTCTATCTGTAATTTTAATTTTACCTGTCAACTGTTTTATTTCTATCTGTAATTTTAATTTTACCTGTCAACTGTTTTATTTCTATCTGTAATTTTAATTTTACCTGACAACTGTTTTATTTCTATCTGTAATTTTAATTTACCTGACAACTGTTTTATTTCTATCAGTAATTTTAATTTACCTGACAACTGTTTTATTTCTATCTGTAATTTTAATTTTACCTGTCAACTGTTTTATTTCTATCTGTAATTTTAATTTTACCTGTCAACTGTTTTATTTCTATCTGTAATTTTAATTTTACCTGTCAACTGTTTTATTTCTATCTGTAATTTTAATTTTACCTGACAACTGTTTTATTTCTATCTGTAATTTTAATTTTACCTGACAACTGTTTTATTTCTATCTGTAATTTTAATTTTACCTGTCAACTGTTTTATTTCTATCTGTAATTTTAATTTTACCTGTCAACTGTTTTATTTCTATCTGTAATTTTAATTTTACCTGTCAACTGTTTTATTTCTATCTGTAATTTTAATTTTACCTGACAACTGTTTTATTTCTATCTGTAATTTTAATTTACCTGACAACTGTTTTATTTCTATCAGTAATTTTAATTTACCTGACAACTGTTTTATTTCTATCTGTAATTTTAATTTTACCTGACAACTGTTTTATTTCTATCTGTAATTTTAATTTACCTGACAACTGTTTTATTTCTATCTGTAATTTTAACTTTACCTGTCAACTGTTTTATTTCTATCTGTAATTTTAATTTTACCTGTCAACTGTTTTATTTCTATCTGTAATTTTAATTTTACCTGACAACTGTTTTATTTCTATCTGTAATTTTAATTTTACCTGTCAACTGTTTTATTTCTATCTGTAATTTTAATTTTACCTGTCAACTGTTTTATTTCTATCTGTAATTTTAATTTTACCTGACAACTGTTTTATTTCTATCTGTAATTTTAATTTACCTGACAACTGTTTTATTTCTATCAGTAATTTAAATTTACCTGACAACTGTTTTATTTCTATCTGTAATTTTAATTTTAACTGACAACTGTTTTATTTCTATCTGTAATTTTAATTTTACCTGTCAACTGTTTTATTTCTATCTGTAATTTTAATTTTACCTGTCAACTGTTTTATTTCTATCTGTAATTTTAATTTTACCTGTCAACTGTTTTATTTCTATCTGTAATTTTAATTTTACCTGACAACTGTTTTATTTCTATCTGTAATTTTAATTTACCTGACAACTGTTTTATTTCTATCAGTAATTTTAATTTACCTGACAACTGTTTTATTTCTATCTGTAATTTTAATTTTACCTGACAACTGTTTTATTTCTATCTGTAATTTTAATCTACCTGACAACTGTTTTATTTCTATCTGTAATTTTAATTTTACCTGTCAACTGTTTTATTTCTATCTGTAATTTTAATTTTACCTGTCAACTGTTTTATTTCTATCTTTAATTTTAATTTACCTGACAACTGTTTTATTTCTATCTGTAATTTTAATTTTACCTGTCAACTGTTTTATTTCTATCTGTAATTTTAATTTACCTGTCAACTGTTTTATTTCTATCTGTAATTTTAATTTACCTGTCAACTGTTTTATTTCTATCTGTAATTTTAATTTACCTGTCAACTGTTTTATTTCTATCTGTAATTTTAATTTACCTGTCAACTGTTTTATTTCTATCTGTAATTTTAATTTACCTGACAACTGTTTTATTTCTATCTGTAATTTTAATTTTACCTGACAACTGTTTTATTTCTACCTGTAATTTTAATTTTACCTGACAACTGTTTTATTTCTATCTGTAATTTTAATTTACCTGACAACTGTTTTATTTCTATCTGTAATTTTAATTTACCTGTCAACTGTTTTATTTCTATCTGTAATTTTAATTTACCTGTCAACTGTTTTATTTCTATCTGTAATTTTAATTTACCTGTCAACTGTTTTATTTCTATCCGTAATTTTAATTTACCTGACAACTGTTTTATTTCTATCTGTAATTTTAATTTTACCTGTCAACTGTTTTATTTCTATCTGTAATTTTAATTTTACCTGTCAACTGTTTTATTTCTATCTGTAATTTTAATTTTACCTGACAACTGTTTTATTTCTATCTGTAATTTTAATTTACCTGACAACTGTTTTATTTCTATCAGTAATTTTAATTTACCTGACAACTGTTTTATTTCTATCTGTAATTTTAATTTTACCTGACAACTGTTTTATTTCTATCTGTAATTTTAATCTACCTGACAACTGTTTTATTTCTATCTGTAATTTTAATTTTACCTGTCAACTGTTTTATTTCTATCTGTAATTTTAATTTTACCTGTCAACTGTTTTATTTCTATCTTTAATTTTAATTTTACCTGTCAACTGTTTTATTTCTATCTGTAATTTTAATTTACCTGTCAACTGTTTTATTTCTATCTGTAATTTTAATTTACCTGTCAACTGTTTTATTTCTATCTGTAATTTTAATTTACCTGTCAACTGTTTTATTTCTATCTGTAATTTTAATTTACCTGTCAACTGTTTTATTTCTATCTGTAATTTTAATTTACCTGTCAACTGTTTTATTTCTATCTGTAATTTTAATTTACCTGTACAACTGTTTTATTTCTATCTGTAATTTTAATTTACCTGTCAACTGTTTTATTTCTATCTATAATTTTAATTTACCTGTCAACTGTTTTATTTCTATCTGTAATTTTAATTTACCTGTCAACTGTTTTATTTCTATCTGTAATTTTAATTTACCTGTCAACTGTTTTATTTCTATCTGTAATTTTAATTTACCTGTCAACTGTTTTATTTCTATCTGTAATTTTAATTTACCTGTCAACTGTTTTATTTCTATCTGTAATTTTAATTTACCTGTACAACTGTTTTATTTCTATCTGTAATTTTAATTTACCTGTCAACTGTTTTATTTCTATCTGTAATTTTAATTTACCTGTCAACTGTTTTATTTCTATCTGTAATTTTAATTTTACCTGACAACTGTTTTATTTCTACCTGTAATTTTAATTTTACCTGACAACTGTTTTATTTCTACCTGTAATTTTAATTTACCTGACAACTGTTTTATTTCTATCTGTAATTTTAATTTACCTGTCAACTGTTTTATTTCTATCCGTAATTTTAATTTACCTGACAACTGTTTTATTTCTATCTGTAATTTTAATTTTACCTGACAACTGTTTTATTTCTACCTGTAATTTTAATTTTACCTGACAACTGTTTTATTTCTACCTGTAATTTTAATTTACCTGTACAACTGTTTTATTTCTACCTGTAATTTTAATTTACCTGTACAACTTCATAAAGTACGGCACCAATGTTATCTTTGTCAGTTTCATATAATGTACCACCAGTATCCTTGGCAACACTGTCAAAGAATGAGGTTTGACGAACAGCTCGGTCTGTTAAAGAATACCGTTAAGAACAAGATAATATAACACTAACCAGTTAATTGGACATTTGATAAGATGAAATGAGAATATATACAAATAAAACTTTATGGTGGCGGCGTCACTTGTAGGTATGAGTTGATGATATACCTCAGCAAACTTTATGGTGGCGTCACTTGTAGGTATGAGTTGATGATATACCTCAGCAAACGTTTGTAGTATTTCATTTATTTGTGCGGTCATGATTAATATGGAATTGTATTGTTACAATTAGAATTTACAAAAAAAACAAACCACAGACACCCAAATCAGGCGTTTGTCTATACATATGACAATTTAAAACTACTGTAATAATGTCATGTCATATGAATGTCACTAGATATGTTAAAAAAAATCATGAATGCACAAAAAATGAATTTAATTTTTATGTAGATTGTTTTCCTCTATCTCCAACAAGACTTTTATCGGACTTGATTATTAGTAACCAGGTAGGTTTCTTATTAGAAACAGGAACTGCTATCTCAACGTAAGGACCTGAGTTCAGGTGTTTTAGTTGTTGCTCATTTTTTAGTTTTCGGTTTTGTGTGTTTTTGTTGTTGCTTTCTTTTGCATCATCCTGTGTCACGTGTCTAATGGTGTCCGTGTCACGTGTCTAATGGTGCCCGTGTCACGTGTCTAATGGTGCCCGTGTCTCTAGATTATCCATTCCTTAACGTTTATTGTAGTAATCAAAAATCAAACTGATGTCGTATTTCTTAGTTTTGTGTCTGTTTTTCTACATCTGTTGCAAAAGTATGATATAAAACGATTCAAAATCCCATCATTTTCAAATTTTATTCAGCACGTATTATGTAGTCATACACAATGGTCATTAGTTGATAAATGGATTATTTAAACCTTTAATTTCTTAGCATTGATCTTTATAAACAGTCGCTTAAAATTCATACCTGGAGTATCCCTCCGTTTCCTTCCGGAACATTTTCCTGTACGAAATATTGTAATTTTGATGTACTTAGCCAAGGCTGCTGCTGTTACTTCACCTTGTCTGTCGTCATCCTTGGCGTCGGCGTCAGTAAACACCATTACAGTTGAGTTTTTCCTTGATAACTCAATAGCTAAAACAAAACATACCTATTGTGAATAATTTATTAACATTTGATACTAATTTATTAAATAAATTAGTATCAAATGTTCGATAAATCTTTGTCGGTCACCATCAAGTCTTCAGTACACATATTTGTATTATCTCATACATGTACACTACCGTAGAATAAAGCTTCTGTGTAGTAATGATCAGCGTGTTTCACTCGAGAGCAGCGGATCGTGAGTTCGATTCTAAGAGGCGTCAAACCAATGACAATAACAGAATTGTCTATTTCCCGCTAAACACCCAACATTAAGGCGCATGATTCCAGACTGGTTATGTCAGAATAAGTATAATATGAACAAGTTGAGCGACATGTCTACCGTGAACAAAATGACGTTTGTGTTTGCCAGGGCAATGAACGCCCAAGAGTGTTTGGTCTAGTACAAAACATACATCATTATCATCTAATTCTAGCCCTGATAAACCTGATAAAAAGCACACGTGGGGATTAAACTAATGCCTTTTAATTGACCAATTTTAGCCTCCAAATAAGTCACATGTAAGTGTTATTCTTATTTCAGAGGTCATGTGAGCGTTCATGTATTTGTGTGTTAAGGGTATCGATTTTGCCTTTTAAATCCACGAATTTGCTCGTGTATTTTGTGACTGTTCCGATAGTATGCTATGTTTTGTTTGTGACTGTTCCGATAGTATGCTATGTTTTGCTTTGTGACTGTTCCGATAGTATGCTATGCTTTGTCTTGTGACTGCTCCGATAGTATGATATGTTTTGTTTTGTGACTGTTCCGATAGTATGCTATGCTTTGTTCTGTAACTGTTCCGATAGTATGCTATGTTTTGTTTTGTGACTGTTCAGATAGTATGCTATGTTTTGTTTTGTGACTGTTCCGGTAGTATGCTATGTTTTGTTTTGGGACTGTTCCGGTAGTATGCTATGTTTTGTTTTGGGACTGTTCCGGTAGTATGCTATGTTTTGTTTTGTGACTGTTCCGATATTATGCTATGTTTTGATTTGGGACTGTTCCGGTAGTATGCTATGTTATGCTTTGTGACTGTTCAGATAGTATGCTATGTTTTGCTTTGGGACTGTTTCGGTAGTATGCTATGTTTTGTTTTGTGACTGTTCCGGTAGTATGCTATGCTTTGTTTTGGGACTGTTCCGGTAGTATGCTATGTTATGCTTTGTGACTGTTCAGATAGTATGCTATGTTTTGCTTTGGGACTGTTTCGGTAGTATGCTATGCTTTGTTTTGTGACTGTTCCGGTAGTATGCTATGTTTTGTTTTTCATTTCATTCAAACTGATAATCTCTGTTTCGTTGCCAGTGATACATGATAATCTGTGTTTCGTTGCCAGTGATACATGATAATCTCTGTTTCGTTGCCAGTGATACATGATAATCTCTGTTTCGTTGCCAATGATACATGATAATCTCTGTTTCGTTGCAAGTGATACATGATAATCTCTGTTTCGTTGTCAGCGATACATGATAATGTCCGTTTCGTTGCAAGTGATACATGATAATCTCTGTTTCGTTGCCAGTGATACATGATAATTTCTGTTTCGTTGCCAGTGATACATGATAATCTCTGTTTCGTTGCCAGTGATACATGATAATCTCTGTGTCGTTGCCAGTGATACATGATAATCTCTGTTTCGTTGCCAGTGATACATGATAATCTCTGTTTCGTTGCCAGTGATACATGATAATCTCTGTTTCGTTGTCAGTGAAACATGATAATCTCTGTTTCGTTGCCAGTGATACATGATAATCTCTGCTTCATTGCCAGTGATACATGATCATCTCTGTTTCGTTGCCAGTGATACATGATAATCTCTGTTTCGTTGCCTGTGATACATGATAATCTCTGTTTCGTTGTCAGTGAAACATGATAATCTGTTTCGTTGCCAGTGATACATGATAATCTGTGTTTCGTTGCCAGTGATACATGATAATCTGTGTTTCGTTGCCAGTGATACATGATAATCTGTGTTTCGTTGCCAGTGATACATGATAATCTCTGTTTCGTTGCCAGTGATACATGATAATCTGTGTTTCGTTGCCAGTGATACATGATAATCTGTGTTTCGTTGCCAGTGATACATGATAATCTCTGTTTCGTTGCCAGTGATACATGATAATCTCTGTTTCGTTTCCAGTGATACATGATAATCTCTGTTTCGTTGACAATGATACATGATGATCTCTGTTTCGTTGCCAGTGATACATGATAATCTCTGTTTCGTTGCCAGTGATACATGATAATCTATGTTTCGTTGTCAGTGATACATGATAATCTATGTTTCGTTGTCAGTGATACATGATAATCTCTGTTTCGTTGTCAGTGATACATGATAATCTCTGTTTCGTTGCCAGTGATACATGATAATCTCTGTTTCATTGCCAGTGATACATGATCATCTCTGTTTCATTGCCAGTGATACATGATAATCTGTGTTTCGTTGCCAGTGATACATGATAATCTCTGTTTCGTTGCCTGTGATACATGATAATCTCTGTTTCGTTGTCAGTTAAACATGATAATCTCTGTTTCGTTGCCAGTGATACATGATAATGTCTGTTTCGTTGTCAGTGATACATGATAATTTGTGTTTCGTTGCCAGTGATACATGATAATCTGTGTTTCGTTGCCAGTGATACATGATAATCTCTGTTTCGTTGCCAGTGATACATGATTATCTGTGTTTCGTTGCCAGTGATACATGATAATCTCTGTTTCATTGCCAGTGATACATGATGATCTATGTTTCGTTGCCAGTGATACATGATAATCTCTGTTTCGTTGCCAGTGATACAAAATAATCTCTGTTTCATTGCCAGTGATACATGATAATCTCTGTTTCATTGTCAGTGATACATGATAATCTTTGTTTCGTTGCCAGTGATACATGATAATCTCTGTTTCGTTGCCAGTGATACATGATAATCTCTGTTTCGTTGCAAGTGATACATGATAATCTGTTTCGTTGCCAGTGATACATGATACTCTGTTTCGTTGCCAGTGATACATGATAATCTGTGCTTCGATGCCAGTGATACATGATAATCTCTGTTTCGTTGCCAGTGATACATGATAATCTGTGTTTCGTTGCCAGTGATACCTGATAATCTCTGTTTCGTTGCCAGTGATACATGATAATCTCTGTTTCGTTGCCAGTGATACATGATAATTTCTGTTTTGTTGCCAGTGATACATGATAATCTCTGTTTCGTTGCCAGTGATACATGATAATCTCTGTTTCGTTGCCAGTGATACATGATAATCTCTGTTTCGTTGGCAGTGATACATGATAATCTCTGTTTCGTTGCCAGTGATACATGATAATCTCTGTTTCGTTGCCAGTGATACATGATAATCTGTGTTTCGTTGCCAATGGTACATGATAATCTCTGTTTCGTTGCCAGTGATACATGATAATCTGTGTTTCGTTGCCAGTGATACATGAAAATCTATGTTTCGTTGTCAGTAATTCATGATAATCTATGCTTCGTTGTCAGTGATACATGATAATCTGTGTTTCGTTGCCAGTGATACATGATAATCTCTGTTTCATTGCCAGTGATACATGATACTCTCTGTTTCGTTGCCAGTGATACATGATAATCTCTGTTTCGTTGCCAGTGATACATGATAATCTCTGTTTCATTGCCAGTGATACATGATAATCTCTGTTTCATTGCCAGTGATACATGATAATCTCTGTTTCGTTGCCAGTGATAAATGATAATCTCTGTTTCGTTGCCAGTGATGCATGATAATTTCTGTTTCGTTGCCAGTGATACATGATAATCTGTTTCGTTGTCAGTGATACATGATAATCTCTGTTTCGTTGCTAGTGATACATGATAATCTGTGTTTCGTTGCCAGTGATACATGATAATGTCTGTTTCGTTGCCAGTGATACATGATAATCTGTGTTTCGTTGCCAGTGATACCTGATAATCTGTGTTTCGTTGCCAGTGATACATGATAATCTATGTTTCGTTGGCAGTGATACATGATAATCTCTGTTTCGTGCCAGTGATACATGATAATCTATGTTTCGTTGTCAGTGATACATGATAATCTCTGTTTCGTTGTCAGTGATACATGATAATCTGTGTTTCGCTGCCAGTGATACATGATAATTTCTGTTTTCTTGCCAGTGATACATGATAATCTCTGTTTCGTTGCCAGTGATACATGATAATCTCTGTTTCGTTGCCAATGATACATGATAGTCTCTGTTTCGTTTGCAGTGATAGATGATAATCTCTGTTTCGTTCCCAGTGATACATGATAATCTCTGTTTCATTGCCAGTGATACATGATAATCTCTGTTTCATTGCCAGTGATACATGATAATCTCTGTTTCGTTGCCAGTGATACATGATAATCTCTGTTTCGTTGCCAGTGATACATGATAATCCATGTTTCGTTGTCAGTGATACATGATAATCTCTGTTTCGTTGCCAGTGATACATGATAATCTGTGTTTCGTTGCCAGTGATACATGATAATCTCTGTTTCGTTGCCAGTGATACATGATAATCTGTGTTTCGTTGCCAGTGATACCTGATAATCTGTGTTTCGTTGCCAGTGATACATGATAATCTGTGTTTCGTTGCCAGTGATACATGATAATTTCTGTTTTGCTGCCAGTGATACATGATAATCTCTGTTTCGTTGCCAATGATACATGATAATCTCTGTTTCGTTGCCAGTGATACATGATTATCTCTGTTTCGTTGCCAGTGATACATGATAATCTCTGTTTCATTGCCAGTGATACATGATGATCTATGTTTCGTTGCCAGTGATACATGATAATCTGTGTTTCGTTGCCAGTGATACATAATAATCTCTGTTTCATTGCCAGTGATACATGATAATCTCTGTTTCATTGTTAGTGATACATGATAATCTCTGTTTCGTTGCCAGTGATACATGATAATCTCTGTTTCGTTGCCAGTGATACATGATAATCTGTTTCGTTGCCAGTGATACATGATACTCTGTTTCGTTGCCAGTGATACATGATAATCTCTGTTTCATTGCCAGTGATACATGATGATCTATGTTTCGTTGCCAGTGATACATGATAATCTGTGTTTCGTTGCCAGTGATACATAATAATCTCTGTTTCATTGCCAGTGATACATGATAATCTATGTTTCATTGTTAGTGATACATGATAATCTCTGTTTCGTTGCCAGTGATACATGATAATCTCTGTTTCGTTGCCAGTGATACATGATAATCTGTTTCGCTGCCAGTGATACATGATACTCTGTTTCGTTGCCAGTGATACATGATAATCTGTGCTTCGTTGCCAGTGATACATGATAATTTCTGTTTCGTTGCCAGTGATACATGATAATCTGTGTTTCGTTGCCAGTGATACCTGATGATCTCTGTTTCGTTGCCAGTGATACATGATAATCTGTGTTTCGTTGCCAGTGATACATGATAATTTCTGTTTTGTTGCCAGTGATACATGATAATCTCTGTTTCGTTGCCAGTGATACATGATAATCTCTGTTTCGTTGCCAGTGATACATGATAATCTCTGTTTCGTTGGCAGTGATACATGATAATCTCTGTTTCGTTGCCAGTGATACATGATAATCTCTGTTTCGTTGCCAGTGATACATGATAATCTGTGTTTCGTTGCCAATGGTACATGATAATCTCTGTTTCGTTGCCAGTGATACATGATAATCTGTGTTTCGTTGCCAGTGATACATGATAATCTATGTTTCGTTGTCAGTAATTCATGATAATCTATGCTTCGTTGTCAGTGATACATGATAATCTGTGTTTCGTTGCCAGTGATACATGATAATTTCTGTTTCATTGCCAGTGATACATGATAATCTCTGTTTCGTTGCCAGTGATACATGATAATCTCTGTTTCGTTGCCAGTGATACATGATAATCTCTGTTTCATTGCCAGTGATACATGATAATCTCTGTTTCATTGCCAGTGATACATGATAATCTCTGTTTCGTTGCCAGTGATAAATGATAATCTCTGTTTCGTTGCCAGTGATGCATGATAATCTCTGTTTCGTTGCCAGTGATACATGATAATCTGTTTCGTTGTCAGTGATACATGATAATCTCTGTTTCGTTGCTAGTGATACATGATAATCTGTGTTTCGTTGCCAGTGATACATGATAATGTCTGTTTCGTTGCCAGTGATACATGATAATCTGTGTTTCGTTGCCAGTGATACCTGATAATCTGTGTTTCGTTGCCAGTGATACATGATAATCTCTGTTTTGTTGGCAGTGATACATGATAATCTCTGTTTCGTTGCCAGTGATACATGATAATCTCTGTTTCGTTGTCAGTGATACATGATAATCTCTGTTTCGTTGTCAGTGATACATGATAATCTGTGTTTCGTTGCCAGTGATACATGATAATTTCTGTTTTGTTGCCAGTGATACATGATAATCTCTGTTTCGTTGCCAGTGATACATGATAATCTCTGTTTCGTTGGCAGTGATAGATGATAATCTCTGTTTCGTTCCCAGTGATACATGATAATCTCTGTTTCATTGCCAGTGATACATGATAATCTCTGTTTCATTGCCAGTGATACATGATAATCTCTGTTTCATTGTTAGTGATACATGATAATCTCTGTTTCGTTGCCAGTGATACATGATAATCTCTGTTTCGTTGCCAGTGATACATGATAATCTGTTTCGCTGCCAGTGATACATGATACTCTGTTTCGTTGCCAGTGATACATGATAATCTGTGCTTCGTTGCCAGTGATACATGATAATTTCTGTTTCGTTGCCAGTGATACATGATAATCTGTGTTTCGTTGCCAGTGATACCTGATGATCTCTGTTTCGTTGCCAGTGATACATGATAATCTGTGTTTCGTTGCCAGTGATACATGATAATTTCTGTTTTGTTGCCAGTGATACATGATAATCTCTGTTTCGTTGCCAGTGATACATGATAATCTCTGTTTCGTTGCCAGTGATACCTGATAATCTCTGTTTCGTTGGCAGTGATACATGATAATCTCTGTTTCGTTGCCAGTGATACATGATAATCTGTTTCGTTGCCAGTGATACATGATAATCTGTGTTTCGTTGCCAATGGTACATGATAATCTCTGTTTCGTTGCCAGTGATACATGATAATCTGTGTTTCGTTGCCAGTGATACATGATAATCTATGTTTCGTTGTCAGTAATTCATGATAATCTATGCTTCGTTGTCAGTGATACATGATAATCTGTGTTTCGTTGCCAGTGATACATGATAATCTCTGTTTCGTTGCCAATGATACATGATAGTCTCTGTTTCGTTTGCAGTGATAGATGATAATCTCTGTTTCGTTCCCAGTGATACATGATAATCTCTGTTTCATTGCCAGTGATACATGATAATCTCTGTTTCGTTGCCAGTGATACATGATAATCTATGTTTCGTTGGCAGTGATACATGATAATCTCTGTTTCGTGCCAGTGATACATGATAATCTATGTTTCGTTGTCAGTGATACATGATAATCTCTGTTTCGTTGTCAGTGATACATGATAATCTGTGTTTCGCTGCCAGTGATACATGATAATTTCTGTTTTCTTGCCAGTGATACATGATAATCTCTGTTTCGTTGCCAGTGATACATGATAATCTCTGTTTCGTTGCCAATGATACATGATAGTCTCTGTTTCGTTTGCAGTGATAGATGATAATCTCTGTTTCGTTCCCAGTGATACATGATAATCTCTGTTTCATTGCCAGTGATACATGATAATCTCTGTTTCATTGCCAGTGATACATGATAATCTCTGTTTCGTTGCCAGTGATACATGATAATCTCTGTTTCGTTGCCAGTGATACATGATAATCTCTGTTTCGTTGCCAGTGATACATGATAATCCATGTTTCGTTGTCAGTGATATATGATAATCTCTGTTTCGTTGCCAGTGATACATGATAATCTGTGTTTCGTTGCCAGTGATACATGATAATATCTGTTTCGTTGCCAGTGATACATGATAATCTGTGTTTCGTTGCCAGTGATACCTGATAATCTGTGTTTCGTTGCCAGTGATACATGATAATCTGTGTTTCGTTGCCAGTGATACATGATAATTTCTGTTTTGCTGCCAGTGATACATGATAATCTCTGTTTCGTTGCCAATGATACATGATAATCTCTGTTTCGTTGCCAGTGATACATGATTATCTGTGTTTCGTTGCCAGTGATACATGATAATCTCTGTTTCATTGCCAGTGATACATGATGATCTATGTTTCGTTGCCAGTGATACATGATAATCTGTGTTTCGTTGCCAGTGATACATAATAATCTCTGTTTCATTGCCAGTGATACATGATAATCTCTGTTTCATTGTTAGTGATACATGATAATCTCTGTTTCGTTGCCAGTGATACATGATAATCTCTGTTTCGTTGCCAGTGATACATGATAATCTGTTTCGTTGCCAGTGATACATGATACTCTGTTTCGTTGCCAGTGATACATGATAATCTCTGTTTCATTGCCAGTGATACATGATGATCTATGTTTCGTTGCCAGTGATACATGATAATCTGTGTTTCGTTGCCAGTGATACATAATAATCTCTGTTTCATTGCCAGTGATACATGATAATCTCTGTTTCATTGTTAGTGATACATGATAATCTCTGTTTCGTTGCCAGTGATACATGATAATCTCTGTTTCGTTGCCAGTGATACATGATAATCTGTTTCGCTGCCAGTGATACATGATACTCTGTTTCGTTGCCAGTGATACATGATAATCTGTGCTTCGTTGCCAGTGATACATGATAATTTCTGTTTCGTTGCCAGTGATACATGATAATCTGTGTTTCGTTGCCAGTGATACCTGATGATCTCTGTTTCGTTGCCAGTGATACATGATAATCTGTGTTTCGTTGCCAGTGATACATGATAATTTCTGTTTTGTTGCCAGTGATACATGATAATCTCTGTTTCGTTGCCAGTGATACATGATAATCTCTGTTTCGTTGCCAGTGATACATGATAATCTCTGTTTCGTTGGCAGTGATACATGATAATCTCTGTTTCGTTGCCAGTGATACATGATAATCTCTGTTTCGTTGCCAGTGATACATGATAATCTGTGTTTCGTTGCCAATGGTACATGATAATCTCTGTTTCGTTGCCAGTGATACATGATAATCTGTGTTTCGTTGCCAGTGATACATGATAATCTATGTTTCGTTGTCAGTAATTCATGATAATCTATGCTTCGTTGTCAGTGATACATGATAATCTGTGTTTCGTTGCCAGTGATACATGATAATTTCTGTTTCATTGCCAGTGATACATGATAATCTCTGTTTCGTTGCCAGTGATACATGATAATCTCTGTTTCGTTGCCAGTGATACATGATAATCTCTGTTTCATTGCCAGTGATACATGATAATCTCTGTTTCATTGCCAGTGATACATGATAATCTCTGTTTCGTTGCCAGTGATAAATGATAATCTCTGTTTCGTTGCCAGTGATGCATGATAATCTCTGTTTCGTTGCCAGTGATACATGATAATCTGTTTCGTTGTCAGTGATACATGATAATCTCTGTTTCGTTGCTAGTGATACATGATAATCTGTGTTTCGTTGCCAGTGATACATGATAATGTCTGTTTCGTTGCCAGTGATACATGATAATCTGTGTTTCGTTGCCAGTTATACCTGATAATCTGTGTTTCGTTGCCAGTGATACATGATAATCTCTGTTTTGTTGGCAGTGATACATGATAATCTCTGTTTCGTTGCCAGTGATACATGATAATCTCTGTTTCGTTGTCAGTGATACATGATAATCTCTGTTTCGTTGTCAGTGATACATGATAATCTCTGTTTCGTTGTCAGTGATACATGATAATCTGTGTTTCGCTGCCAGTGATACATGATAATTTCTGTTTTCTTGCCAGTGATACATGATAATCTCTGTTTCGTGGCCAGTCATACATGATAATCTCTGTTTCGTTGCCAATGATACATGATAGTCTCTGTTTCGTTTGCAGTGATAGATGATAATCTCTGTTTCGTTCCCAGTGATACATGATAATCTCTGTTTCATTGCCAGTGATACATGATAATCTCTGTTTCATTGCCAGTGATACATGATAATCTCTGTTTCGTTGCCAGTGATACATGATAATCTCTGTTTCGTTGCCAGTGATACATGATAATCTCTGTTTCGTTGCCAGTGATACATGATAATCCATGTTTCGTTGTCAGTGATACATGATAATCTCTGTTTCGTTGCCAGTGATACATGATAGTCTGTGTTTCGTTGCCAGTGATACATGATAATATCTGTTTCGTTGCCAGTGATACATGATAATCTGTGTTTCGTTGCCAGTGATACCTGATAATCTGTGTTTCGTTGCCAGTGATACATGATAATCTGTGCTTCGTTGCCAGTGATACATGATAATTTCTGTTTTGCTGCCAGTGATACATGATAATCTCTGTTTCGTTGCCAATGATACATGATAATCTCTGTTTCGTTGCCAGTGATACATGATAATCTCTGTTTCGTTGCCAGTGATACATGATAATCTCTGTTTCATTGCCAGTGATACATGATGATCTATGTTTCGTTGCCAGTGATACATGATAATCTGTGTTTCGTTGCCAGTGATACATAATAATCTCTGTTTCATTGCCAGTGATACATGATAATCTCTGTTTCATTGTTAGTGATACATGATAATCTCTGTTTCGTTGCCAGTGATACATGATAATCTCTGTTTCGTTGCCAGTGATACATGATAATCTGTTTCGTTGCCAGTGATACATGATACTCTGTTTCGTTGCCAGTGATACATGATAATCTCTGTTTCATTGCCAGTGATACATGATGATCTATGTTTCGTTGCCAGTGATACATGATAATCTGTGTTTCGTTGCCAGTGATACATAATAATCTCTGTTTCATTGCCAGTGATACATGATAATCTCTGTTTCATTGTTAGTGATACATGATAATCTCTGTTTCGTTGCCAGTGATACATGATAATCTCTGTTTCGTTGCCAGTGATACATGATAATCTGTTTCGCTGCCAGTGATACATGATACTCTGTTTCGTTGCCAGTGATACATGATAATCTGTGCTTCGTTGCCAGTGATACATGATAATTTCTGTTTCGTTGCCAGTGATACATGATAATCTGTGTTTCGTTGCCAGTGATACCTGATGATCTCTGTTTCGTTGCCAGTGATACATGATAATTTCTGTTTTGTTGCCAGTGATACATGATAATCTCTGTTTCGTTGCCAGTGATACATGATAATCTCTGTTTCGTTGCCAGTGATACATGATAATCTCTGTTTCGTTGGCAGTGATACATGATAATCTCTGTTTCGTTGCCAGTGATACATGATAATCTCTGTTTCGTTGCCAGTGATACATGATAATCTGTGTTTCGTTGCCAATGGTACATGATAATCTCTGTTTCGTTGCCAGTGATACATGATAATCTGTGTTTCGTTGCCAGTGATACATGATAATCTGTGTTTCGTTGCCAGTGATACATGATAATCTATGTTTCGTTGTCAGTAATTCATGATAATCTATGCTTCGTTGTCAGTGATACATGATAATCTGTGTTTCGTTGCCAGTGATACATGATAATTTCTGTTTCATTGCCAGTGATACATGATAATCTCTGTTTCGTTGCCAGTGATACATGATAATCTCTGTTTCGTTGCCAGTGATACATGATAATCTCTGTTTCATTGCCAGTGATACATGATAATCTCTGTTTCATTGCCAGTGATACATGATAATCTCTGTTTCGTTGCCAGTGATAAATGATAATCTCTGTTTCGTTGCCAGTGATGCATGATAATCTCTGTTTCGTTGCCAGTGATACATGATAATCTGTTTCGTTGTCAGTGATACATGATAATCTCTGTTTCGTTGCTAGTGATACATGATAATCTGTGTTTCGTTGCCAGTGATACATGATAATGTCTGTTTCGTTGCCAGTGATACATGATAATCTGTGTTTCGTTGCCAGTTATACCTGATAATCTGTGTTTCGTTGCCAGTGATACATGATAATCTCTGTTTTGTTGGCAGTGATACATGATAATCTCTGTTTCGTTGCCAGTGATACATGATAATCTCTGTTTCGTTGTCAGTGATACATGATAATCTCTGTTTCGTTGTCAGTGATACATGATAATCTCTGTTTCGTTGTCAGTGATACATGATAATCTGTGTTTCGCTGCCAGTGATACATGATAATTTCTGTTTTCTTGCCAGTGATACATGATAATCTCTGTTTCGTTGCCAGTCATACATGATAATCTCTGTTTCGTTGCCAATGATACATGATAGTCTCTGTTTCGTTTGCAGTGATAGATGATAATCTCTGTTTCGTTCCCAGTGATACATGATAATCTCTGTTTCATTGCCAGTGATACATGATAATCTCTGTTTCATTGCCAGTGATACATGATAATCTCTGTTTCGTTGCCAGTGATACATGATAATCTCTGTTTCGTTGCCAGTGATACATGATAATCTCTGTTTCGTTGCCAGTGATACCTGATAATCTGTGTTTCGTTGCCAGTGATACATGATAATCTGTGCTTCGTTGCCAGTGATACATGATAATTTCTGTTTTGCTGCCAGTGATACATGATAATCTCTGTTTCGTTGCCAATGATACATGATAATCTCTGTTTCGTTGCCAGTGATACATGATAATCTCTGTTTCGTTGCCAGTGATACATGATAATCTCTGTTTCATTGCCAGTGATACATGATGATCTATGTTTCGTTGCCAGTGATACATGATAATCTGTGTTTCGTTGCCAGTGATACATAATAATCTCTGTTTCATTGCCAGTGATACATGATAATCTCTGTTTCATTGTTAGTGATACATGATAATCTCTGTTTCGTTGCCAGTGATACATGATAATCTCTGTTTCGTTGCCAGTGATACATGATAATCTGTTTCGTTGCCAGTGATACATGATACTCTGTTTCGTTGCCAGTGATACATGATAATCTCTGTTTCATTGCCAGTGATACATGATGATCTATGTTTCGTTGCCAGTGATACATGATAATCTGTGTTTCGTTGCCAGTGATACATAATAATCTCTGTTTCATTGCCAGTGATACATGATAATCTCTGTTTCATTGTTAGTGATACATGATAATCTCTGTTTCGTTGCCAGTGATACATGATAATCTCTGTTTCGTTGCCAGTGATACATGATAATCTGTTTCGCTGCCAGTGATACATGATACTCTGTTTCGTTGCCAGTGATACATGATAATCTGTGCTTCGTTGCCAGTGATACATGATAATTTCTGTTTCGTTGCCAGTGATACATGATAATCTGTGTTTCGTTGCCAGTGATACCTGATGATCTCTGTTTCGTTGCCAGTGATACATGATAATTTCTGTTTTGTTGCCAGTGATACATGATAATCTCTGTTTCGTTGCCAGTGATACATGATAATCTCTGTTTCGTTGCCAGTGATACATGATAATCTCTGTTTCGTTGGCAGTGATACATGATAATCTCTGTTTCGTTGCCAGTGATACATGATAATCTCTGTTTCGTTGCCAGTGATACATGATAATCTGTGTTTCGTTGCCAATGGTACATGATAATCTCTGTTTCGTTGCCAGTGATACATGATAATCTGTGTTTCGTTGCCAGTGATACATGATAATCTATGTTTCGTTGTCAGTAATTCATGATAATCTATGCTTCGTTGTCAGTGATACATGATAATCTGTGTTTCGTTGCCAGTGATACATGATAATTTCTGTTTCATTGCCAGTGATACATGATAATCTCTGTTTCGTTGCCAGTGATACATGATAATCTCTGTTTCGTTGCCAGTGATACATGATAATCTCTGTTTCATTGCCAGTGATACATGATAATCTCTGTTTCATTGCCAGTGATACATGATAATCTCTGTTTCGTTGCCAGTGATAAATGATAATCTCTGTTTCGTTGCCAGTGATGCATGATAATCTCTGTTTCGTTGCCAGTGATACATGATAATCTGTTTCGTTGTCAGTGATACATGATAATCTCTGTTTCGTTGCTAGTGATACATGATAATCTGTGTTTCGTTGCCAGTGATACATGATAATGTCTGTTTCGTTGCCAGTGATACATGATAATCTGTGTTTCGTTGCCAGTGATACCTGATAATCTGTGTTTCGTTGCCAGTGATACATGATAATCTCTGTTTTGTTGGCAGTGATACATGATAATCTCTGTTTCGTTGCCAGTGATACATGATAATCTCTGTTTCGTTGTCAGTGATACATGATAATCTCTGTGTCGTTGTCAGTGATACATGATAATCTGTGTTTCGTTGCCAGTGATACATGATAATTTCTGTTTTGTTGCCAGTGATACATGATAATCTCTGTTTCGTTGCCAGTGATACATGATAATCTCTGTTTCGTTGGCAGTGATAGATGATAATCTCTGTTTCGTTCCCAGTGATACATGATAATCTCTGTTTCATTGCCAGTGATACATGATAATCTCTGTTTCATTGCCAGTGATACATGATAATCTCTGTTTCATTGTTAGTGATACATGATAATCTCTGTTTCGTTGCCAGTGATACATGATAATCTCTGTTTCGTTGCCAGTGATACATGATAATCTGTTTCGCTGCCAGTGATACATGATACTCTGTTTCGTTGCCAGTGATACATGATAATCTGTGCTTCGTTGCCAGTGATACATGATAATTTCTGTTTCGTTGCCAGTGATACATGATAATCTGTGTTTCGTTGCCAGTGATACCTGATGATCTCTGTTTCGTTGCCAGTGATACATGATAATCTGTGTTTCGTTGCCAGTGATACATGATAATTTCTGTTTTGTTGCCAGTGATACATGATAATCTCTGTTTCGTTGCCAGTGATACATGATAATCTCTGTTTCGTTGCCAGTGATACATGATAATCTCTGTTTCGTTGGCAGTGATACATGATAATCTCTGTTTCGTTGCCAGTGATACATGATAATCTCTGTTTCGTTGCCAGTGATACATGATAATCTGTGTTTCGTTGCCAATGGTACATGATAATCTGTTTCGTTGCCAGTGATACATGATAATCTGTGTTTCGTTGCCAGTGATACATGATAATCTATGTTTCGTTGTCAGTAATTCATGATAATCTATGCTTCGTTGTCAGTGATACATGATAATCTGTGTTTCGTTGCCAGTGATACATGATAATTTCTGTTTCATTGCCAGTGATACATGATAATCTCTGTTTCGTTGCCAGTGATACATGATAATCTCTGTTTCGTTGCCAGTGATACATGATAATCTCTGTTTCATTGCCAGTGATACATGATAATCTCTGTTTCATTGCCAGTGATACATGATAATCTCTGTTTCCTTGCCAGTGATAAATGATAATCTCTGTTTCGTTGCCAGTGATGCATGATAATCTCTGTTTCGTTGCCAGTGATACATGATAATCTGTTTCGTTGTCAGTGATACATGATAATCTCTGTTTCGTTGCTAGTGATACATGATAATCTGTGTTTCGTTGCCAGTGATACATGATAATGTCTGTTTCGTTGCCAGTGATACATGATAATCTGTGTTTCGTTGCCAGTGATACCTGATAATCTGTGTTTCGTTGCCAGTGATACATGATAATCTCTGTTTTGTTGGCAGTGATACATGATAATCTCTGTTTCGTTGCCAGTGATACATGATAATCTCTGTTTCGTTGTCAGTGATACATGATAATCTCTGTTTCGTTGTCAGTGATACATGATAATCTGTGTTTCGTTGCCAGTGATACATGATAATTTCTGTTTTGTTGCCAGTGATACATGATAATCTCTGTTTCGTTGCCAGTGATACATGATAATCTCTGTTTCGTTGGCAGTGATAGATGATAATCTCTGTTTCGTTCCCAGTGATAATCTCTGTTTCATTGCCAGTGATACATGATAATCTCTGTTTCATTGCCAGTGATACATGATAATCTCTGTTTCGTTGCCAGTGATACATGATAATCTCTGTTTCGTTGCCAGTGATACATGATAATCTCTGTTTCGTTACCAGTGATACATGATAATCCATGTTTCGTTGTCAGTGATACATGATAATCTCTGTTTCGTTGCCAGTGATACATGATAATCTGTGTTTCGTTGCCAGTGATACATGATAATGTCTGTTTCGTTGCCAGTGATACATGATAATCTGTGTTTCGTTGCCAGTGATACCTGATAATCTGTGTTTCGTTGCCAGTGATACATGATAATCTGTGTTTCGTTGCCAGTGATACATGATAATTTCTGTTTTGCTGCCAGTGATATATGATAATCTCTGTTTCGTTGCCAATGATACATGATAATCTCTGTTTCGTTGGCAGTGATACATGATAATCTCTGTTTCGTTGCCAGTGATACATGATAATCTATGTTTCGTTGTCAGTGATACATGATAATCTCTGTTTCGTTGTCAGTGATACATGATAATCTGTGTTTCGTTGCCAGTGATACATGATAATCTCTGTTTCATTGCCAGTGATACATGATAATCTCTGTTTCATTGCCAGTGATACATGATAATCTCTGTTTCGTTGCCAGTGATACATGATAATCTGTTTCGTTGCCAGTAATACATGATAATTTCTGTTTCGTTGTCAGTGATACATGATAATCTCTGTTTCGTTGTCAGTGATACATGATAATCTCTGTTTCGTTGCCAGTGATACATGATAATCTCTGTTTCATTGCCAGTGATACATGATCATCTCTGTTTCATTGCCAGTGATACATGATAATCTGTGTTTCGTTGCCAGTGATACATGATAATCTCTGTTTCGTTGCCAGTGATACATGATAATCTCTGTTTCGCTGCCAGTGATACATGATAATCTGTGTTTCGTTGTCAGTGCTACATGATAATCTCTGTTTCGTTGTCAGTGATACATGATAATCTCTGTTTCGTTGCCAGTGATACATGATAATCTGTTTCATTGCCAGTGATACATGATAATCTCTGTTTCATTGCCAGTGATACATGATAATCTCTGTTTCGTTGCCAGTGATACATGATAATTTCTGTTTCGTTGCCAGTGATACATGATAATCTCTGTTTTGTTGCCAGTGATACATCATAATCTGTGTTTCGTTGCCAGTGATACATGATAATCTGTGTTTCGTTGCCAGTGATACATGATAGTCTGTGTTTCGTTGCCAGTGATACATGATAATCTCTGTTTCGTTGCCAGTGATACATGATAATCTCTGTTTCATTGCCAGTGATTCATGACATGATAATCTCTGTTTCGTTGCCAGTGATACATGATAATATGTGTTTCGTTGCCAGTGATACATGATAATCTCTGTTTCGTTGGCAGTGATAGATGATAATCTCTGTTTCGTTGCCAGTGATACATGATAATCTCTGCTTCGTTGCCAGTGATACATGATAATCTCTGTTTCGTTGCCAGTGATACATGATAATCCATGTTTCGTTGTCAGTGATACATGATAATCTCTGTTTCGTTGCCAGTGATACATGATAATCTGTGTTTCGTTGCCAGTGATACATGATAATGTCTGTTTCGTTGCCAGTGATACATGATAATCTGTGTTTCGTTGTCAGTGATACCTGATAATCTGTGTTTCGTTGCCAGTGATACATGATAATCTCTGTTTCGTTGCCAATGATACATGATAATCTCTGTTTCGTTGGCAGTGATACATGATAATCTCTGTTTCGTTGCCAGTGATACATGATAATCTATGTTTAGTTGTCAGTGATACATGATAATCCATGTTTCGTTGTCAGTGATACATGATAATGTCTGTTTCGTTGTCAATGATACATGATAATCTCTGTTTCGCTGCCAGTGATACATGATAATCTCTGTGTCGTTGTCAGTGATACATGATAATCTATGTTTCGTTGTCAGTGATACATGATAATCTCTGTTTCGTTGTCAGTGATACATGATAATCTGTGTTTCGTTGCCAGTGATAGATGATAATCTCTGTTTCGTTGCCAGTGATACATGATAATCTCTGCTTCGTTGCCAGTGATACATGATAATCTCTGTTTCGTTGCCAGTGATACATGATAATCCATGTTTCGTTGTCAGTGATACATGATAATCTCTGTTTCGTTGCCAGTGATACATGATAATCTGTGTTTCGTTGCCAGTGATACATGATGTATGTTTCGTTGCGAGTGGTACATGATAATCTCTGTTTCGTTGCCAGTGATACATGATAATCTGTGTTTCGTTGCAAGTGATATATGATAATCTCTGTTTCGTTGTCAATGATACATGATAATCTCTGTTTCGTTGGCAGTGATACATGATAATCTCTGTTTCGTTGCCAGTGATACATGATAATCTATGTTTCGTTGTCAGTGATACATGATAATCTCTGTTTCGTTGTCAGTGATACATGATAATCTGTGTTTCGTTGCCAGTGATACATGATAATCTCTGTTTCATTGCCAGTGATACATGATAATCTCTGTTTCATTGCCAGTGATACATGATAATCTCTGTTTCGTTGCCAGTGATACATGATAATCTGTTTCGTTGCCAGTAATACATGATAATTTCTGTTTCGTTGTCAGTGATACATGATAATCTCTGTTTCGTTGTCAGTGATACATGATAATCTCTGTTTCGTTGTCAGTGATACATGATAATCTGTGTTTCGTTGCCAGTGATAGATGATAATCTCTGTTTCGTTGCCAGTGATACATGATAATCTCTGCTTCGTTGCCAGTGATACATGATAATCTCTGTTTCGTTGCCAGTGATACATGATAATCCATGTTTCGTTGTCAGTGATACATGATAATCTCTGTTTCGTTGCCAGTGATACATGATAATCTGTGTTTCGTTGCCAGTGATACATGATGTATGTTTCGTTGCGAGTGGTACATGATAATCTCTGTTTCGTTGCCAGTGATACATGATAATCTGTGTTTCGTTGCCAGTGATATATGATAATCTCTGTTTCGTTGCCAATGATACATGATAATCTCTGTTTCGTTGGCAGTGATACATGATAATCTCTGTTTCGTTGCCAGTGATACATGATAATCTATGTTTCGTTGTCAGTGATACATGATAATCTCTGTTTCGTTGTCAGTGATACATGATAATCTGTGTTTCGTTGCCAGTGATACATGATAATCTCTGTTTCATTGCCAGTGATACATGATAATCTCTGTTTCATTGCCAGTGATACATGATAATCTCTGTTTCGTTGCCAGTGATACATGATAATCTGTTTCGTTGCCAGTAATACATGATAATTTCTGTTTCGTTGTCAGTGATACATGATAATCTCTGTTTCGTTGCCAGTGATACATGATAATCTGTGTTTCGTTGCCAGTGATACATGATAGTCTGTGTTTCGTTGCCAGTGATACATGATAATCTCTGTTTCGTTGCCAGTGATACATGATAATCTCTGTTTCATTGCCAGTGATTCATGACATGATAATCTCTGTTTCGTTGCCAGTGATACATGATAATATGTGTTTCGTTGCCAGTGATACATGATAATCTCTGTTTCGTTGGCAGTGATAGATGATAATCTCTGTTTCGTTGCCAGTGATACATGATAATCTCTGCTTCGTTGCCAGTGATACATGATAATCTCTGTTTCGTTGCCAGTGATACATGATAATCCATGTTTCGTTGTCAGTGATACATGATAATCTCTGTTTCGTTGCCAGTGATACATGATAATCTGTGTTTCGTTGCCAGTGATACATGATAATGTCTGTTTCGTTGCCAGTGATACATGATAATCTGTGTTTCGTTGTTAGTGATACCTGATAATCTGTGTTTCGTTGCCAGTGATACATGATAATCTCTGTTTCGTTGCCAATGATACATGATAATCTCTGTTTCGTTGGCAGTGATACATGATAATCTCTGTTTCGTTGCCAGTGATACATGATAATCTATGTTTAGTTGTCAGTGATACATGATAATCCATGTTTCGTTGTCAGTGATACATGATAATGTCTGTTTCGTTGTCAATGATACATGATAATCTCTGTTTCGCTGCCAGTGATACATGATAATCTCTGTGTCGTTGTCAGTGATACATGATAATCTATGTTTCGTTGTCAGTGATACATGATAATCTCTGTTTCGTTGTCAGTGATACATGATAATCTGTGTTTCGTTGCCAGTGATAGATGATAATCTCTGTTTCGTTGCCAGTGATACATGATAATCTCTGCTTCGTTGCCAGTGATACATGATAATCTCTGTTTCGTTGCCAGTGATACATGATAATCCATGTTTCGTTGTCAGTGATACATGATAATCTCTGTTTCGTTGCCAGTGATACATGATAATCTGTGTTTCGTTGCCAGTGATACATGATGTATGTTTCGTTGCGAGTGGTACATGATAATCTCTGTTTCGTTGCCAGTGATACATGATAATCTGTGTTTCGTTGCCAGTGATATATGATAATCTCTGTTTCGTTGCCAATGATACATGATAATCTCTGTTTCGTTGGCAGTGATACATGATAATCTCTGTTTCGTTGCCAGTGATACATGATAATCTATGTTTCGTTGTCAGTGATACATGATAATCTCTGTTTCGTTGTCAGTGATACATGATAATCTGTGTTTCGTTGCCAGTGATACATGATAATCTCTGTTTCATTGCCAGTGATACATGATAATCTCTGTTTCATTGCCAGTGATACATGATAATCTCTGTTTCGTTGCCAGTGATACATGATAATCTGTTTCGTTGCCAGTAATACATGATAATTTCTGTTTCGTTGTCAGTGATACATGATAATCTCTGTTTCGTTGTCAGTGATACATGATAATCTCTGTTTCGTTGCCAGTGATACATGATAATCTCTGTTTCATTGCCAGTGATACATGATCATCTCTGTTTCATTGCCAGTGATACATGATAATCTGTGTTTCGTTGCCAGTGATACATGATAATCTCTGTTTCGTTGCCAGTGATACATGATAATCTCTGTTTCGCTGCCAGTGATACATGATAATCTGTGTTTCGTTGTCAGTGCTACATGATAATCTCTGTTTCGTTGTCAGTGATACATGATAATCTCTGTTTCGTTGCCAGTGATACATGATAATCTGTTTCATTGCCAGTGATACATGATAATCTCTGTTTCATTGCCAGTGATACATGATAATCTCTGTTTCGTTGCCAGTGATACATGATAATTTCTGTTTCGTTGCCAGTGATACATGATAATCTCTGTTTTGTTGCCAGTGATACATCATAATCTGTGTTTCGTTGCCAGTGATACATGATAATCTGTGTTTCGTTGCCAGTGATACATGATAGTCTGTGTTTCGTTGCCAGTGATACATGATAATCTCTGTTTCGTTGCCAGTGATACATGATAATCTCTGTTTCATTGCCAGTGATTCATGACATGATAATCTCTGTTTCGTTGCCAGTGATACATGATAATATGTGTTTCGTTGCCAGTGATACATGATAATCTCTGTTTCGTTGGCAGTGATAGATGATAATCTCTGTTTCGTTGCCAGTGATACATGATAATCTCTGCTTCGTTGCCAGTGATACATGATAATCTCTGTTTCGTTGCCAGTGATACATGATAATCCATGTTTCGTTGTCAGTGATACATGATAATCTCTGTTTCGTTGCCAGTGATACATGATAATCTGTGTTTCGTTGCCAGTGATACATGATAATGTCTGTTTCGTTGCCAGTGATACATGATAATCTGTGTTTCGTTGTCAGTGATACCTGATAATCTGTGTTTCGTTGCCAGTGATACATGATAATCTCTGTTTCGTTGCCAATGATACATGATAATCTCTGTTTCGTTGGCAGTGATACATGATAATCTCTGTTTCGTTGCCAGTGATACATGATAATCTATGTTTAGTTGTCAGTGATACATGATAATCTCTGTTTCGTTGTCAGTGATACATGATAATCTGTGTTTCGTTGCCAGTGATACATGATAATCTCTGTTTCATTGCCAGTGATACATGACAATCTCTGTTTCATTGCCAGTGATACATGATAATCTCTGTTTCGTTGCCAGTGATACATGATAATCTGTTTCGTTGCCAGTGATACATGATAATTTCTGTTTCGTTGCCAGTGATACATGATAATCTCTGTTTCGTTGCCAGTGATACATGATAATCCATGTTTCGTTGTCAGTGATACATGATAATGTCTGTTTCGTTGTCAATGATACATGATAATCTCTGTTTCGCTGCCAGTGATACATGATAATCTCTGTGTCGTTGTCAGTGATACATGATAATCTGTGTTTCGTTGCCAGTGATACATGATGTATGTTTCGTTGCGAGTGGTACATGATAATCTCTGTTTCGTTGCCAGTGATACATGATAATCTGTGTTTCGTTGCCAGTGATACATGATGTCTGTTTCGTTGTCAGTGATACATGATAATCTGTGTTTCGTTGCCAGTGATACATGATGTCTGTTTCGTTGTCAATGATACATGATAATCTCTGTTTCGCTGCCAGTGATACATGATAATCTCTGTGTCGTTGTCAGTGATACATGATAATCTGTGTTTCGTTGCCAGTGATACATGATGTCTGTTTCGTTGCGAGTGGTACATGATAATCTCTGTTTCGTTGCCAGTGATACATGATAATCTGTGTTTCGTTGCCAGTGATACATGATGTCTGTTTCGTTGTCAGTGATACATGATAATCTGTGTTTCGTTGCCAGTGATACATGATGTCTGTTTCGTTGTCAGTGATACATGATAATCTGTGTTTCGTTGCCAGTGATACATGATAATCTTTGTTTCATTGCCAGTGATACAAAAATATCAAAATATAATTCCTGAATGTCATAGTTTGTATAGAGATTTATCAGGGAAATATGATGTTCATAAAAAGTCTATCCCGAGCGGCAACGAGCAATAAAAGTCAACGAAAATAATGTTACCCATGATAAAACGTTTAACAAACTATGGCACCTACATTGATGAACTATTTTGATTCTAGTAGAATAAATCTAACTTATTCTTTTGAGTGGACGTTAATAATGGAAATGTATGTCATAACAAAAGCCACTAGTCCTCATGTTTACTTTTCTTCCTATATATAACAATGTGTTGAAATTAAGCTACTGACATTTAGATTGTGGCAACTTACACAAGTAAAAGTATAAACTCAACAGCATTCATTGGAAACTACGTCACCGGAAGACGACAATATATAAAGTCAAAGATAGTTATTTTAGTGTTTTTTTCCTGGAACGAACATGTATATGTTTATTTGCAAAACATGAAATCACTTAGGATTGATATCCATAATTTGTCAGACATTGCACATTTGTAAGTTAAAAGATATCACTATATTGTTTATAACGTCAATGAAGGGCATCAGATTATTTTTCCTCCTTACTATATTGATAGCCAAATATCTGTTCACCGGAGGTTTAAATCATAGATCAGTTGATATTTAGAAACGCAAAAGAAATATATTTCAATGAAAAATTCCCAATTCTTTAATTATTTACTCTATGCAAAATCGAAATAAACTTGAAATAAAATTCTGATAAAAAAATCTCTTTCTACGAAACTCTCGACGGAAGAGCGCGTAGGTAAAATGAACGGAACAGCCACAAGTCAAAGAGAGTTAACTCCAGCAAAATAATTAAAAAAAAAACTTTAAAAAGTTCTTGAAAAAAAAAATACATTCCCTTTTCACGCCTCCCTCTTAAAATTATAGGACTTCCTCCTTCAAATAGGTTGTGCCTGTCTCATATTAGAAAACAACATGAAGCAGAACTAATAGACATACATATACAGTCGAACGTTTACTAAGAGGTCACCTTTGAGACAAATAGAAATCATGACATCATAAACACGTGACCTGTTAACAGATGTTCAATTCATGACATTTTCAATGTCAGTGACCTTTAGATACAGGTGATTGCTTAATAGAGGTGACCTCATCAGCAGGTTAGAGGTTAATAGAGGTGACCTCATCAGCAGGTTTGCCTGTATTGTCATATTAATCTGTTACCTTTTAGTATACCAGCAGAAGCTAGTTCTGGACAGTCCCCTCCTCCGTTCACGACAACACTAGATATTTTATCTATCATTTTAAGCCCATCCGTGTAAATGAAGGCTGCATTAAGATTAGCTGAAATATATGTGTCAATTAAATGCCATCATTATTGTAATACACACAGATGCTGTCGGAGAACAAACAAAACGAAAAAAAATATGTAAAATTACATCAACAGTTCCAAAATCCTAACACACATATACATCACTTATACACGACCCTTCATAATCTCTATAATCCTAACACACATATACATCACTTATACATGACCCTTCATAATCTTTATAATCCTAACACACATATACATCACTTATACACGACCCTTCATAATCTCTATAATCCTAACACACATATACATCACTTATACATGACCCTTCATAATCTTTATAATCCTAACACACATATACATCACTTATACACGACCCTTTATAATCTCTATAATCCTAACACACATATACATCACTTATACACGACCCTTCATAATCTCTATAATCCTAACACACATATACATCACTTATACACGACCCGTCATAATCTCTATAATCCTAACACACATATACATCACTTATACACGATCCTTCATAATCTCTATAATCCTAACACACATATACATCACTTATACACGACCCTTCATAATCTCTATAATCCTAACACACATATACATCATGTATACACGACCCTTCATAATCTCTATAATCCTAACACACATATACATCACTTATATACGACCCTTCATAATCTCTATTATCCTAACACACATATACATCATGTATACACGACCCTTCATAATCTCTATAATCATAACACACATATACATCACTTATACATGACCCTTCATAATCTCTATAATCCTAACACACATATACATGACTTATACACGACCCTTCATAATCTCTATAATCCTAACACACATATACATCACTTATACACGACCCTTCATAATCTCTATAATCATAACACACATATACATCACTTATACATGACCCTTCATAATCTCTATAATCCTAACACACATATACATCACTTATACACGACCCTTCATAATCTCTATAATCCTAACACACATATACATCACTTATACACGACCCTTCATAATCTCTATAATCATAACACACATATACATCACTTATACATGACCCTTCATAATCTCTATAATCCTAACACACATATACATCACTTATACACGACCCTTCATAATCTCTATAATCATAACACACATATACATCACTCATACACGATCCTTCATAATCTCTATAATCCTAACACACATATACATCACTTATACACGACCCTTCATAATCTCTATAATCCTAACACACATATACATCATGTATACACGACCCTTCATAATCTCTATAATCCTAACACACATATACATCACTTATACACGACCCTTCATAATCTCTATAATCCTAACACACATATACATCACTTATACACGACCCTTCATAATCTCTACAATCCTAACACACATATACATCACTTATACACGACCCTTCATAATTTCTATAATCCTAACACACATATACATCACTTATACACGACCCTTCATAATCTCTATAATCCTAACACACATATACATCACTTATGCATGACCCTTCATAATCTCTATAATCCTAACACACATATACATCACTTATACACGACCCGTCATAATCTCTATAATCCTAACACACATATACATCACTTATACACGACCCTTCATAATCTCTATAATCCTAACACACATATACATCACTTATACACGACCCTTCATAATCTCTATAATCCTAACACACATATACATCACTTATACACGACCCTTCATAATCTCTATAATCCTAACACACATATACATCACTTATACATGACCCTTCATAATCTCTATAATCCTAACACACATATACATTACTTAGACACGACCCTTCATAATCTCTATAATCCTAACACACATATACATCACTTATACACGACCCTTCATAATCTCTATAATCCTAACACACATATACATCACTTATACACGACCCTTCATAATCTCTATAATCCTAACACACATATACATCACTTATACACGACCCTTCATAATCTCTATAATCCTAACACACATATACATCACTTATACACGACCCTTCATAATCTCTATAATCCTAACACACATATACATCACTTATACACGACCCTTCATAATCTCTATAATCCTAACACACATATACATCACTTATACACGACCCGTCATAATCTCTATAATCCTAACACACATATACATCACTTATACACGACCCTTCATAATCTCTATAATCCTAACACACATATACATCACTTATACACGACCTGTCATAATCTCTATAATCCTAACACACATATACATCACTTACACACGACCCTTCATAATCTCTACAATCCTAACACACATATACATCACTTATACATGACCCTTCATAATCTCTACAATCCTAACACACATATACATCACTTATACACGACCCTTCATAATCTCTATAATCCTAACACACATATACATCACTTATACATGACCCTTCATAATCTCTATAATCCTAACACACATATACATCACTTATACACGACCCTTCATAATCTCTACAATCCTAACACACATATACATGACTTATACACGACCCTTCATAATCTCTATAATCCTAACACACATATACATCACTTATACACGACCCTTCATAATCTTTATAATCCTAACACACATATACATCACTTATACATGACCCTTCATAATCTCTACAATCCTAACACACATATACATCACTTATACATGACCCTTCATAATCTCTATAATCCTAACACACATATACATCACTTATACACGACCCTTCATAATCTCTACAATCCTAACACACATATACATGACTTATACACGACCCTTCATAATCTCTATAATCCTAACACACATATACATCACTTATACATGACCCTTCATAATCTCTATAATCCTAACACACATATACATCACTTATACACGACCCTTCATAATCTCTACAATCCTAACACACATATACATCACTTATACATGACCCTTCATAATCTCTATAATCCTAACACACATATACATCACTTATACACGACCCTTCATAATCTCTACAATCCTAACACACATATACATCACTTATACACGACCCTTCATAATCTCTATAATCCTAACACACATATACATCACTTATACATGACCCTTCATAATCTCTATAATCCTAACACACATATACATCACTCATACACGACCCTTCATAATCTCTATAATCCTAACACACATATACATCACTTATACACGACCCTTCATAATCTCTATAATCCTAACACACATATACATCACTTATACACGACCCTTCATAATCTCTACAATCCTAACACACATATACATCACTTATACACGACCCTTCATAATCTCTATAATCCTAACACATATATACATCACTTATACATGACCCTCCATAATCTCTATAATCCTAACACACATATACATCACTTATACACGACCCTTCATAATCTCTATAATCCTAACACACATATACATCACTCATACACGATCCTTCATAATCTCTATAATCCTAACACACATATACATCACTTATACACGACCCTTCATAATCTCTACAATCCTAACACACATATACATCACTTATACACGACCCTTCATAATCTCTATAATCCTAACACACATATACATCACTCATACACGATCCTTCATAATCTCTATAATCCTAACACACATATACATCACTTATACACGACCCTTCATAATCTCTATAATCCTAACACACATATACATCATGTATACACGACCCTTCATAATCTCTATAATCCTAACACACATATACATCACATATACACGATCCTTCATAATCTCTATAATCCTAACACACATATACATCACTTATACACGACCCTTCATAATCTCTACAATCCTAACACACATATACAACACTTATACACGACCCTTCATAATCTCTATAATCCTAACACACATATACATCACTTATACACGACCCTTCATAATCTGTACAATCCTAACACACATATACATCACTTATACACGAGCCTTCATAATCTGTACAATCCTAACACACATATACATCACTTATACACGACCCTTCATAATCTCTATAATCCTAACACACATATACATCACTTATACACGACCCTTCATAATCTCTACAATCCTAACACACATATACATCACTTATACACGACCCTTCATAATCTCTATAATCCTAACACACATATACATCACTTATACACGACCTTTCATAATCTCTACAATCCTAACACACATATACATCACTTATACACGACCCTTCATAATCTCTATAATCCTAACACACATATACATCACTTATACACGACCCTTCATAATCTCTATAATCCTAACACACATATACATCACTTATACACGACCCTTCATAATCTCTATAATCCTAACACACATATACATCACTTATACACGACCCTTCATAATCTCTATAATCCTAACACACATATACATCACTTATACACGACCCTTCATAATCTCTATAATCCTAACACACATATACATCACTTATACACGACCCTTCATAATCTCTATAATCCTAACACACATATACATCACTTATACACGACCCTTCATAATCTCTATAATCCTAACACACATATACATCACTTATACACGACCTGTCATAATCTCTATAATCCTAACACACATATACATCACTTACACACGACCCTTCATAATCTCTACAATCCTAACACACATATACATCACTTATACATGACCCTTCATAATCTCTACAATCCTAACACACATATACATCACTTATACACGACCCTTCATAATCTCTATAATCCTAACACACATATACATCACTTATACATGACCCTTCATAATCTCTATAATCCTAACACACATATACATCACTTATACACGACCCTTCATAATCTCTACAATCCTAACACACATATACATGACTTATACACGACCCTTCATAATCTCTATAATCCTAACACACATATACATCACTTATACACGACCCTTCATAATCTTTATAATCCTAACACACATATACATCACTTATACATGACCCTTCATAATCTCTACAATCCTAACACACATATACATCACTTATACATGACCCTTCATAATCTCTATAATCCTAACACACATATACATCACTTATACACGACCCTTCATAATCTCTACAATCCTAACACACATATACATCACTTATACATGACCCTTCATAATCTCTATAATCCTAACACACATATACATCACTTATACATGACCCTTCATAATCTCTATAATCTTAACACACATATACATCACTTATACACGACCCTTCATAATCTCTACAATCCTAACACACATATACATCACTTATACATGACCCTTCATAATCTCTATAATCCTAACACACATATACATCACTTATACACGACCCTTCATAATCTCTACAATCCTAACACACATATACATCACTTATACACGACCCTTCATAATCTCTATAATCCTAACACACATATACATCACTTATACATGACCCTTCATAATCTCTATAATCCTAACACACATATACATCACTCATACACGACCCTTCATAATCTCTATAATCCTAACACACATATACATCACTTATACACGACCCTTCATAATCTCTATAATCCTAACACACATATACATCACTTATACACGACCCTTCATAATCTCTACAATCCTAACACACATATACATCACTTATACACGACCCTTCATAATCTCTATAATCCTAACACATATATACATCACTTATACATGACCCTCCATAATCTCTATAATCCTAACACACATATACATCACTTATACACGACCCTTCATAATCTCTATAATCCTAACACACATATACATCACTCATACACGATCCTTCATAATCTCTATAATCCTAACACACATATACATCACTTATACACGACCCTTCATAATCTCTACAATCCTAACACACATATACATCACTTATACACGACCCTTCATAATCTCTATAATCCTAACACACATATACATCACTCATACACGATCCTTCATAATCTCTATAATCCTAACACACATATACATCACTTATACACGACCCTTCATAATCTCTATAATCCTAACACACATATACATCATGTATACACGACCCTTCATAATCTCTATAATCCTAACACACATATACATCACATATACACGATCCTTCATAATCTCTATAATCCTAACACACATATACATCACTTATACACGACCCTTCATAATCTCTACAATCCTAACACACATATACAACACTTATACACGACCCTTCATAATCTCTATAATCCTAACACACATATACATCACTTATACACGACCCTTCATAATCTGTACAATCCTAACACACATATACATCACTTATACACGAGCCTTCATAATCTGTACAATCCTAACACACATATACATCACTTATACACGACCCTTCATAATCTCTATAATCCTAACACACATATACATCACTTATACACGACCCTTCATAATCTCTACAATCCTAACACACATATACATCACTTATACACGACCCTTCATAATCTCTATAATCCTAACACACATATACATCACTTATACACGACCTTTCATAATCTCTACAATCCTAACACACATATACATCACTTATACACGACCCTTCATAATCTCTATAATCCTAACACACATATACATCACATATACACGACCCTTCATAAACTCTATAATCCTAACACACATATACATCATGTATACACGACCCTTCATAATCTCTATAATCCTAACACACATATACATATACCCTTCAATTTCCTTTCTTGGTACATAGGCTGCAATAAAAAGTGGCGGAGCTAAGCTATTTATATCAAAATATAATTTTTATATATTATCAAACATATGTGACCATAACTGATTGAAGCTATCATGCTTAGGCGTTTTCGCTTTTTGGTCCAAAACACGTTTAAATTATTTCGCCAAACGTTTGACTGATATAGATTATTGCAAAAACGCGTGATAAATTAGATATATACGGATCTGTTTATAGTATACCTGGATCACTGAAGAGAGACAGAACATAATCAGATGGTTCATTTTCTGATCCTTTGGTGCTGGTTACCAGTTGTATGATTTCCTCTTTCACTGCTTCAATTTCGCCAGCCATCGACCCGGAATAATCAACCGCGAATGATAATGATACCTGTTGGCGCCGTTTTATGTTGAAAAGTGAAGTGAACGTTTTATCTCCAAGTAAATGAACAATTCCTGTATCTGAAACATAAAGGTTTGATATCAAATAACAGTAACAATCTTTAAGCAGACAATTAAGAACTGTTAATGTAACCAGCATTACAAAATATAGTATCGTAACGTTAAAATAAAACACATTAATAAATACTTTATTGCTTATAATGAACATAGTTCATATCCATTATTGACTGATTTGATATATATATATGCCAGTATACATACATGTTATCGTAGGAAATTGGTCCATTATAAAGTGAAGCAAACTTTTTTTTATTGTAGTTACCTATTGAAATGTGGAAAGGAGAAAAAAAACGTATCATACATGTGAACATAAATCCACATTTGTATTTTACACTAAGAAATACCTTTTCCTATTAAGAAATACTTCGTTGCTGCCGCTGCTGCCAGGTAAGCATCGTTATGTAAATGATAATGGGGTGATAACCTTTCTATCGTTGTCTCTTTATTTATTCCACATTTAGCAATCAATTTTCTACTTTCGTCGTCAGGTCCACCATGACTACATTTACCTGTCGTTGATCCTAGTGGCCCTACAACATAATTTTCAGTGTTAGAGGTTATGGTGTTTAACTCCACTTTCAACAATATTTCAATTATCTCGTGGCGGTCAGTTTCATTGGTGGAGGAAACCACTGACCTGTCGCAAGTCACTGACAATCTTTATCACATAATGTTGTATCGAGTACACCTCGCCATGAATAACTAATCACGAAATGAAACATAAATCAAAGACATAGCAATAAAATACAAAATAATTAATTAGTATTAACAAGAAAAGCAAAGATTATTTTTTTAATAAATCCACACCGTCAGAATATCTACAAAATAATTAATTAATGAAACAAATATCATATACAAGAACAGTCTGCAGTACAAATACTGTCACGATATAACTGAAATATTGTTGAAAGTGGCGTTAAATACTATAACCACAGGCATAACCACGCAGACTAAATAGCAATCGAAAATAAATTGGTAAATATCTAATTTTAGTGCACCGGACGTATTTGTGGATTAATCGCCATCAGGTATGCTCAAAATCGAATAATTTGAACGTGTTTGGGAGCTAGAAAACCAAATGGCCCTAACAGAATAGCCGAAGACATTTCTGTATGTTCGCTGTGAAGACACTTTCAAATCCAATCATAATAATGTTCAGAAGATATTACTGCATTGAAATTATGTTTGTTGTGTTATTTAAATAAAGAATCAAGATACCAAAGGGGTAATCAGAAACCGTAAATCGAAGAAGAGCAGGCAACACAATGGCAAACACAAAAAAAGACATTACACAGAAAACTAAAGATCGATTGGGAAAGTGGAAATAATATCTTTTGTCTTAAAGCTTAGTTCTTAACTGACCTAATTGATGAAGGTCACAAACAAAGAATGAAGTAGATCTATCTGTATCTGTGGTATCCCTTATTTCAAACTCAATGGGATAGATGCGATAAACAAAATCACAACATTTACAATCATTTAGTGAAATGACACCATCTATATAGCGGAACATGAAATTAAAGGATCGGGCTAGCTTGTTTTCGTTTTTCTTCAGAAGCCCCTGTATGACATATGCCTTTTTTACGAATAAAGGAACAAGTCGACGAGAAGAGGAGCACAGTTAGTGTTCCTAGGAATGCCGACAGTCTGTTGAAAAACACACTCACCACACATAGCAAATATTTTGTTAATCAAAAACACAAGCATTCTTTAAATTTGATAAAGTGATAAGTGTGTGATTGAGAAAAGCAGTTCTTTTTATATAAAATTGATATAATATATAATTAATATACATTCAAAATCATAATATATGATTAATTTCCACTGTGTACATACAGTGCGTGAGTGAGTGAATGAGTTAGTGAGTGATTGCTGCTCCACGCCAAGTGAGTATTTTGTTAACTATTTCACAGTTAAAACATGTTACATTTTGATGAAATGAAGATGACCTCTTTGTACTAGACAAACTTACATAGCAAGCTCACTACAACAACAGTTTGCGGGTAGACAAGTAGCTCCACTCGGACACATTATCCTAATTTTGAGTCTCCGCTCTTATTTCTTACTGCTGTGTGCTACGTAGAACAAAACAGCAAATACCAACACCCCTTACTCATTTAGTATCTTACTCATTTGGTATTTTACTCATTTAGTATCTTACTCATTTGGTATCTTACTCAATAGGTATCTTACTCATTTAGTATCTTACTCATTTAATATCTTACTCATTTGGTATCTTACTCATTTGGTATCTTACTCATTTGGTATCTTACTCATTTAGTATCTTACTCATTTAATATCTTACTCATTTGATATCTTACTCATTTGGTATCTTACTCATTTGGTATCTTACTCATTTGATATCTTACTCATTTGATATCTTACTCATTTGGTATAATACTCATTTGGTATCTTACTCATTTGATATCTTACTCATTTAGTATCTTACTCATTTAGTATCTTACTCATTTAGTATCTTACTCATTTGGTATCTTACTCATTTGATATCTTACTCATTTGGTATCTTACTCATTTGATATCTTACTCATTTGGTATCTTACTCATTTGGTATCTTACTCATTTGGTATCTTACTCATTTAGTATCTTACTCATTTGGTATCTTACTCATTTGATATCTTACTCAATTGGTATCTTACTCATTTGATATCTTACTCATTTGATATCTTACTCATTTAGTATCTTACTGATTTGGTATCTTACTCATTTAGTATCTTACTCATTTGGTATCTTACTCATTTGGTATCTTACTCATTTGATATCTTACTCATTTGGTATCTTACTCATTTGGTATCTTACTCATTTGATATCTTACTCATTTGATATCTTACTCATTTGATATCTTACTCATTTGATATCTTACTCATTTAGTATCTTACTCATTTGATATCTTACTCATTTGGTATCCTACTCATTTGATATCTTATTCATTTGGTATCTTACTCATTTGGTATCTTACTCATTTGGTACCTTACTCATTTGGTATCTTACTCATTTAGCAGCTTACTCATTTGGTATCTTACTCATTTGATATCTTACTCATTTGGTATCTTACTCACTTGGTATCTTACGCATTTGGTATCCTACTCATTTGGTATCTTACTCAATAGGTATCTTACTCATTCGATATCTTACTCATTTAGTATCTTACTCCTTTGGTATCTTACTCATTTGGTATCTTACTCATTTGGTATCTTACTCATTTGGTATCTTACTCATTTGATAGCTTACTCATTTGATATCTTACTCATTTGGTATCTTATTCATTTGGTATCTTACTCATTTGGTATTTTACTCATTTGATATCTTACTCATTTAGTATCTTACTCAATTGGTATCTTACTCATTTGGTATCTTACTCATTTGATATCTTACTCATTTGATATCTTACTCGTTTGATATCTTACTCAATTGGTATCTTACCAACATCCCTTACTCATTTGGTATCTTCAAAATTTTCTTGAGTAATCTTTGGTTTTAACAGACCAAGACTCGAGCTATCCATCAAGCCACCGGTACGGTTTACATAAACTGATGCTAAATGAATTGTGCCTTCAGTTTACTCTTCAATTGATACTATCAATAATCACAATAAAACGAATAATAATGCTAATGTTCAAATTGATACTGATTGATTGTTTGTTGTAGATCTCAAAGTTATTCCTAGCTGCAGTTGTAAGTTATAACTGATATAGTATATCATGGATCAATACATACTAGGTGGTTTAATGTTTCCTCGACCGTGATGGTACCCACTGGTCAGTCTGTCTGTTACAAGTAGATTATCCTTGCAATTTGTGCTGTCAAAATAAAAGATAAAATTATTGGGCTATTTATTAAATCTATAACACACAATATTTTATGATATTCTACTTTATAGTATTTAGTAAGAAAAGTTTGAAGAAGGTAATAAGAAGCAGCATTTCAAGAAAGGACCGACAACACCATGGCTAACAACGATCTACAAAACATAGGACCGACAGCACCTTGGCTAACAACGATCTACAAAACATAGGACAGACAGCACCATGGCTAACAACGATCTACAAACCATAGGACCGACAACACCATGGCTAACAACGATCTACAAAACATAGGACCGACAACACCATGGGTAACAACGATCTACACAACACAGGACCGACAACACCATGGCTAACAACGATCTACAAAACATAGGACCGACAACACCATGGCTAACAAAGATCTACCAAACATAGGACAGACAACACCATGGGTAACAACGATCTACACAACACAGGACCGACAACGCCATGGCTAACAACGATCTACAAAACATAGGACCGACAACACCATGGCTGACAACGATCTACCAAAAATACGACAGACAACACCATGGCTAACAACGATTTACAAAACATAGGACCGACAGCACCATGGCTAACAACGATCTACAAAACATAGGACCGACAACACCATGGCTAACAACGATCTACAAAACATAGGACCGACAACACCATGGCTAACAACGATCTACAAAACATAGGACCGACAACACCATGGCTAACAACGATCTAAAAAACATAGGACAGACAGCACCATGGCTAACAACGATCTACAAAACATAGGACAGACAGCACCATGGCTAACAACGATCTACAAAACTTAGGACAGACAACACCATGGCTAAGAACGATCTACAAAACATAGGACAGACAGCACCATGGCTAACAACGATCTACAAAACATAGGACAGACAACACCATGGCTAACAACGATCTACCAAACATAGGACCGACAACACCATGGCTAACAACGATCTACAAAACATAGGACCGACAACACCATGGCTAACAACGATCTACAAAACATAGGACAGACAACACCATGGCTAACAACGATCTACAAAACATAGGACCGACAACACCATGGGTAACAACGATCTACAAAACATAGGACCGACAACACCATGGCTAACAACGATCTACAAAACATAGGACCGACAACACCATGGCTAACAACGATCTACAAAACATAGGACAGACAACACCATGGCTAACAACGATCTACAAAACATAGGACCGACAACACAATGGATAACAACGATCTACAAAACATAGGACAGACAACACCATGGCTAACAACGGTCTACAAAACATAGGACCGACAACACCATGGCTAACAACGATCTACAAAACATAGGACCGACAGCACCTTGGCTAAGAACGATCTACAAAACATTGGACCGACAACACCATGGGTAACAACGATCTACAAAACATAGGACCGACAACACCATGGGTAACAACGATCTACAAAACATAGGACCGACAACACCATGGCTAACAACGATCTACAAAACATAGGACCGACAACACCATGGCTAACAACGATCTACAAAACATAGGACCGACAACACCATGGCTAACAACGATCTACAAAACATAGGACCGACAACACCATGGCTAACAACGATCTACAAAACATAGGACCGACAACACCATGGGTAACAACGATCTACAAAACATAGGACCGACAACACCATGGCTATCAATGATCTACAAAACATAGGACCGACAACACCATGGCTAACAACGATCTACCAAACATAGGACTGACAACACCATGGCTAACAACGATCTACAAAACATAGGACCGACAACACCATGGCTAGCAACGATCTACAAAACATAGGACCGACAACACCATGGCTAACAACGATCTACAAAACATAGGACCGACAACACCATGGCTAACAACGATCTACAAAACATAGGACCGACAACACCATGGCTAACAACGATCTACCAAACATAGGACCGACAACACCATGGGTAACAACGATCTACAAAACATAGGACAGACAACGCCATGGCTAACAACGATCTACAAAACATAGGACCGACAACACCATGGGTAACAACGATCTACAAAACATAGGACCGACAACACCATGGGTAACAACGATCTACAAAACATAGGACCGACAACACCATGGGTAACAACGATCTACAAAACATAGGACCGACAACACCATGGCTAACAACGATCTACAAAACATAGGACCGACAACACCATGGGTAACAACGATCTACACAACACAGGACCGACAACACCATGGCTAACAACGATCAACAAAACATAGGACCGACAGCACCATGGCTAACAACGATCTACAAAACATAGGATCGACAACACCATGGCTAACAACGATCTACCAAACATAGGACCGACAACACCATGGTTAACAACGATCTACAAAACATAGGACAGACAACACCATGGCTAACAACGATCTACAAAACATAGGACCGACAGCACCTTGGCTAAGAACGATCTACAAAACATAGGACCGACAACACCATGGCTAACAACGACTTACCAAACATAGGACCGACAACACCATGGATAACAACGATCTACCAAATAGGACCGACAGCACCATGGATAACAACGATCTACAAAACATAGGACCGACAGCACCTTGGCTAACAACGATCTATAAAACATAGGACCGACAGCACCTTGGCTAACAATGATCTACAAAACATAGGACCGACAACACCATGGCTAAGAACGATCTACAAAACATAGGACCGACAGCACCTTGGCTAACAACGATCTACAAAACATAGGACCGACAACACCATGGGTAACAACGATCCACAAAACATAGGACCGACAACACCATGGTTAACAACGATCTACAAAACATAGGACCGACAACACCATGGCTAACAACGATCAACAAAACATAGGACCGACAACACCATGGCTAACAACGATCTACAAAAGATAGGACCGACAGCACCTTGGCTAAGAACGATCTACAAAACATAGGACCAACAACACCATGGCTAACAACGATCTACCAAATAGGACCGACAACACCATGGCTAACAACGATCTACAAAACATAGGACCGACAACACCATGGCTAACAACGATCTACGAAACATAGGACCGACAACACCATGGGTAACAACGATCTACACAACACAGGACCGACAACACCATGGCTAGCAACGATCTACAAAACATAGGACCGACAACACCATGGCTAACAACGATCTACCAAACATAGGACAGACAACACCATGGCTAACAACGATCTACAAAACATAGGACCGACAACACCATGGCTGACAACGATCTACCAAAAATACGACAGACAACACCATGGCTAACAACGATCAACAAAACATAGGACCGACAACACCATGGCTAAATACGATCTACAAAACATAGGATCGACAACACCATGGCTAACAATGATCTAAAAACATAGGACCGACAACACCATGGCTAACAACGATCTACAAAACATAGGACCGACAACACCATGGCTAACAACGATCTACCAAACATAGGACCGACAACACCATGGCTAACAACGATCTACAAAACATAGGACCGACAACACCATGGCTAACAACGATTTACAAAACATAGGACAGACAGCACCATGGCTAACAACGATCTACCAAACATAGGACCGACAACACCATGGCTAACAACAATCTACCAAACATAGGACAGACAGCACCATGGCTAACAACGATCTACAAAACATAGGACAGACAGCACCATGGCTAACAACGATCTACAAAACTTAGGACAGACAACACCATGGCTAAGAACGATCTACAAAACATAGGACAGACAACACCATGGCTAACAACGATCTACAAAACATAGGACAGACAACACCATGGCTAACAACGATCTACCAAACATAGGACCGACAACACCATGGCTAACAACGATCTACAAAACATAGGACCGACAACACCATGGCTAACAACGATCTACAAAACATAGGACAGACAACACCATGGCTAACAACGATCTACCAAACATAGGACCGACAACACCATGGGTAACAACGATCTACAAAACATAGGGCAAACAACACCATGGCTAACAACGATCTACAAAACATAGGACAGAGAACACCATGGCTAACAACGATCTACAAAACATAGGACCGACAACACAATGGATAACAACGATCTACAAAACATAGGACCGACAACACCATGGCTAACAACGATCTACAAAACATAGGACCGACAACACCATGGCTAACAACGATCTACAAAACATAGGACCGACAGCACCTTGGCTAAGAACGATCTACAAAACATTGGACTGACAACACCATGGGTAACAACGATCTACAAAACATAGGACCGACAACACCATGGGTAACAACGATCTACAAAACATAGGACCGACAACACCATGGGTAACAACGATCTACAAAACATAGGACCGACAACACCATGGCTAACAACGATCTACAAAACATAGGACCGACAACACCATGGCTAACAACGATCTACAAAACATAGGACCGACAACACCATGGCTAACAACGATCTACAAAACATAGGACCGACAACACCATGGCTAACAACGATCTACCAAACATAGGACCGACAACACCATGGGTAACATCGATCTACAAAACATAGGACAGACAACGCCATGGCTAACAACGATCTAAAAAACATAGGACCGACAACACCATGGGTAACAACGATCTACAAAACATAGGACCGACAACACCATGGGTAACAACGATCTACAAAACATAGGACCGACAACACCATGGGTAACAACGATCTACAAAACATAGGACCGACAACACCATGGCTAACAACGATCTACAAAACATAGGACCGACAACACCATGGGTAGCAACGATCTACACAACACAGGACCGACAACACCATGGCTAACAACGATCAACAAAACATAGGACCGACAACACCATGGCTAACAACGATTTACAAAACATAGGATCGACAACACCATGGCTAACAACGATCTACAAAACATAGGACCGACAACACCATGGCTAACAATGATCTACCAAACATAGGACCGACAACACCATGGCTAACAACGATCTACCAAACATAGGACAGACAGCACCATGGCTAACAACGATCTACAAAACATAGGACAGACAGCACCATGGCTAACAACGATCTACCAAACATAGGACCGACAACACCATGGCTAACAACGATCTACCAAACATAGGACCGACAACACCATGGCTAACAACGATCTACAAAACATAGGACAGACAACACCATGGCTAACAACGATCTACAAAACATAGGACCGACAACACCATGGCCAACAACGATCTACAAAACATAGGACCGACAGCACCTTGGCTAAGAACGATCTACAAAACATAGGACCGACAACACCATGGCTAACAACGATCTACAAAACATAGGACCGACAACACCATGGATAACAACGATCTACCAAATAGGACCGACAACACCATGGCTAACAACGATCTACAAAACATAGGACCGACAGCACCTTGGCTAACAACGATCTACAAAACATAGGACCGACAGCACCTTGGCTAACAATGATCTACAAAACATAGGACCGACAACACCATGGCTAACAACGATTTACCAAACATAGGACCGACAACACCATGGATAACAACGATCTACCAAATAGGACCGACAACACCATGGATAACAACGATCTACAAAACATAGGACCGACAGCACCTTGGCTAACAACGATCTACAAAACATAGGACCGACAACACCATGGGTAACAACGATCCACAAAACATAGGACCGACAACACCATGGTTAACAACGATCTATAAAACATAGGACCGACAACACCATGGCTAACAACGATCAACAAAACATAGGACCGACAACACCATGGCTAACAACGATCTACAAAACATAGGACCGACAGCACCTTGGCTAAGAACGATCTACAAAACATAGGACCGACAACACCATGGCTAACAACGATCTACCAAATAGGACCGACAACACCATGGCTAACAACGATCTACAAAACATAGGACCGACAGCACCTTGGCTAACAACGATCTACAAAACATAGGACCGACAACACCATGGCTAACAACGATCCACAAAACATAGGACCGACAACACCATGGCTAACAACGATCTACAAAACATAGGACCGACAACACCATGGGTAACAACGATCTACAAAACATAGGACCGACAACACCATGGATAACAACGATCTACAAAACATAGGACCGACAACACCATGGCTAACAACGATCTACAAAACATAGGACAGACAACACCATGGCTAACAACGATCTACAAAACATAGGACCGACAACACCATGGCTAACAACGATCTACAAAACATAGGACCGACAACACCATGGGTAACAACGATCTACAAAACATAGGACCGACAACACCATGGTTAACAACGATCTACAAAACATAGGATCGACAACACCATGGCTATCAATGATCTACAAAACATAGGACCGACAACACCATGGTTAACAACGATCTACCAAACATAGGACCGACAACACCATGGCTAACAACGATCTACAAAACATAGGACCGACAACACCATGGCTAACAACGATCTACAAAACATAGGACCGACAACACCATGGCCAACAACGATCTACAAAACATAGGACCGACAACACCATGGCTAACAACGATCTACAAAACATAGGACAGACAACACCATGGCTAACAACGATCTACCAAACATAGGACCGACAACACCATGGGTAACAACGATCTACAAAACATAGGGCAAACAACACCATGGCTAACAACGATCTACAAAACATAGGACAGAGAACACCATGGCTAACAACGATCTACAAAACATAGGACCGACAACACAATGGATAACAACGATCTACAAAACATAGGACAGACAACACCATGGCTAACAACGATCTACAAAACATAGGACCGACAACACCATGGCTAACAACGATCTACAAAACATAGGACCGACAGCACCTTGGCTAAGAACGATCTACAAAACATTGGACTGACAACACCATGGGTAACAACGATCTACAAAACATAGGACCGACAACACCATGGGTAACAACGATCTACAAAACATAGGACCGACAACACCATGGGTAACAACGATCTACAAAACATAGGACCGACAACACCATGGCTAACAACGATCTACAAAACATAGGACCGACAACACCATGGCTAACAACGATCTACAAAACATAGGACCGACAACACCATGGCTAACAACGATCTACAAAACATAGGACCGACAACACCATGGCTAACAACGATCTACCAAACATAGGACCGACAACACCATGGGTAACATCGATCTACAAAACATAGGACAGACAACGCCATGGCTAACAACGATCTAAAAAACATAGGACCGACAACACCATGGGTAACAACGATCTACAAAACATAGGACCGACAACACCATGGGTAACAACGATCTACAAAACATAGGACCGACAACACCATGGGTAACAACGATCTACAAAACATAGGACCGACAACACCATGGCTAACAACGATCTACAAAACATAGGACCGACAACACCATGGGTAGCAACGATCTACACAACACAGGACCGACAACACCATGGCTAACAACGATCAACAAAACATAGGACCGACAACACCATGGCTAACAACGATTTACAAAACATAGGATCGACAACACCATGGCTAACAACGATCTACAAAACATAGGACCGACAACACCATGGCTAACAATGATCTACCAAACATAGGACCGACAACACCATGGCTAACAACGATCTACCAAACATAGGACAGACAGCACCATGGCTAACAACGATCTACAAAACATAGGACAGACAGCACCATGGCTAACAACGATCTACCAAACATAGGACCGACAACACCATGGCTAACAACGATCTACCAAACATAGGACCGACAACACCATGGCTAACAACGATCTACAAAACATAGGACAGACAACACCATGGCTAACAACGATCTACAAAACATAGGACCGACAACACCATGGCCAACAACGATCTACAAAACATAGGACCGACAGCACCTTGGCTAAGAACGATCTACAAAACATAGGACCGACAACACCATGGCTAACAACGATCTACAAAACATAGGACCGACAACACCATGGATAACAACGATCTACCAAATAGGACCGACAACACCATGGCTAACAACGATCTACAAAACATAGGACCGACAGCACCTTGGCTAACAACGATCTACAAAACATAGGACCGACAGCACCTTGGCTAACAATGATCTACAAAACATAGGACCGACAACACCATGGCTAACAACGATTTACCAAACATAGGACCGACAACACCATGGATAACAACGATCTACCAAATAGGACCGACAACACCATGGATAACAACGATCTACAAAACATAGGACCGACAGCACCTTGGCTAACAACGATCTACAAAACATAGGACCGACAACACCATGGGTAACAACGATCCACAAAACATAGGACCGACAACACCATGGTTAACAACGATCTATAAAACATAGGACCGACAACACCATGGCTAACAACGATCAACAAAACATAGGACCGACAACACCATGGCTAACAACGATCTACAAAACATAGGACCGACAGCACCTTGGCTAAGAACGATCTACAAAACATAGGACCGACAACACCATGGCTAACAACGATCTACCAAATAGGACCGACAACACCATGGCTAACAACGATCTACAAAACATAGGACCGACAGCACCTTGGCTAACAACGATCTACAAAACATAGGACCGACAACACCATGGCTAACAACGATCCACAAAACATAGGACCGACAACACCATGGCTAACAACGATCTACAAAACATAGGACCGACAACACCATGGGTAACAACGATCTACAAAACATAGGACCGACAACACCATGGATAACAACGATCTACAAAACATAGGACCGACAACACCATGGCTAACAACGATCTACAAAACATAGGACAGACAACACCATGGCTAACAACGATCTACAAAACATAGGACCGACAACACCATGGCTAACAACGATCTACAAAACATAGGACCGACAACACCATGGGTAACAACGATCTACAAAACATAGGACCGACAACACCATGGTTAACAACGATCTACAAAACATAGGATCGACAACACCATGGCTATCAATGATCTACAAAACATAGGACCGACAACACCATGGTTAACAACGATCTACCAAACATAGGACCGACAACACCATGGCTAACAACGATCTACAAAACATAGGACCGACAACACCATGGCTAACAACGATCTACAAAACATAGGACCGACAACACCATGGCCAACAACGATCTACAAAACATAGGACCGACAACACCATGGCTAACAACGATCTATCAAACATAGGACCGACAACACCATGGGTAACCGACAACACCATGGGTAACAACGATCTACAAAACATAGGACCGACAACACCATGGATAACAACGATCTACAAAGCATAGGACCGACAACACCATGGCTAACAACGATCTACAAAACATAGGACCGACAACACCATGGCTAAGAACGATCTACAAAACATAGGACCGACAACACCATGGGTAACAACGATCTACAAAACATAGGACCGACAACACCATGGTTAACAACGATCTACAAAACATAGGACCGACAACACCATGGGTAACAACGATCTACAAAACATAGGACCGACAACACCATGGTTAACAACGATCTACAAAACATAGGATCGACAACACCATGGTTAGCAACGATCTACAAAACATAGGACCGACAACACCATGGCTAACAACGATCTACCAAACATAGGACCGACAACACCATGGGTAACAACGATCTACAAAACATAGGACCGACAACGCCATGGCTAACAACGATCTACAAAACATAGGACCGACAGCACCTTGGCTAACAACGATCTACAAAACATAGGACCGACAACACCATGGGTAACAACGATCTACAAAACATAGGACCGACAACACCATGGCTAACAACGATCTACAAAACATAGGACCGACAACACCATGGGTAACACCGATCTACACAACACAGGACCGACAACACCATGGCTAACAACGATCTACAAAACATAGGACCGACAACACCATGTCTAACAACGATCTACCAAACATAGGACAGACAACACCATGGCTAGCAACGATCTACAAAACATAGAACCGACAACGCCATGGCTAACAACGATCTACAAAACATAGGAACGACAACACCATGGCTAACAACGATCTACCAAACATAGGACAGACAAGACCATGGCTAACAACGATCTACAAAACATAGAACGGACAACACCATGGCTAACAACGATCTACAAAACATAAGACCGACAACACCATGGCTAACAACGATCTACAAAACATAGGACCGACAACACCATGGCTAACAACGATCTACAAAACATAGGACCGACAACACCATGGTTAACAACGATCTACAAAACATAGGACCGACAACACCATGGTTAGCAACGATCTACAAAACATAGGACAGACAACACCATGGCTAACAACGATCTACCAAACATAGGACCGACAACACCATGGGTAGCAACGATCTACAAAACATAAGACCGACAACGCCATGGCTAACAACGATTTACAAAACATAGGACCGACAGCACCTTGGCTAACAACGATCTACAAAACATAGGACCGACAACACCATGGGTAACAACGATCTACAAAACATAGGACAGACAACACCATGGCTAACAACGATCTACAAAACATAGGACCGACAACACCATGGGTAACAACGATCTACACAACACAGGACCGACAACACCATGGCTAACAACGATCTACAAAACATAGGACCGACAACACCATGTCTAACAACGAACTACCAAACATAGGACAGACAACACCATGGCTAGCAACGATCTACAAAACATAGAACCGACAACGCCATGGCTAACAACGATCTACAAAACATAGGAACGACAACACCATGGCTAACAACGATCTACCAAACATAGGACAGACAACACCATGCCTAACAACGATCTACAAAACATAGAACAGACAACCCCATGGCTAACAACGATCTACAAAACATAGGACCGACAACACCATGGGTAACAACGATCTACAAAACATAGGACCGACAACACCATGGCTAACAACGATTTACCAAACATAGGACCGACAACACCATGGATAACAACGATCTACCAAATAGGACCGACAACACCATGGATAACAACGATCTACAAAACATAGGACCGACAGCACCTTGGCTAACAACGATCTACAAAACATAGGACCGACAACACCATGGGTAACAACGATCCACAAAACATAGGACCGACAACACCATGGTTAACAACGATCTATAAAACATAGGACCGACAACACCATGGCTAACAACGATCAACAAAACATAGGACCGACAACACCATGGCTAACAACGATCTACAAAACATAGGACCGACAGCACCTTGGCTAAGAACGATCTACAAAACATAGGACCGACAACACCATGGCTAACAACGATCTACCAAATAGGACCGACAACACCATGGCTAAGAACGATCTACAAAACATAGGACCGACAGCACCTTGGCTAACAACGATCTACAAAACATAGGACCGACAACACCATGGCTAACAACGATCCACAAAACATAGGACCGACAACACCATGGTTAACAACGATCTACAAAACATAGGATCGACAACACCATGGCTATCAATGATCTACAAAACATAGGACCGACAACACCATGGTTAACAACGATCTACCAAACATAGGACCGACAACACCATGGCTAACAACGATCTACAAAACATAGGACCGACAACACCATGGCTAACAACGATCTACAAAACATAGGACCGACAACACCATGGCCAACAACGATCTACAAAACATAGGACCGACAACACCATGGCTAACAACGATCTATCAAACATAGGACCGACAACACCATGGGTAGCCGACAACACCATGGGTAACAACGATCTACAAAACATAGGACCGACAACACCATGGCTAACAACGATCTACAAAACATAGGACCGACAACACCATGGCTAAGAACGATCTACAAAACATAGGACCGACAACACCATGGGTAACAACGATCTACAAAACATAGGACCGACAACACCATGGCTAACAACGATCTACAAAACATAGGACCGACAACACCATGGGTAACAACGATCTACAAAACATAGGACCGACAACACCATGGTTAACAACGATCTACAAAACATAGGATCGACAACACCATGGTTAGCAACGATCTACAAAACATAGGACCGACAACACCATGGCTAACAAAGATCTACCAAACATAGGACCGACAACACCATGGGTAACAACGATCTACAAAACATAAGACCGACAACGCCATGGCTAACAACGATCTACAAAACATAGGACCGACAGCACCTTGGCTAACAACGATCTACAAAACATAGGACCGACAACACCATGGGTAACAACGATCTACAAAACATAGGACCGACAACACCATGGCTAACAACGATCTACAAAACATAGGACCGACAACACCATGGGTAACACCGATCTACACAACACAGGACCGACAACACCATGGCTAACAACGATCTACAAAACATAGGACCGACAACACCATGTCTAACAACGATTTACCAAACATAGGACCGACAACACCATGGCTAGCAACGATCTACAAAACATAGAACCGACAACGCCATGGCTAACAACGATCTACAAAACATAGGAACGACAACACCATGGCTAACAACGATCTACCAAACATAGGACAGACAACACCATGGCTAACAACGATCTACAAAACATAGAACAGACAACACCATGGCTAACAACGATCTACAAAACATAAGACCGACAACACCATGGCTAACAACGATCTACAAAACATAGGACCGACAGCACCTTGGCTAACAACGATCTACAAAACATAGGACCGACAACACCATGGGTAACAACGATCTACAAAACATAGGACCGACAACACCATGGCTAACAACGATCTACAAAACATAGGACCGACAACACCATGGGTAACACCGATCTACACAACACAGGACCGACAACACCATGGCTAACAACGATCTACAAAACATAGGACCGACAACACCATGTCTAACAACGATCTACCAAACATAGGACAGACAACACCATGGCTAGCAACGATCTACAAAACATAGAACCGACAACGCCATGGCTAACAACGATCTACAAAACATAGGAACGACAACACCATGGCTAACAACGATCTACCAAACATAGGACAGACAACACCATGGCTAACAACGATCTACAAAACATAGAACAGACAACACCATGGCTAACAACGATCTACAAAACATAAGACCGACAACACCATGGCTAACAACGATCTACAAAACATAGGACCGACAACACCATGGCTAACAACGATCTACAAAACATAGGACAGACAACACCATGGCTAACAACGATCTACCAAACATAGGACCGACAACACCATGGGTAGCAACGATCTACAAAACATAAGACCGACAACGCCATGGCTAACAACGATTTACAAAACATAGGACCGACAGCACCTTGGCTAACAACGATCTACAAAACATAGGACCGACAACACCATGGGTAACAACGATCTACAAAACATAGGACAGACAACACCATGGCTAACAACGATCTACAAAACATAGGACCGACAACACCATGGGTAACAACGATCTACACAACACAGGACCGACAACACCATGGCTAACAACGATCTACAAAACATAGGACCGACAACACCATGTCTAACAACGAACTACCAAACATAGGACAGACAACACCATGGCTAGCAACGATCTACAAAACATAGAACCGACAACGCCATGGCTAACAACGATCTACAAAACATAGGAACGACAACACCATGGCTAACAACGATCTACCAAACATAGGACAGACAACACCATGCCTAACAACGATCTACAAAACATAGAACAGACAACACCATGGCTAACAACGATCTACAAAACATAGGACCGACAACACCATGGCTAACAACGATCTACAAAACATAGTACCGACAACACCATGGCTAACAACGATCTACAAAACATAGGACCGACAACACCATGGCTAACAACGATCTACAAAACATAGGACCGACAACACCATGGCTAAGAACGATCTACAAAACACTACGCAGAAAACTAAATATCGAGGAACACAAACCCCACTAAAAACCGGGGGAGAACTCTCATGACTTCATTTGCAGGTGTTGCTGGAATGTTGCTACATGTAAATGTAAATGTGAAGCCATCTCTTTTGTCGTAAAGTTTAGTTCTTAACCGGTCCTCATTATCAATTTGAGGTATATGTCAAGTTATGAAGCAAAACGAACTGAATCTGTGGTATCCTTTATTTCAAGCTCAATGGGATAGATGCAATCAACAAAATCAACAAACTTACAATTATTTAGTGAAAGGACATCATCTATATAGCGGAATGTGAAATTAAAGGATCGGGCTATCTTCATAAGCCCGTGTAGAACAATTCTTTCTTATCATATGATATGATATGACTACATAGTTAATATGAAACCGGCACGGCCATGAATGCTCGCGAATCTGAAAATTATATGGCAATTTCACGCTCATCCAGTGCATCAAAAAGTGTCGAGATTTTCTGGGCCGAGGTATATCGAGAACGACTTTTTTTTGGAGCCGAATCTAGTCTCATTCAATCAAGCTGTCCTTCCTTACGAAATCTCAAAAGTTAACTTCCGCGTAGAAACAAAAATTCTTGTCAGTATGTCAGAAGAGATTTAATAAATTAAAAAATATCAATATAAGTAAAACAAGCTAACAAAATTACTTTTATTACACACGGGTTCCGGGTTTCCATGGTATCGGACGTACGAGAGAGGGTACGAGACATAGGATCACCTTTGCGCTTTATGTTAAGAAGATCTTCATTAGTTGAGTGTGTTAGTGTACTACACGGAACGTGTTTACAATGCGCAGAATTGTTTTTTTATTCATCAGTATGTGCAGCTATGTTTGTCAAAAAATCCTAAGTACACATTTTATACCATAAAGAGATCGCTGACGCTCGCATATTACCTAATCATATAACATTGAATTATACCACAACTAATTTGTATTTGATCAAACATGTTGTATACTCACGAAATATCAGCCATATCTTTACACGTGTCTTCATCTTCAGTGGCCACCGCCATCAGCTGCTCTCCTTTAACACCTAGAAATACAATAATATCCTAATTATAAACACATTTATTCATATATATTTTTTCCAAGCTAAACATAAGCATAACCTGAAAGCAGAGTTATGTAATTATGATATAAACACTTCAACCGAAACAAATATCAACATTCCTGCAGTAGCTACGTATAAGGTCTCTCATTAATCTCTCATTTTTACGCTATGGCAGAAATTGTGGTTAATATCAGGAATTCCTTGATAGTTAAAGACAGCTAATAAAAAGCTACAGAGCCAAGGGAACTTATGTATATCTTAAGTCACCACTTCAAATATTTTACTGTCACCTTCATGATTTAATTAAGCTTAATGAAATGTTTGTGTAACAGATGACCACGTGATAAGTCTCGTTTGTTGTTGAAAATTCCCTTATTTTCCTCGATGGCTACTTATTACTGAATATGACTTATCACGGGATTATTAGGATGATTGACATTCATGAGTAACACGACGGGTGGCAACAGTCGAGCAAGAAATGATACACTTCCGGAGGACATGAGTTCACCTCCGGATTTAATGAGTTTAAGTTGCTTAACTATTATTGTGTAGTTATGTAGGTTATTCCAGAAAGGCGCCGTGCGCTTTAAATTAGATCTACATCTTTATTAACACTTAGTTTTCAGCGTATTGTATTTGTTTACATACAATAATATTGAGTCATAATTGAAATTGGTGTTAACAATATTGAACACTCAGACGTGTTTCTCCTGATCGACAAAAACTTAAACCGGATGTAAAATAAAGGGGTGTCGTGGATGCAAATTATCATGATTAAATATGCATAGTTTCAATCTGAGAAAAAATTACAACTTCGCTAATGAACGAAAAAAGAAAGGCGTCACATGACTCATTAACGACGGCAAGTGACGTCACTCACTCATTAACGACGGCAAGTAACGTACCATCATTCATTAACGAGGCAAGTGGTTTCATGCTAATTAAAAGGTATGACGTGACAAACTCATCATAAAAATCCAATAATTTATATACTAACCGAAACTCAAATATGGCGTGCTTCCTTTCATTTCAACCCAGTTCGTGTTGCTGTAGAAAGATTGAATTGTGTACAAACAAACTGCAACTTGTTTACGTAACTCTTCTAAATCATCTTTACGCAGGAGTAGGCCCTTCCGACAGGCTATCACGTGATTATGGGCTGAAATAAAAAAAATATATACATAAAAAAGCATTATACATTAAAAGACATGAAGCAGTTCCCGACGGTGATATGCTGGTACAAATAAACAAATAGGATACATAGTAAACAGTTCTTTTAACACGACGAAAATATAATTTTAATTGCAGTGGACGAGATACAAAAAATACCCTTAAAAAGCTACCAAAGTGGTAATCAGAAGTTCACACCCGTTTCTCAAAGGGATTCTTGTTTCCCAAACTTTATTTGTATGAGTAATGCCACGGCCGTAGGCCGGGTCTGAATAAAGTGAGGTAAAGGGGGTGAATTTAGACAAATTTTTATTTTTTATTTTTTTTATTTGCTTTCAAAAGGTTACACTTGCTTTTCAAAAGTGAGGCATTTGCCTCATTTGCCTCCATTGCGCTACGGCCATGAATGCTTCATTGACCATTGTATGTATTTCCCCCTTTTTCGGTTGGCCGTTGCATTGTCTGTCCTTTAATAAACGGCTTTTAATTAACCATTTAGTATCATCAAACTTTTCTTGACATTACATGGTTTGATTTTAGAATTGTTGGTGTCTTCATTTTGCCATTATTAATCTGACCTTTTCTAATATCATCAAATACTTTCTTTAAATTAAGAAAGAATTACTGATTCCATATCATACAGCCATATGATTTCATTTCAACCATATTTTCGACACATTATGGAATAGCCTTCCGAACCATTTCAGGATTGAAAATAGTTTTTCATATTTTAAATTCTGATCCAGTCCTGGAGTGGTTCGAAATGTCGCTGTTCTGCTTGCAGATAACACATTTGCTTTAGCTGCTTTTCATTTACTCTTGCTTTTTGTTGCTATTGGACTGTTATTGCTGTATTTTTATGTTTGATTTCTGCATGAATCTTATTTCAATTTCAAATTGCATTATTTGCACATCATTCCAGAAATTGGGTAATCAATACAAGTTGATATTATTTTATTCTTTTCGGAATTTTTATAATCTTAAACATATGCTATAGTTGTAAGGAATTTTAATTCATTCTAATTTGTTGCCAAATTTTTACTGCATGCTATAGCTGACCTATGTATGTTTTAAATTAGTAATGCATATTGTTATCTTGTGTTGTTTTAAGTTATGTATATGTTTTTATATTCGGTCAAAAGCTCTTCAGAGCTTGTGTTGTATATTTGATTTTATGCCGAATCAAAATGTTTTTCTTATCTTATCTTATCTTATCTTATATAAGATAATAAATAAGGGTAATAACAAAATTACCGAACTCCGAGCAATCTTACAAAGGGAAAGTCAAAACTCACAAGTATATAAACAGACAAAATCAGTCAACAACCGGAAAACTGTGAAGACCGTACTGACCCTGACTTGGTACAGGTATTTCTATAAGAAATGGTGGGTTGAATCAGATTTTTAAGCGCCAAACCTTATCTTATCTTATCTTTCTCATTGAAATTTAAAGTCAAAGTAAAAACAGATATTTCTACCACACTTTGTCGAAATCTATGACTTCCTCCTTGCATTAACCATGACGTAGTTTGCCTCCTTGACATTACATGGATGTCTTCCTCTTTGTACACACGTAACACGTTTTAATAGAGTCACACTCAAGATGTTTCCGACTTATGTTATGCGTAGTAGTTAAAACATTAAAGCGGTCATCATTTTTCAATAAAAATAATGAAAATTAAATTAAAGTTCACCCACGGTTTTTAGTGAAGTTTGATTTACTCTTTCTTTATTTTTATAGGTATGTTTTGTAGATCGTTGTTTGTCCTTTTTCTTTTTGGGTTTGTCATTCTTCGATATACAGATTCTGAATGCCCCTTTAAAATCTAAAAAAAAAATCCCCAAAAGATAACGAAAACAAAAATATACCACACTCTTGTAGCAGTTCCAGTTCTTTCATGGAGTCCATATTCTACTGATATGATTCAATATAGACGGGTAAAGCGAAGAGCGGTTACTCGTTACTTTGTAAGCTAAATGTGAAGAGCGGTTACTCGTTACTTTGTAAGTTAAATGTGAAGAACGGTTACTCGTTACTTTGTAAGCTAAATGTGAAGAGCGGTTACTCGTTACTTTGTAAGTTAAATGTGAAGAGCGGTTACTCGTTACTTTGTAAGTTAAATGTGAAGAACAGTTACTCGTTACTTTGTAAGTTAAATGTGAAGAGCGGTTACTCGTTACTTTGTAAGTTAAATGTGAAGAGCGGTTACTCGTTACTTTGTAAGTTAAATGTGAAGAGCGGTTACTCGTTACTTTGTAAGTTAAAAGTGAAGAGCGGTTACTCGTTACTTTGTAAGCTAAATGTGAAGAGCGGTTACTCGTTACTTTGTAAGTTGAATGTGAAGAGCGGTTACTCGTTACTTTGTAAGTTAAATGTGAAGAGCGGTTACTCGTTACTTTGCAAATTAAATGTGAAGAGCGGTTACTCGTTACTTTGTAAGTTAAATGTGAAGAGCGGTTACTCGTTACTTTGTAAGTTAAATGTGAAGAACGGTTACTCGTTACTTTGTAAGTTAAATGTGAAGAACGGTTACTCGTTACTTTGTAAGTTAAAAGTGAAGAGCGGTTACTCGTTACTTTGTAAGTTAAATGTGAAGAGCGGTTACTCGTTACTTTGTAAGTTAAATGTGAAGAGCGGTTACTCGTTACTTTGCAAATTAAATGTGAAGAGCGGTTACTCGTTACTTTGTAAGTTAAATGTGAAGAGCGGTTACTCGTTACTTTGTAAGTTAAATGTGAAGAACGGTTACTCGTTACTTTGTAAGTTAAATGTGAAGAACGGTTACTCGTTACTTTGTAAGTTAAAAGTGAAGAGCGGTTACTCGTTACTTTGTAAGTTAAATGTGAAGAGCGGTTACTCGTTACTTTGTAAGTTAAATGTGAAGAGTGGTTACTCGTTACTTTGTAAGTTAAAAGTGAAGAGCGGTTACTCGTTACTTTGTAAGTTAAATGTGAAGAGCGGTTACTCGTTACTTTGTAAGTTGAATGTGAAGAGCGGTTACTCGTTACTTTGTAAGTTAAAAGTGAAGAGCGGTTACTCGTTACTTTGTAAGTTACATGTGAAGAGCGGTTACTCGTTACTTTGTAAGTTAAAAGTGAAGAGCGGTTACTCGTTACTTTGTAAGTTACATGTGAAGAGCGGTTACTCGTTACTTTGTAAGTTAAATGTGAAGAGCGGTTACTCGTTATTTTGTAAGTTAAATGTGAAGAGCGGTTACTCGTTATTTTGTAAGTTAAAAGTGAAGAGCGGTTACTCGTTTTTTTGTAAGTTAAATGTGAAGAGCGGTTACTCGTTACTTTGTAAGTTAAATGTGAAGAGCGGTTACTCGTTACTTTGTAAGTTAAAAGTGAAGAGCGGTTACTCGTTACTTTGTAAGTTAAATGTGAAGAGCGGTTACTCGTTACTTTGTAAGTTAAAAGTGAAGAGCGGTTACTCGTTACTTTGTAAGTTAAATGTGAAGAGCGGTTACTCGTTACTTTGTAAGTTAAATGTGAAGAGCGGTTACTCGTTACTTTGTAAGTTAAAATTGAAGAGCGGTTACTCGTTACTTTGTAAGTTAAATGTGAAGAGCGGTTACTCGTTACTTTGTAAGTTAAAAGTGAAGAGCGGTTACTCGTTACTTTGTAAGTTAAATGTGAAGAGCTGTTACTCGTTACTTTGTAAGTTAAATGTTAAAACTAACTACATTGTATATGTATAAATCAGAACAATAATCGAATTGATCATACCAAAAAATAAGATATTGCAAAATAACTTCAAGTTCATCCAATCTAAGCAAAATTCGATATCTGTTGCATCCTTTTTTTCTTGAGTGATATACTAACATTTATTTACATCTCGTACGGAGTCAGGTCTGGGTTAATATTTTTAGCGAACAAATCAGTGATGAACTTACTATAGTGTTAGTTATCAAAATAGAGTATACTCCAGGAGCTGTTGTCCTATTGGTCAATATATTTAACTGGATCGGCAGAGACACTTATTAAACGAGTAGCGTCGTTAAACTAGTTTTGATCATTTTAAAATAAAATAAATATAAATATAGATATACATGTTGAACAAATCATCCGAAACGTAGAAAAACCAAAAGTTAATGAGTGACGTTGTCTATGTGTTTTTATATCCTACAGAAGGAACGTAACTAAAGACCAACAATACATGATATATGGTCAATAGCCTCTATATAAACGTTTTGACCTATCTCATTAACTATTACATACGAATAGCAGTTGTGTATAATTACCTAGCTTAATTTGATCAGCATGACAATGTACATAAGCAACATGTCTTTTTTCTTCCTGTGTATCTGCTATATATTTCTTCACTCTATCCATTATCTGGCGCATACTTGTTTTTCCATTGATATCTGAAGAAGAAGATCAGAAATAATTGATATAACTAATTATATACATATGACAGCTTCTGTGTCAAGAAAAGCAAATATATTATGAATAATGTTCAAGATTGTAACGTTCTTTATAATAATGCTGTTCCCCGTTATATAATAAAAACGTAGATATCAAAATTAGTGTGCACTACGCGTTTCTGAAATAACCTTCATCAGGTACGTTTCTGGAATAACCTTCATCAGGTACGTTTCTGGAATAACCTTCATCAGGTACGTTTCTGGAATAACCTTCATCAGGTACGTTTCTGGAATAACCTTCATCAGGTACGTTTCTGGAATAACCTTCATCAGGTACACTCAAAATCAAAAGATTGGAAAGCCAAATAATGTAAAGTTTTGGGAGTACTGAAATCAAAGGTCTTGAACAGGATAGCCAAACTCTGCTAAGGTCATCTATGCCTGAGGAAGGAGAACCATAGTTTTATCAAAATTTACATTATTTAGGAACTGTAAATTTCAGTAATAAATATATCTAATTAACCATGTCAGTGTCGAAACACTGACTACTGGCCGGATGATACCCTCGTGGACTAATTGTCCACCAGCAGAGGTATCGATTCTGTGACGGAGGAGAACGTTGGTTTTATCAAACATTACATTATTTAGGAACTGTAAATGTCTGATGTCTGATATCTACAACTGTACATTATGATATGAATGACAAGAGAAACACGACGGGTGCCTCTAGTGGAGCAGTTTCTGCCTACCCTTCCGGAACATCTGAGTTCACCCCTGGTATTTAGTGCGATCCACGTTGTTCATGTCTCCCAATTACGTGTCTTCATATTTTTAGTTCCGTGTTGTGATATCCGGTAAGATTTCTCATTCAGAACGATATTTGGTTCCTCTTGCCTCCCAATTGTTTTGTACGTCGTTCTTTGTATTTTTGCATTTATTTACGCATACAAGTGCCCAACACGATTTCCATATAAAATAATGTTCGTGTGGCTTCACAGTAACACGACGAATGCCTTCCTGAGCATCTAGGTTCACCCACCATCTTAGCGGGGTTCGGGTTGTGCTTGCAAATAATAGTTTGTCATTTTGTCCCCTTTTCATTGTCTATCCCTTATCGGCTTACGGCTTCTGATTACCCCTTTGCTTCTATTGATCTTCAAACTTTTCTTTCAACATTACTTAGTCAGCAAAATAATCAAGGATGTATCGATGGTTATTAAAATAGCGTGAGTTCAATTTACGATTAAAGCAGAAACAACTTGCAGTATCTTAGCACGACGAAAAATTTGAAGATACCAAAGGGGTAGTCAGAAACCTAAATTCAAAGAATGGCAGGAAATGCAAAATTCGTACCTGATGCAAATAAGATATTCATGAGTGTACTAAGAGGTAATACATCTCTAAGACTGAGGTGTATTAACGAAGTAAATGATGGTCATTTCAATTAACAGCAATACGACGGGTGTCATTAGTGGAGTAGAAACAGCCGACCCTTCCGGAACACTTGAATACATCCCAGGTGTTTAGTGTGGTTCTTGTTGCTAAATCTTTAGTTTTCTGAATTTTGCTTTGTTCCTGTGGTATCTTTAAATTCTTTTTCCGAACAGCATTTTAGTGTAAAATACTTACCTGGCCCAAAGAAATCATCCACAGTCGTACTTAGAGATGGAGAATTTGTTAGATTATGATTTATAATATATTCAGCAATAGCCTGTAATACTCCAGTATTGATTATATCCACATGAGTTTTGGTTGTCCAGTATGGAGGTTGTCGAGGATAAAAGCCAAAGACTGGTTCTATTACACAGGTTATAATCACGACAAATATAAACATGATGTCTTCTGAATAACGTATCTAATCTCCTGTTTAACGTATCTAATCTCCTGTTTAACGTCTCTAATCTTCTGTTTAGTTTCTCTAATCTTCTGTTTAACGTCTCTAGTCTTCTGTTTAACGTCTCTAGTCTTCTGTTTAACGTATCTAATCTTCTGGTTGACGTCTCTAGTCTTCTGTTTAACGTCTCTAATCTTCTGTTTAACGTCTCTAGTCTTCTGTTTAACGTCTCTAGTCTTCTGTTTAACGTCTCTAATCTTCTGTTTAACGTCTCTAGTCTTCTGTTTAACGTCTCTAGTCTTCTGTTTAACGTCTCTAGTCTTCTGTTTAACGTCTCTAATTTTCTGGTTGACGTCTCTAGTCTTCTGTTTAACGTCTCTAGTCTTCTGTCAGTTGTAGATTTATATCAGTTGATATCACAGCAGCAGTAAAGTTCCTCTACTGATCATAAGGACTGTTATTTATGTCACTAATACATTCACAGTCACACTTTTATTACAGTTGTAGTGGTCATGGTTACTTCCTTGTTAACGGATATTTCTACATCCTAAATATCATAGTTTTTTTGTTATGTCACTCTGCATGTACTATTGTAGTGTCAAAATATAAATATTATAGTAACAACGTCATTAGCATTATCAAAATAAAAGGACATTCGACGCCATGCTTATGTTGACACATCAATTACATAATATGGAAGTTTGCACATTTAACAATTAACGTGCATTATATGAAACAGAATACCAGCCACCATCTTCATGTTTCAGTACGAACGTAGTTTTGTTAGATATATCTACAATTGAATTATATAGTTTCTAAACAATGTAATTATTATTTATATATAGGTTTTCCCCCTCTGACAAAGATTAACTGTATCGGTTATAATGCTTAGGCTCTTTGTTTTTCTTCCTCACAAAGAATAGACATAAAATAGAACAGATACCGTCTTTATATCTAACAGAACAACAGTTACTGTCTAAAGGTCTATCACACTACCAGTTACTGTCTTCATGTCTATCAGAATTCCATTCACCGTCTTCATGTCTATCAAAATACTCAACTATCGTCTTTATATGTTTGTTGTAATACAAGCTACCACTTTCATGTCTATCAGAATACAAGCTTCCATCTTCATGTCTATCATAATTCCATTCACCGTCTTCATGTCTATCAAAATACTCAACGATCGTCTTTATATGTGTGTTGTAATACCAGTCACCGCTTTCATGTCTATCAGAATACAAGCTATCATCTTCGTGTCTTTAAAAGCACCAGCTACCGTTTTCGTGTCTCTCATAATATCAGCTACCATCTTCGTGTCTATAAAAGCACCAGCTACCGTTTTCGTGTCTCTCATAATATCAGCTACCACCTTCATGTCTATAAAAGCACCAGCTACTGTTTTCGTGTCTCTCATAATATCAGCTACCACCTTCGTGTTTATATAAGCACCAGCTACCGTTTTCGTGTCTCTCATAATATCAGCTACCACCTTCGTGTCTATAAAAGCACCAGCCACCGTTTTCGTGTCTCTCATAATATCAGCTACCATCTTCGTGTCTATAAAAGCACCAGCTACTGTTTTCGTGTCTCTTAGAAAGACTGCTATAGTGCTTTTAATATTACTTAGTCGTAAACATCCGAAGAAAATATTGAAAATTAACAAATCAAAGTGATCGTCAAGAATTCCAACAAAACCAACAATAGAATGCAAAGACTGGATATTTTCACCAAATTAAAACAAAAATACTCCGATTATGTAGGAGACAACTCAAACAAGTGGATGACAAATTAATTGATTGATTGCTATTTAATATCAGCTGATCACTATTTCAGCTGTCTTGATGAGGAGATCAAATATTACAACACTATCATGTAGGCTAAGGTGCCCGGTCCTTTCCTCATTCACGACTTCTTACCGCGTTTGTAACTAGATTAACACGACGGGTGCCACTAATGGAGCACGAACTGCTTACCCTTCCGGAGCACCTGAGTTCACCCCCGGGTTTTAATGGGGTTCGTGTTACTCGATCTTTAGTTTTATGTGTATGTTTTGTAGATCGTTTTTGACCTTTTGTACTTCTTTTGGCCATTGTCTTGACTGTTCTTCTTCGATTTACGGATTCTGATAGTCCCTTAGGTATCTTCAAGCTCTTCTTGACTATGGGACTGACCTTTGGACATAGGGCTTAATTATTAAGCGGAATGTGGAGGATATGGTCGGAGGGCAACAGGTCACCAACTAAGAATCTTAGCAAGCTGTTGGTTACTAGGAACTACAATAAGGTGACTGATTTGTCACCGGAAGTGATTTGTCACGGAAGTGACATTTTCTAATCACAATTATCAAACGGGGTGTGAAGGATATGGTAGGTAGGTCATTATGCTTATTTCTTTAGGGTAAAGCAACAATAATTCAGTTAATCACTATATTTAACAGATAAACACATGACGATATCAATTCACACAAATGCACTTGAATATTAATTTAAACAGATGCGGGAGAATACTTATTCAAACAAGGAGACATGTAATAATAAATAAAACAAACATGCATATCATGCTGCCGAATTCATCATAGCAACATGCTTGACAATTTCTGTGTCATGAACGATGATTATATTATGCATACTGCTCAGGATTAGAGCGTTCATTTATGGTGTTATTCGATCTTTAGTTTTATGGTATGTTTTGTAGATCGTTGTTTGTTCTTTTGTGATTTTTCTTTTGGCATTGTGTTGTTTGTTCTTCTTCGATATACGGATTCTGGCTACCCCTTTGGTATCTTCAAACTCTTCTTATAACGAAGCTGCTTGCCCGGGTATGTGTGAGGGCATGCATTTTACTAATATATGCAGAACATTTGCATTAAAAAGGTGCGGTTTGTTCCCATAAAAATAGACTAGCCCAGCAACTTCTTATTGGAGTGTTTGTATCAGGCCAGAGCTGTGAGGTCATGCGTGTTGGAGTAATGGATTTTGCCTCTTTATGTCATTATCCAATTTGATTTTGGAATTGTTCATACAGTGTGGTATTTTGGAATTGTTCATACATTGTGGTATTTTGGAATTGTTCATACATTGTGGTATTTTGGAATTGTTCATACATTGTGATCTTTTGGAATTGTTCATACATTGTGGCATTTTGGAATTGTTCATACAGTGTGACATTTTTGAATTGTTCATACATTGTGGTATTTTGGAATTGTTCATACAGTGTGAAATTTTGGAATTGTTCATACAGTGTGGTATTTTGGAATTGTTCATACAGTGTGGCATTTTGGAATTGTTCATACAGTGTGGCATTTTGGAATTGTTCATACATTGTGGTATTTTGGAATTGTTCATACATGTGGTATTTTGGAATTGTTCATACATTGTGGCATTTTGGAATTGTTCATACATTGTGGTATTTTGGAATTGTTCATACATTGTGGTATTTTGGAATTGTTCATACATTGTGGCATTTTGGAATTGTTCATACAGTGTGGCATTTTGGAATTGTTCATACATTGTGGTATTTTGGAATTGTTCATACATGTGGTATTTTGGAATTGTTCATACATTGTGGCATTTTGGAATTGTTCATACATTGTGGTATTTTGGAATTGTTCATACATTGTGGTATTTTGGAATTGTTCATACATTGTGGCATTTTGGAATTGTCCATACAGTGTGACATTTTTGAATTGTTCATACATTGTGGTATTTTGGAATTGTTCATACAGTGTGAAATTTTGGAATTGTTCATACAGTGTGGTATTTTGGAATTGTTCATACAGTGTGGCATTTTGGAATTGTTCATACATTGTGGTATTTTGGAATTGTTCATGCATTGTGACATTTTGGAATTGTTCATACATTGTGGTATTTTGGAATTGTTCATACAGTGTGGCATTTTGGAATTGTTCATACATTGTGGTATTTTGGAATTGTTCATACATTGTGGTATTTTGGAATTGTTCATACAGCGTGGCATTTTGGAATTGTTCATACAGTGTGGTATTTTGGAATTGTTCATACATTGTGGTATTTTCAAATTGTTCATACATTGTGACATTTTGGAATTGTTCATACATTGTGACATTTTGGAATTGTTCATACATTGTGACATTTTGGAATTGTTCATACATTGTGACATTTTGGAATTGTTCATACATTGTGGTATTTTGGAATTGTTCATACATTGTGACATTTTGGAATTGTTCATACATTGTGGTATTTTGGAATTGTTCATACAGTGTGGTATTTTGGAATTATTCATACATTGTGGTATTTTGGAATTGTTCATACATTGTGACATTTTGGAATTGTTCATACATTGTGGTATTTTGGAATTGTTCATACATTGTGACATTTTGGAATTGTTCATACATTGTGGTATTTTGGAATTGTTCATACATTGTGGTATTTTGGAATTGTTCATACAGTGTGGTATTTTGGAATTATTCATACATTGTGGTATTTTGGAATTGTTCATACATTGTGACATTTTGGAATTGTTCATACATTGTGGTATTTTGGAATTCTTCATACAGTGTGGTATTTTGGAATTATTGATACATTGTGGTATTTTGGAATTGTTCATACATTGTGACATTTTTGAATTGTTCATACATTGTGGTATTTTGGAATTGTTCATACAGTGTGAAATTTTGGAATTGTTCATACAGTGTGGTATTTTGGAATTGTTCATACAGTGTGGCATTTTGGAATTGTTCATACAGTGTGGTATTTTGGAATTGTTCATACATTGTGGCATTTTGGAATTGTTCATACAGTGACATTTTTGAATTGTTCATACATTGTGGTATTTTGGAATTATTCATACATTGTGGTATTTTGGAATTGTTCATACATTGTGGTATTTTGGAATTGTTCATACAGTGTGGCATTTTGGAATTGTTCATACAGTGTGGCATTTAAGAATTGTTCATACATTGTGGTATTTTGGAATTGTTCATACATTGTGGTATTTTGGAATTGTTCATACATTGTGGTATTTTGAAATTGTTCATACAGTGTGGCATTTTGGAATTGTTCATACATTGTGGCATTTTGGAATTGTTAATACATTGTGGTATTTTGGAATTGTTCATACATTGTGGCATTTTGGAATTGTTCATACATTGTGGCATTTTGGAATTGTTAATACATTGTGGTATTTTGGAATTGTTCATACATTGTGGTATTTTGGAATTGTTCATACAGTGTGAAATTTTGGAATTGTTCATACATTGTGACATTTTGGAATTGTTCATACATTGTGGTATTTTGGAATTGTTCATACAGTGTGGTATTTTGGAATTGTTCATACATTGTGGTATTTTGGAATTGTTCATACAGTGTGAAATTTTGGAATAGTTCATACATTGTGACATTTTGGAATTATTCATACATTGTGGTATTTTGGAATTGTTCATACATTGTGGTATTTTGGAATTGTTCATACAGTGTGAAATTTTGGAATTGTTCATACAGTGTGGTATTTTGGAATTGTTCATACAGTGTGGCATTTTGGAATTGTTCATACAGTGTGGCATTTTGGAATTGTTCATACATTGTGGTATTTTGGAATTGTTCATACATTGTGGTATTTTGGAATTGTTCATACATTGTGGCATTTTGGAATTGTTCATACATTGTGGTATTTTGGAATTGTTCATACATTGTGGTATTTTGGAATTGTTCATACATTGTGGCATTTTGGAATTGTTCATGCAGTGTGACATTTTTGAATTGTTCATACATTGTGGTATTTTGGAATTGTTCATACAGTGTGAAATTTTGGAATTGTTCATACAGTGTGGTATTTTGGAATTGTTCATACAGTGTGGCATTTTGGAATTGTTCATACATTGTGGTATTTTGGAATTGTTCATACATTGTGACATTTTGGAATTGTTCATACATTGTGGTATTTTGGAATTGTTCATACAGTGTGGCATTTTGGAATTGTTCATACATTGTGACATTTTGGAATTGTTCATACATTGTGGTATTTTGGAATTGTATCATAGTGTGGCATTTTGGAATTGTTCATACATTGTGGTATTTTGGAATTGTTCATACAGTGTGGTATTTTGGAATTGTTCATACATTGTGGTATTTTGGAATTGTTCATACATTGTGGTATTTTGAAATTGTTCATACATTGTGACATTTTGGAATTGTTCATACATTGTGACATTTTGGAATTGTTCATACATTGTGACATTTTGGAATTGTTCATACATTGTGACATTTTGGAATTGTTCATACATTGTGGTATTTTGGAATTGTTCATACATTGTGACATTTTGGAATTGTTCATACATTGTGGTATTTTGGAATTGTTCATACATTGTGGTATTTTGGAATTGTTCATACATTGTGACATTTTTGAATTGTTCATACATTGTGGTATTTTGGAATTGTTCATACAGTGTGAAATTTTGGAATTGTTCATACAGTGTGGTATTTTGGAATTGTTCATACAGTGTGGCATTTTGGAATTGTTCATACAGTGTGGTATTTTGGAATTGTTCATACATTGTGGTATTTTGGAATTGTTCATACATTGTGGCATTTTGGAATTGTTCATACAGTGACATTTTTGAATTGTTCATACATTGTGGTATTTTGGAATTATTCATACATTGTGGTATTTTGGAATTGTTCATACATTGTGGTATTTTGGAATTGTTCATACAGTGTGGCATTTTGGAATTGTTCATACAGTGTGGCATTTTAGAATTGTTCATACATTGTGGTATTTTGGAATTGTTCATACATTGTGGCATTTTGGAATTGTTCATACATTGTGGCATTTTGGAATTGTTAATACATTGTGGTATTTTGGAATTGTTCATACATTGTGGTATTTTGGAATTGTTCATACAGTGTGAAATTTTGGAATTGTTCATACATTGTGACATTTTGGAATTGTTCATACATTGTGGTATTTTGGAATTGTTCATACAGTGTGAAATTTTGGAATTGTTCATACATTGTGACATTTTGGAATTGTTCATACATTGTGGTATTTTGGAATTGTTCATACATTGTGGTATTTTGGAATTGTTCATACATTGTGGTATTTTGGAATTGTTCATACAGTGTGGTATTTTGGAATTGTTCATACATTGTGGTATTTTGGAATTGTTCATACAGTGTGAAATTTTGGAATTGTTCATACATTGTGACATTTTGGAATTGTTCATACATTGTGGTATTTTGGAATTGTTCATACATTGTGGTATTTTGGAATTGTTCATACATTGTGGTATTTTGGAATGGTTCATACAGTGTGGTATTTTGGAATTGTTCATACAGTGTGACATTTTGGAATTGTTCATACATTGTGACATTTTGGAATTGTTCATACAGTGTGACATTTTGGAATTGTTCATACATTGTGACATTTTGGAATTGTTCATACATTGTGGTATTTTGGAATTGTTCATACAGTGTCGTATTTTGGAAATATATTCATACAGTGTGACATTTTGGAATTGTTCATACATTGTGACATTTTGGAATTGTTCATACAGTGTGGCATTTTGGAATTGTTCATATAGTGTGGTATTTTGTTTGTTTTTCATTTTACTGCACAATGTGATAACACAGCAAACATAGATGATACACCTTTTTATTATTTTTATTATTTTATATTATTGTAATCGTTTATGATAATGATTTTCATATAGGAAGATCGTATTGCTTGATAAAGCTCTGGATATCACAGATTGTCGTCGTTTGATACGATCGTTTCTTTGTCATTCTTTGTGATTTTCCTATAAAAGAAGGTGCAAAATAAAATATAAACAAAACTTGAACATAAAGAGGAACTTTTATTCGATTGCCCGTTCTAGATGTAAATCGTGAAGATATGATATCCTCAAATTGCCTCAATTAGTGTCAATTGAAATTGTTCATTTAACATGACCACAACTTGATTAAATCTTTCGAAATTTTAAAACAGTCGCGGTTTAATGCCAGTTCTAATAAAAGCAACACAATGTTTTGCTACAGTACAACAGAACCCTTCTTACACACTGACCTAAACGTGACTAGTTGTAATTCTAGAAATGATTGAGTAATTCTCAATCTGGAGTGGTCAAGTACAAACCATGCCTTAGTAATATACTACAGGAAAGAAAGAATTCATGTACATGTGTAATAGGGGTACCAATTTGGTTCTTTTCTACGATTTGTCGATAAGGATTTCGGATCTATTCCATGAATGTCGCATTTTTGTTTTATCTTATTTTGATTTGATTTCTCCATTTTATTCCAGAATCCGAATTATGAATTCAATGTCAGTGGATTTGCTACTAGCCTTCAATTAAAAAAATATATTTATGAATTTCACAAAACAATACATATAACTTACTTTGATGTGACATGTCTCCACAGACAACACAGACATACTATAATCAAAACAACAACTGTAACTGAAGACACAGCAATCACTATCCATAGGTAAGTCTTCGGTTCTGTTGGAGGTTCTACAAAGAGTTAACTTATGAAATATATGCTAAGGAAATATATTTGATGAATACTAATATATATAAACCAATGTAATGTATACAACTCAATTAACCGCAATATGTAAATAAATAAATACAAACTAAACAGAATGTGTTAAACCAACATAATACAAAACCGAACTAACCAGAATATGCCATATTAAATGCTGAGCACACAACTAAATGAACCATAATATACTCAATTTTGAGTAATTTGTTGTGCTAAACCAGATTAAAAGTTCAAGAAGTGATGGTCAATAATTTCACCAATATCAACAAAGGGAACAATCACATCTCACCTTAACTTACTAAACATAAAAAAGACTATGACAAATGACTTTGAAATGACTGTTCTGGTTTGGGATATCCGCATGGTCTCTCGTGTTCATTTATATCCATATTCTGATAATTAGATAATGTTTTTGATTTGTAACTCGGTTTCGGGTAGATGTGTTTTTGGTGATGTGTAGCTATGTAACACATTACATGTAGTACTATGTGACTATTTATCATGCTTAACTCTATACATATATTATATTAATACCAGGCATATGTTACATTAATACCAGGCATATGTTACATTAATACCAGGCATATGTTACATTAATACCAGGCATAAGTTACATTAATACCAGGCATATGTTACATTAATACCAGGCATATGATACATTAATACCAGGCATATGTTACATTAATACCAGGCATATGTTACATTAATACCAGGCATATGTTACATTAATACCAGGCATATGTTACATTAATACCAGGCATATGTTACATTAATACCAGGCATAAGTTACATTAATACCAGGCATATGTTACATTAATACCAGGCATATGTTACATTAATACCAGGCATAAGTTACATTAATACCAGGCATATGTTACATTAATACCAGGCATATGTTACATTAATACCAGGCATATGTTACATTAATACCAGGCATATGTTACATTAATACCAGGCATATGTTACATTAATACCAGGCATAAGTTACATTAATACCAGGCATATGTTACATTAATACTAGGCATATGTTACATTAATACCAGGCATATGTTACATTAATACCAGGCATAAGTTACATTAATACCAGGCATATGTTACATTAATACTAGGCATATGTTACATTAATACCAGGCATATGTTACATTAATACCAGGCATATGTTACATTAATACCAGGCATATGTTACATTAATACCAGGCATATGTTATATTAATACCAGGCATATGTTACATTAATACCAGGCATAAGTTACATTAATACCAGGCATATGTTACATTAATACCAGGCATATGTTACATTAATACCAGGCATATGTTACATTAATACCAGGCATATGTTACATTAATACCAGGCATAAGTTACATTAATACCAGGCATATGTTACATTAATACCAGGCATATGTTACATTAATACCAAGCATATGTTACATTAATACCAGGCATATGTTACATTAATACCAGGCATATGTTACATTAATACCAGGCATATGTTACATTAATACCAGGCATATGTTACATTAATACCAGGCATATGTTACATTAATACCAGGCATAAGTTACATTAATACCAGGCATATGTTACATTAATACCAGGCATATGTTACATTAATACCAGGCATATGTTACATTAATACCAGGCATATGTTACATTAATACCAGGCATATGTTACATTAATACCAGGCATATGTTACATTAATACCAGGCATATGTTACATTAATACCAGGCATATGTTACATTAATACCAGGCATATGTTACATTAATACCAGGCATAAGTTACATTAATACCAGGCATATGTTACATTAATACCAGGCATATGTTCGTTTTAAATATTAATACATCAAATGGTCGCATTCCGATATATCATAGATTAATTGTTTATTCCAAAACAGTTCTCTCTAAGCGCACATAATTATTATCTCAGCATATCTACTCTATGCGTTTTCGTGTAATCTATATGTATACATTTATTCTTCGCCCTATCCTCACCAGTGACTTACTTTGAAACGTACAAAGTTCTTCATGAGCATAATAAGTTAAAATTCGCTTTAACAATGTAATTTATTTTAACTTACTTGACGTTATGATGTTTATCGGACAGCTATCCTACAACAAAAATCATAAAACAAAAATCAGTCTGCAGTACGAATAAAACCACAAACACTAATATCGGCCTACAGTACGGAAACATCGGCACGTAGTTCTAATAAATAAACCTGAGACCTGAGAGAAAACAGAAGGGGCAATCAAGAATGGACAATCCAGAGAAACTGATAATATTGGGTACACAAGACACAAGACGGACAAATCAAGCAACAACAACAACAACAACAACAAAACCACAACACAATATGTGTTGGATACCACAATACGCAAACAAACACAAATAACGAAAAACCATATCATCAAAAACTAATATCGGCCCGCAGTACGAATAAAATTATTATCAACAAATTAACAAATGTTGATATTTGTAAACAATAGTAAAAAGCGAAAACAAAGGAAAGTTACAATACATAAGCGGAAAATAGTAATTCAGAAACAGTACAAGTATATACAAGACAACTGACTTCATGTCTTAGTACATCAATGTCAATACAATGTGGCGGAGTGAAGCTAATCTGACGGACTCAAAAAATTAGTGAATAGGTGTCCTCATTCAAGTGTTTTACATGTGTTCGTGAAATGTCAACCTTCACATATAACTGTCCATGGGTGAACAGTGTTGTTGTAGAGAACACCGAGACATATAACTGGCCATGGGTGAACAGCGTTGTTGTAGAGAACACCGAGACATATAACTGGCCATGGGTGTACAGTGTTGTTGCAGAGAACACCGAGACATATAACTGGCCATGGGTGTACAGTGTTGTTGCAGAGAACACCGAGACATATAACTGGTCATGGGTGAACAGTGTTGTTGTAGAGAACACCGAGACATATAACTGGTCATGGGTGAACAGTGTTGTTGTAGAGAACACCGAGACATATAACTGGTCATGGGTGAACAGTGTTGTTGTAGAGAACACCAAGACATATAACTGTCCATGGGTGAACAGTGTTGTTGTAGAGAACACCGAGACATATAACTGTCCATGGGTGAACAGTGTTGTTGTAGAGAACACCGAGACATATAACTGGCCATGGGTGAACAGTGTTGTTGCAGAGAACACCGAGACATATAACTGGCCATGGGTGTACAGCGTTGTTGTAGAGAACACCGAGACATATAACTGGTCATGGGTGAACAGTATTGTTGTAGAGAACACCGAGACATATAACTGTCCATGGGTGAACAGTGTTGTTGTAGAGAACACCGAGACATATAATTGTCCATGGGTGAACAGTGTTGCTGTAGAAAACACCGAGACATATAACTGGCCATGGGTGAACACCGTTGCTGTAGAGAACACCGAGACATATAACTGGTCATGGGTGAACAGTGTTGTTGTAGAGAACACCGAGACATATAACTGTCCATGGGTGAACAGTGTTGTTGTAGAGAACACCGAGACATATAACTCTCCATGGGTGAACAGTGTTGTTGTAGAGAACACCGAGAGATAGAACTGGCCATGGGTTAACATCGGTGTTGTAGAGAACACCGAGACATATAACTGGTCATGGGTGAACAGTGTTGTTGTAGAGAACACCGAGACATATAACTGTCCATGGGTGAACAGCGTTGTTGTAGAGAACACCGAGACATATAACTCTCCATGGGTGAACAGTGTTGTTGTAGAGAACACCGAGACATATAACTGTCCATGGGTGAACAGTGTTGTTGTAGAGAACACCGAGACATATAACTGTCCATGGGTGAACATCGGTGTTGTAGAGAACACCGAGACATATAACTGGTCATGGGTGAACAGTGTTGTTGTAGAGAACACCGAGACATATAACTGTCCATGGGTGAACAGTGTTGTTGTAGAGAACACCGAGACATATAACTGTCCATGGATGAACAGTGTTGTTGTAGAGAACACCGAGACATATAACTGGCCATGGGTGAACAGTGTTGTTGTAGAGAACACCGAAGCCTAGTCTTTATCTTCATATATAATCAAATTATTCCTTGTGAGGTAGAAGTGTCATACGTATAATAATAGTCCTATGAATAAGGGTAATATCAAATTTAACGAACTCCGAACAATCTTACAAAGGGAAAGTCAAAACTCATAAGTATATAAACAGACAAAATCAGTCAACAACCGGAAAACTGTGAAAACCGTAATGACCCTGACTTGGTACAGGCATTTCTAAAGAAATGGTGGGTTGAATCAGATTTTAAAACGTCAAACCTCCCACTTTCATTACGGCTCAAAGGTTCCGGTTGTCACTATAACAATATTTATAACAATACTGGAACAAAATAGGTAAAATAGTTGTCAAAGCAGTACCAAATTCAGTGAAGTAAATGTCAAAAACAATTTTACGTCACACATTGAGAGCCGAGGGCCTAAACTATCATTTATATATCATATAGTACACAAGAACATAGGAGGACATGTAGATAGAGAAACAATGCTCAAATTTGAATCGAAAAATAAATTCCAATTTGTTCCCTCGTCATCGGTACACAAGTGATATAGTACTGCTGTTGATATCGCCCGTAAGCATTTTGAAAGATAGATGAGATCATTCTGTAAAAATGTTTGACTTAATAGTTTAGTACTCGGATGCAATAATTCTCCATACAAACTGCAAAGCGATACGTATGTGGTGTAAGCATGTGTGCTAAAATAACACTCCTTATACTGCTATCAATGTTTGCTAAAATAACACTCCTTATACTACTATCAATATGTGCTAAAATAACATTCCTTATACTGCTATCAATATGTGCTAAAATAACAATCCTTATACTGCTATCAATATGTGCTAAAATAACACTCCTTATACTACTATCAATATGTGCTAAAATAACACTCCTTATACTGCTATCAATATGTGCTAAAATAACGCTCCTTATACTGCTATCAATATGTGCTAAAATAACGCTCCTTATACTACTATCAATATGTGGTAAAATAACACTCCTTATACTGCTATCAATATGTGCTAAAATAACACCCCTTATACTGCTATCAATATGTACTAAAATAACACTCCTTATACTACTATCAATATGTGCTAAAATAACACGCCTTATACTGCTATCAATATGTGCTAAAATAACACCCCTTATACTGCTATCAATATGTGCTAAAATAACACTCCTTATACTGCTATCAATATGTGCTAAAATAACACTCCTTATACTGTTATCAATATATGCTAAAATAACACCCCTTATACTGCTATCAATATGCGCTAAAATAGCACTCCTTATACTGCTATTAATATGTGCTAAAATAACACTCCTTATACTGCTATCAATATGTGCTAAAATAACACTCCTTATACTGCTATCAATATGTGCTAAAATAACACTCCTTATACTGCTATCAATATGTGCTAAAATAACACTCCTTATACTACTATCAATATGTGCTAAAATAACACTCCTTATACTGCTATCAATATGTGCTAAAATAACATTCCTTATACTACTTTCAATATGTGCTAAAATAACATTCCTTATACTGCTATCAATATGTGCTAAAATAACAATCCTTATACTGCTATCAATATGTGCTAAAATAACACTCCTTATACTACTATCAATATATGCTAAAATAACACTCCTTATACTACTATCAATATGTGCTAAAATAACGCTCCTTATACTGCTATCAATATGTGCTAAATTAACATTCCTTATACTACTATCAATATGTGCTAAAATAACACTCCTTATACTGCTATCAATATGTGCTAAAATAACACTCCTTATACTGCTATCAATATGTGCTAAAATAACACTCCTTATACTACTATCAATATGTGCTAAAATAACGCTCCTTATACTGCTATCAATATGTGCTAAAATAACGCTCCTTATACTGCTATCAATATGTGCTAAAATAACATTCCTTATACTACTATCAATATGTGCTAAAATAACACTCCTTATACTGCTATCAATATGTGCTAAAATAACACTCCTTATACCACTATCAATATGTGCTAAAATAACACTCCTTATACTGCTATCAATGTGTGCTAAAATAACACCCCTTATACTGCTATCAATATGTGCTAAAATAACGCTCCTTATACTGCTATCAATATGTGCTAAAATAACATTCCTTATACTACTATCAATATGTGCTAAAATAACACTCCTTATACTACTATCAATATGTGCTAAAATAACACTCCTTATACTACTATCAATATGTGCTAAAATAACACTCCTTATACTGCTATCAATGTGTGCTAAAATAACACCCCTTATACTGCTATCAATATGTGCTAAAATAACACTCATTATACTGCTATCAATATGTGCTAAAATATCACTCCTTATACTGCTATCAATATGTGCTAAAATAACACTCCTTATACTGCTATCAATATGTGCTAAAATAACACTCCTTATACTACTATCAATATGTGCTAAAATAACACTCCTTATACTGCTATCAATATGTGCTAAAATAACACCCTTATACTGCTATCAATATGTGCTAAAATAACACTCCTTATACTGCTATCAATATGTGCTAAAATAACACTCCTTATACTGCTATCAATATGTGCTAAAATAACACTCCTTGTACTGCTATCAATATGTGCTAAAATAACACTCCTTATACTACTATCAATATGTGCTAAAATAACACTCCTTATACTACTATCAATATGTGCTAAAATAACTAAAATAACACTCCTTATACTACTATCAATATGTGCTCAAATAACACTCCTTATACTGCTATCAATATGTGCTAATAGAACACTCCTTATACTGCTATCAATATGTGCTAAAATAACACTCCTTATACTACTATCAATATGTGCTAAAATAACACTCCTTATACTGCTATCAATATGTGCTAAAATAACACTCCTTATACTGCTATCAATATGTACTAAAATAACACTCCTTATACTACTATTAATATGTGCTAAAATAACACTCCTTATACTACTATCAATATGTGCTAAAATAACGCTCCTTATACTGCTATCAATATGTGCTAAAATAACACTCCTTATACTACTATCAATATGTGCTAAAATAACACTCCTTATACTGCTATCAATATGTGCTAAAATAACACTCCTTATACTGCTATCAATATGTGCTAAAATAACACTCCTTATACTACTATCAATATGTGCTAAAATAACACTCCTTATACTGCTATCAATATGTGCTAAAATAACGCTCCTTATACTGCTATCAATATGTGCTAAAATAACGCTCCTTATACTACTATCAATATGTGCTAAAATAACACTCCTTATACTGCTGTCAATATGTGCTAAAATAACACTCCTTATACTACTATCAATATGTGCTAAAATAACATTCCTTATACTGCTATCAATATGTGGTAAATATATAATGACAACGTTTATTATACTGCTATCAATGTGTGGTAAATATATAATGGTAAGATTTATTCTGTAATAGAGTCTTTGATCAGTTTTTGGATAATAAAAACCGTAGTTGTAGTTTGTACGCACACCACGTGTCTGGAATAGCCTTGATCAAGTAAGCTCATAGTAGAAAGATTGGTAAGCCAAATAACGTAAACATCTTTGGAGCAATTAACCAACAGTGCATATACAGTGTGGGATAGTCAATATCGGTTATGACGAGCTTAGTTTTGTGTTCATAACTTCATTACTTAAGAACACGAATCCAGTAAAAAACATGTCAATGCCGACAAATACTACTGGGCGAATGATACCTTCGTACCCTCGTATAAACTCTGCTTTATAAGAGCAAAGAAACAGATCGACAAGGAGAGGTATACAGCTTGCTAGCCACGGGGATGTCAATGACTTGAAATTTGTAGTTCAGTACACAGACGGGTGTCTTCACAGGTTATATAACTATATAACAAACATTTGTTTGGACATGGTCATGACTTATGAGAGGCTCCATAATTTATTTCATAGACGTTTTCTGAAGAGTTTTATATGCCATCAGTCTTATTTTGACAGGTTAAGTAATTCATATCAAAAGTTTGCGTGGAAATAAGTGATATAACAATATTGATATAATGAAGTGAAGTATTTCGTGTCATTACCCCTATATTACCTGTTTCTCGCATGTCATCGTTGTTATATTACATTCATAGCATAGTGAGTCGTAGAGGAGTATTGTTAAAGGCTCAGTGTAATTTTTTCCATTATTAGAGACAGAGATATGGAACCCAGTAGGTATGACATCGACATCTACAGATCTCTTCCGTCTAAATCCTGGTAGTTTACAATACATTAACATTGAGCTGCTGTATGTACCTACATTGGTAAATGATTCACCATCACGTATTATTGTTGTCATACCGTCATTCAACAGCTGAAATTATCAATACAAAATAAGAAACATTCCGGAAAATCATTTCCATTTTTATTCTTAAAATTGTACATTTCAAATGACGAGATGACTATAAGACATCTAAATCACCAAAAAGAAGAAAACAAATTACTACAACATTTTTGAAAACGAAAGTTTAAGCGGTGATGGTTGACAATTTTACATATAATAACAAAATAACCAACTACTTATCACCGCAAATTATTTAATATAAAAAAGACGATGATATCTGCCAATGCAAATTCAGGTCCTGGTTTGTGACGGGCATAACAATGTGGCGGGGTTAAGCCTGTTAATGTTACTGAACAGTAATGTGCGTCTTACATACATGTACGCACTATGTATAGTTATAACGACAAAGTAGTGAAATGTACACCCAAATGATTAGTGCAACGTATAACATTAATTAACAAATGATCTGAATTTTAAATTAGCAGCAGCATTTAGTAAATGAGCTATAATCATTGTATTGTGATAGACTGCATGGATTTAATATCAAGTGTTACAACATGGTTTTTTGTTTCGTCCAGAATTGTTTTTTTCGGTCAACACAAGAGTTCGAATATTTATTTTTTTGTCGCGCTAAGCGGGAATTTTTTTTTCCAAAATTTAACAGCAGGTTATATGACAAAAACTCTGAAGTACCCTACACAATATGTTGATATATAATGTATTACTATGAGGATCAATAGTCTTACAACAAATGTTTTAAGCTAAGACTTACAGAGAATGTTAGGATATACAATGTATTACTATGAGGATCAATAGTCTTACAACAAATGTTTTAAGCTAAGACTTACAGAGAATGTTAGGATATATAATGTATTACTATGAAGATCAATAGTCTTACAACAAATGTTCTAAGTTAAGACTTACAGAGAATGTTAGGATATATAATGTATTACTATGAAGATCAATAGTCTTACAACAAATGTTCTAAGATAAGACTTACAGAGAATGTTAGGATATATAATGTATTACTATGAAGATCAATAGTCTTACAACAAATGTTCTAAGTTAAGACTTACAGAGAATGTTAGGATATATAATGTATTACTATGAAGATCAATAGTCTTACAACAAATGTTCTAAGTTAAGACTTACAGAGAATGTTAGGATATATAATGTATTACTATGAAGATCAATAGTCTTACAACAAATGTTTTAAGTTAAGACTTACAGAGAATGTTAGGATATATAGTGTATTACTATGAGGATCAATAGTCTTACAACAAATGTTTAAGTTAAGACTTACAGAGAATGTTAGGATATATAATGTATTACTATGAGGATCAATAGTCTTACAACAAATGTTTTAAGTTAAGACTTACAGAGAATGTTAGGATATATAATGTATTACTATGAAGATCAATAGTCTTACAACAAATGTTCTAAGTTAAGACTTACAGAGAATGTTAGGATATATAATGTATTACTATGAAGATCAATAGTCTTACAACAAATGTTCTAAGATAAGACTTACAGAGAATGTTAGGATATATAATGTATTACTATGAAGATCAATAGTCTTACAACAAATGTTCTAAGTTAAGACTTACAGAGAATGTTAGGATATATAGTGTATTACTATGAAGATCAATAGTCTTACAACAAATGTTTTAAGCTAAGACTTACAGAGAATGTTAGGATATATAATGTATTACTATGAAGATCAATAGTCTTACAACAAATGTTCTAAGTTAAGACTTACAGAGAATGTTAGGATATATAATGTATTACTATGAAGATCAATAGTCTTACAACAAATGTTCTAAGATAAGACTTACAGAGAATGTTAGGATATATAATGTATTACTATGAAGATCAATAGTCTTACAACAAATGTTCTAAGTTAAGACTTACAGAGAATGTTAGGATATATAATGTATTACTATGAAGATCAATAGTCTTACAACAAATGTTTTAAGTTAAGACTTACAGAGAATGTTAGGATATATAATGTATTACTATGAAGATCAATAGTCTTACAACAAATGTTCTAAGTTAAGACTTACAGAGAATGTTAGGATATATAATGTATTACTATGAGGATCAATAGTCTTACAACAAATGTTCTAAGTTAAGACTTACAGAGAATGTTAGGATATATAATGTATTACTATGAAGATCAATAGTCTTACAACAAATGTTTTAAGCTAAGACTTACAGAGAATGTTAGGATATGTAATGTATTACTATGAAGATCAATAGTCTTACAACAAATGTTCTAAGTTAAGACTTACAGAGAATGTTAGGATATATAATGTATTACTATGAAGATCAATAGTCTTACAACAAATGTTCTAAGATAAGACTTACAGAGAATGTTAGGATATATAATGTATTACTATGAAGATCAATAGTCTTACAACAAATGTTCTAAGTTAAGACTTACAGAGAATGTTAGGATATATAATGTATTACTATGAAGATCAATAGTCTTACAACAAATGTTCTAAGATAAGACTTACAGAGAATGTTAGGATATATAATGTATTACTATGAAGATCAATAGTCTTACAACAAATGTTCTAAGTTAAGACTTACAGAGAATGTTAGGATATATAATGTATTACTATGAAGATCAATAGTCTTACAACAAATGTTCTAAGATAAGACTTACAGAGAATGTTAGGATATATAATGTATTACTATGAAGATCAATAGTCTTACAACAAATGTTCTAAGTTAAGACTTACAGAGAATGTTAGGATATATAATGTATTACTATGAAGATCAATAGTCTTACAACAAATGTTTTAAGTTAAGACTTACAGAGAATGTTAGGATATATAATGTATTACTATGAAGATCAATAGTCTTACAACAAATGTTCTAAGTTAAGACTTACAGAGAATGTTAGGATATATAATGTATTACTATGAAGATCAATAGTCTTACAACAAATGTTCTAAGTTAAGACTTACAGAGAATGTTAGGATATATAATGTATTACTATGAAGATCAATAGTCTTACAACAAATGTTCTAAGATAAGACTTACAGAGAATGTTAGGATATATAATGTATTACTATGAAGATCAATAGTCTTACAACAAATGTTCTAAGTTAAGACTTACAGAGAATGTTAGGATATATAGTGTATTACTATGAAGATCAATAGTCTTACAACAAATGTTCTAAGCTAAGACTTACAGAGAATGTTAGGATATATAATGTATTACTATGAAGATCAATAGTCTTACAACAAATGTTCTAAGATAAGACTTACAGAGAATGTTAGGATATATAATGTATTACTATGAAGATCAATAGTCTTACAAGAAATGTTCTAAGATAAGACTTACAGAGAATGTTAGGATATATAATGTATTACTATGAAGATCAATAGTCTTACAACAAATGTTCTAAGTTAAGACTTACAGAGAATGTTAGGATATATAATGTATTACTATGAAGATCAATAGTCTTACAACAAATGTTCTAAGATAAGACTTACAGAGAATGTTAGGATATATAATGTATTACTATGAAGATCAATAGTCTTACAACAAATGTTCTAAGATAAGACTTACAGAGAATGTTAGGATATATAATGTATTACTATGAAGATCAATAGTCTTACAACAAATGTTTTAAGCTAAGACTTACAGAGAATGTTAGGATATATAATGTATTACTATGAAGATCAATAGTCTTACAACAAATGTTTTAAGCTAAGACTTACAGAGAATGTTAGGATATATAATGTATTACTATGAAGATCAATAGTCTTACAACAAATGTTCTAAGCTAAGACTTACAGAGAATGTTAGGATATATAATGTATTACTATGAAGATCAATAGTCTTACAACAAATGTTCTAAGTTAAGACTTACAGAGAATGTTAGGATATATAATGTATTACTATGGAGATCAATAGTCTTACAACAAATGTTTTAAGCTAAGACTTACAGAGAATGTTAGGATATATAATGTATTACTATGAGGATGAATAGTCTTACAACAAATGTTCTAAGTTAAGACTTACAGAGAATGTTAGGATATATAATGTATTACTATGGAGATCAATAGTCTTACAACAAATGTTTTAAGATAAGACTTACAGAGAATGTTAGGATATATAATGTATTACTATGAGGATCAATAGTCTTACAACAAATGTTCTAAGATAAGACTTACAGAGAATGTTAGGATATATAATGTATTACTATGGAGATCAATAGTCTTACAACAAATGTTCTAAGTTAAGACTTACAGAGAATGTTAGGATATATAGTGTATTACTATGAAGATCAATAGTCTTACAACAAATGTTTTAAGTTAAGACTTACAGAGAATGTTAGGATATATAATGTATTACTATGAAGATGAATAGTCTTACAACAAATGTTCTAAGTTAAGACTTACAGAGAATGTTAGGATATATAATGTATTACTATGAAGATCAATAGTCTTACAACAAATGTTCTAAGTTAAGACTTACAGAGAATGTTAGGATATATAATGTATTACTATGAAGATCAATAGTCTTACAACAAATGTTCTAAGATAAGACTTACAGAGAATGTTAGGATATATAATGTATTACTATGAAGATCAATAGTCTTACAACAAATGTTCTAAGTTAAGACTTACAGAGAATGTTAGGATATATAGTGTATTACTATGAAGATCAATAGTCTTACAACAAATGTTCTAAGTTAAGACTTACAGAGAATGTTAGGATATATAATGTATTACTATGAAGATCAATAGTCTTACAACAAATGTTCTAAGTTAAGACTTACAGAGAATGTTAGGATATATAGTGTATTACTATGAAGATCAATAGTCTTACAACAAATGTTTTAAGCTAAGATTTACAGAGAATGTTAGGATATATAATGTATTACTATGAAGATCAATAGTCTTACAACAAATGTTTTAAGTTAAGACTTACAGAGAATGTTAGGATATATAATGTATTACTTTGAAGATCAATAGTCTTACAACAAATGTTTTAAGCTAAGACTTACAGAGAATGTTAGGATATATAATGTATTACTATGGAGATCAATAGTCTTACAACAAATGTTCTAAGTTAAGACTTACAGAGAATGTTAGGATATATAATGTATTACTATGAAGATCAATAGTCTTACAACAAATGTTTTAAGCTAAGATTTACAGAGAATGTTAGGATATATAATGTATTACTATGAAGATCAATAGTCTTACAACAAATGTTTTAAGATAAGACTTACAGAGAATGTTAGGATATATAATGTATTACTTTGAAGATCAATAGTCTTACAACAAATGTTTTAAGCTAAGACTTACAGAGAATGTTAGGATATATAATGTATTACTATGGAGATCAATAGTCTTACAACAAATGTTCTAAGTTAAGACTTACAGAGAATGTTAGGATATATAATGTATTACTATGAAGATCAATAGTCTTACAACAAATGTTTTAAGTTAAGACTTACAGAGAATGTTAGGATATATAATGTATTACTATGAAGATCAATAGTCTTACAACAAATGTTCTAAGTTAGACTTACTGAGAATGTTAGGATATATAATGTATTACTATGAAGATCAATAGTCTTACAACAAATGTTTTAAGTTAAGACTTACAGAGAATGTTAGGATATATAATGTATTACTATGAGGATCAATAGTCTTACAACAAATGTTCTAAGATAAGACTTACAGAGAATGTTAGGATATATAATGTATTACTATGGAGATCAATAGTCTTACAACAAATGTTCTAAGTTAAGACTTACAGAGAATGTTAGGATATATAATGTATTACTATGGAGATCAATAGTCTTACAACAAATGTTATAAGTTAAGATTTACAGAGAATGTTAGGATATATAATGTATTACTATGAGGATCAATAGTCTTACAACAAATGTTCTAAGTTAAGACTTACAGAGAATGTTAGGATATATAATGTATTACTATGGAGATCAATAGTCTTACAACAAATGTTTTAAGTTAAGACTTACAGAGAATGTTAGGATATATAATGTATTACTATGGAGATCAATAGTCTTACAACAAATGTTCTAAGTTAAGACTTACAGAGAATGTTAGGATATATAATGTATTACTATGAAGATCAATAGTCTTACAACAAATGTTCTAAGTTAAGACTTACAGAGAATGTTAGGATATATAATGTATTACTATGAGGATCAATAGTCTTACAACAAATGTTCTAAGATAAGACTTACAGAGAATGTTAGGATATATAATGTATTACTATGAAGATCAATAGTCTTACAACAAATGTTCTAAGTTAAGACTTACAGAGAATGTTAGGATATATAATGTATTACTATGAGGATCAATAGTCTTACAACAAATGTTCTAAGATAAGACTTACAGAGAATGTTAGGATATATAATGTATTACTATGAAGATCAATAGTCTTACAACAAATGTTCTAAGTTAAGACTTACAGAGAATGTTAGGATATATAATGTATTACTATGAAGATCAATAGTCTTACAACAAATGTTTTAAGTTAAGACTTACAGAGAATGTTAGGATATATAATGTATTACTATGAAGATCAATAGTCTTACAACAAATGTTCTAAGTTAAGACTTACAGAGAATGTTAGGATATATAGTGTATTACTATGAAGATCAATAGTCTTACAACAAATGTTCTAAGATAAGACTTACAGAGAATGTTAGGATATATAATGTATTACTATGAAGATCAATAGTCTTACAACAAATGTTCTAAGATAAGACTTACAGAGAATGTTAGGATATATAATGTATTACTATGAAGATCAATAGTCTTACAACAAATGTTTTAAGCTAAGACTTACAGAGAATGTTAGGATATATAATGTATTACTATGAAGATCAATAGTCTTACAACAAATGTTTTAAGCTAAGACTTACAGAGAATGTTAGGATATATAATGTATTACTATGAAGATCAATAGTCTTACAACAAATGTTCTAAGTTAAGACTTACAGAGAATGTTAGGATATATAATGTATTACTATGGAGATCAATAGTCTTACAACAAATGTTCTAAGATAAGACTTACAGAGAATGTTAGGATATATAATGTATTACTATGAAGATCAATAGTCTTACAACAAATGTTTTAAGTTAAGATTTACAGAGAATGTTAGGATATATAATGTATTACTATGAAGATCAATAGTCTTACAACAAATGTTCTAAGTTAAGATTTACAGAGAATGTTAGGATATATAATGTATTACTATGGAGATCAATAGTCTTACAACAAATGTTCTAAGTTAAGACTTACAGAGAATGTTAGGATATATAATGTATTACTATGGAGATCAATAGTCTTACAACAAATGTTCTAAGTTAAGACTTACAGAGAATGTTAGGATATATAATGTATTACTATGGAGATCAATAGTCTTACAACAAATGTTTTAAGATAAGACTTACAGAGAATGTTAGGATATATAATGTATTACTATGAAGATCAATAGTCTTACAACAAATGTTCTAAGTTAAGACTTACAGAGAATGTTAGGATATATAATGTATTACTATGAGGATCAATAGTCTTACAACAAATGTTCTAAGTTAAGACTTACAGAGAATGTTAGGATATATAGTGTATTACTATGAAGATCAATAGTCTTACAACAAATGTTTTAAGTTAAGACTTACAGAGAATGTTAGGATATATAATGTATTACTATGAAGATGAATAGTCTTACAACAAATGTTCTAAGTTAAGACTTACAGAGAATGTTAGGATATATAATGTATTACTATGAAGATCAATAGTCTTACAACAAATGTTCTAAGTTAAGACTTACAGAGAATGTTAGGATATATAATGTATTACTATGAAGATCAATAGTCTTACAACAAATGTTCTAAGATAAGACTTACAGAGAATGTTAGGATATATAATGTATTACTATGAAGATCAATAGTCTTACAACAAATGTTCTAAGTTAAGACTTACAGAGAATGTTAGGATATATAGTGTATTACTATGAAGATCAATAGTCTTACAACAAATGTTCTAAGTTAAGACTTACAGAGAATGTTAGGATATATAATGTATTACTATGAAGATCAATAGTCTTACAACAAATGTTCTAAGTTAAGACTTACAGAGAATGTTAGGATATATAGTGTATTACTATGAAGATCAATAGTCTTACAACAAATGTTTTAAGCTAAGATTTACAGAGAATGTTAGGATATATAATGTATTACTATGAAGATCAATAGTCTTACAACAAATGTTTTAAGTTAAGACTTACAGAGAATGTTAGGATATATAATGTATTACTTTGAAGATCAATAGTCTTACAACAAATGTTTTAAGCTAAGACTTACAGAGAATGTTAGGATATATAATGTATTACTATGGAGATCAATAGTCTTACAACAAATGTTCTAAGTTAAGACTTACAGAGAATGTTAGGATATATAATGTATTACTATGAAGATCAATAGTCTTACAACAAATGTTTTAAGCTAAGATTTACAGAGAATGTTAGGATATATAATGTATTACTATGAAGATCAATAGTCTTACAACAAATGTTTTAAGATAAGACTTACAGAGAATGTTAGGATATATAATGTATTACTTTGAAGATCAATAGTCTTACAACAAATGTTTTAAGTTAAGACTTACAGAGAATGTTAGGATATATAATGTATTACTATGGAGATCAATAGTCTTACAACAAATGTTCTAAGTTAAGACTTACAGAGAATGTTAGGATATATAATGTATTACTATGAAGATCAATAGTCTTACAACAAATGTTTTAAGTTAAGACTTACAGAGAATGTTAGGATATATAATGTATTACTATGAAGATCAATAGTCTTACAACAAATGTTCTAAGTTAAGACTTACTGAGAATGTTAGGATATATAATGTATTACTATGAAGATCAATAGTCTTACAACAAATGTTCTAAGTTAAGACTTACAGAGAATGTTAGGATATATAATGTATTACTATGAGGATCAATAGTCTTACAACAAATGTTCTAAGATAAGACTTACAGAGAATGTTAGGATATATAATGTATTACTATGGAGATCAATAGTCTTACAACAAATGTTCTAAGTTAAGACTTACAGAGAATGTTAGGATATATAATGTATTACTATGAGGATCAATAGTCTTACAACAAATGTTCTAAGTTACACTTACAGAGAATGTTAGGATATATAATGTATTACTATGAAGATCAATAGTCTTACAACAAATGTTTTAAGCTAAGACTTACAGAGAATGTTAGGATATATAATGTATTACTATGAGGATCAATAGTCTTACAACAAATGTTCTAAGTTAAGACTTACAGAGAATGTTAGGATATATAATGTATTACTATGAAGATCAATAGTCTTACAACAAATGTTCTAAGTTAAGACTTACAGAGAATGTTAGGATATATAATATATTACTATGAGGATCAATAGTCTTACAACAAATGTTTTAAGCTAAGACTTACAGAGAATGTTAGGATATATAATGTATTACTATGAAGATCAATAGTCTTACAACAAATGTTTTAAGTTAAGACTTACAGAGAATGTTAGGATATATAATGTATTACTATGAGGATCAATAGTCTTACAACAAATGTTTTAAGTTAAGACTTACAGAGAATGTTAGGATATATAATGTATTACTATGAAGATCAATAGTCTTACAACAAATGTTCTAAGTTAAGACTTACAGAGAATGTTAGGATATATAATATATTACTATGAGGATCAATAGTCTTACAACAAATGTTTTAAGCTAAGACTTACAGAGAATGTTAGGATATATAATGTATTACTATGAAGATCAATAGTCTTACAACAAATGTTTTAAGTTAAGACTTACAGAGAATGTTAGGATATATAATGTATTACTATGAGGATCAATAGTCTTACAACAAATGTTTTAAGTTAAGACTTACAGAGAATGTTAGGATATATAATGTATTACTATGAGGATCAATAGTCTTACAACAAATGTTTTAAGCTAAGACTTACAGAGAATGTTAGGATATATAATGTATTACTATGAGGATCAATAGTCTTACAACAAATGTTTTAAGCTAAGACTTACAGAGAATGTTAGGATATATAATGTATTACTATGGAGATCAATAGTCTTACAACAAATGTTCTAAGTTAAGACTTACAGAGAATGTTAGGATATATAATGTATTACTATGAGGATCAATAGTCTTACAACAAATGTTTTAAGCTAAGACTTACAGAGAATGTTAGGATATATAATGTATTACTATGGAGATCAATAGTCTTACAACAAATGTTTTAAGTTAAGACTTACAGAGAATGTTAGGATATATAATGTATTACTATGAGGATCAATAGTCTTACAACAAATGTTTTAAGTTAAGACTTACAGAGAATGTTAGGATATATAATGTATTACTATGAAGATCAATAGTCTTACAACAAATGTTCTAAGTTAAGACTTACAGAGAATGTTAGGATATATAATGTATTACTATGAGGATCAATAGTCTTACAACAAATGTTTTAAGCTAAGACTTACAGAGAATGTAAGGATATATAATGTATTACTATGGAGATCAATAGTCTTACAACAAATGTTTTAAGTTAAGACTTACAGAGAATGTTAGGATATATAATGTATTACTATGAGGATCAATAGTCTTACAACAAATGTTTTAAGTTAAGACTTACAGAGAATGTTAGGATATATAATGTATTATTATGAAGATCAATAGTCTTACAACAAATGTTCTAAGTTAAGACTTACAGAGAATGTTAGGATATATAATATATTACTATGAGGATCAATAGTCTTACAACAAATGTTCTAAGTTAAGACTTACAGAGAATGTTAGGATATATAATGTATTACTATGAAGATCAATAGTCTTACAACAAATGTTCTAAGCTAAGACTTACAGAGAATGTTAGGATATATAATGTATTACTATGAAGATCAATAGTCTTACAACAAATGTTCTAAGCTAAGACTTACAGAGAATGTTAGGATATACAATGTATTACTATGAAGATCAATAGTCTTACAACAAATGTTCTAAGTTAAGACTTACAGAGAATGTTAGGATATATAATGTATTACTATGAAGATCAATAGTCTTACAACAAATGTTCTAAGCTAAGACTTACAGAGAATGTTAGGATATACAATGTATTACTATGAAGATCAATAGTCTTACAACAAATGTTTTAAGTTAAGACTTACAGAGAATGTTAGGATATATAATGTATTACTATGGAGATCAATAGTCTTACAACAAATGTTCTAAGTTAAGACTTACAGAGAATGTTAGGATATATAATGTATTACTATGAGGATCAATAGTCTTACAACAAATGTTCTAAGCTAAGACTTACAGAGAATGTTAGGATATACAATGTATTACTATGAGGATCAATAGTCTTACAACAAATGTTCTAAGTTAAGACTTACAGAGAATGTTAGGATATATAATGTATTACTATGAAGATCAATAGTCTTACAACAAATGTTCTAAGTTAAGACTTACAGAGAATGTTAGGATATATAATGTATTACTATGAAGATCAATAGTCTTACAACAAATGTTCTAAGATAAGACTTACAGAGAATGTTAGGATATATAATGTATTACTATGAAGATCAATAGTCTTACAACAAATGTTCTAAGTTAAGACTTACAGAGAATGTTAGGATATATAATGTATTACTATGAAGATCAATAGTCTTACAACAAATGTTTTAAGTTAAGACTTACAGAGAATGTTAGGATATATAATGTATTACTATGAAGATCAATAGTCTTACAACAAATGTTCTAAGTTAAGACTTACAGAGAATGTTAGGATACATAATGTATTACTATGAAGATCAATAGTCTTACAACAAATGTTTTAAGTCAAGACTTACAGAGAATGTTAGGATATATAATGTATTACTATGAGGATCAATAGTCTTACAACAAATGTTTTAAGTTAAGACTTACAGAGAATGTTAGGATATATAATGTATTACTATGAAGATCAATAGTCTTACAACAAATGTTCTAAGTTAAGACTTACAGAGAATGTTAGGATATATAATGTATTACTATGAGGATCAATAGTCTTACAACAAATGTTCTAAGTTACACTTACAGAGAATGTTAGGATATATAATGTATTACTATGAGGATCAATAGTCTTACAACAAATGTTCTAAGTTAAGACTTACAGAGAATGTTAGGATATATAATGTATTACTATGAAGATCAATAGTCTTACAACAAATGTTCTAAGTTAAGACTTACAGAGAATGTTAGGATATATAATATATTACTATGAGGATCAATAGTCTTACAACAAATGTTTTAAGCTAAGACTTACAGAGAATGTTAGGATATATAATGTATTACTATGAAGATCAATAGTCTTACAACAAATGTTTTAAGTTAAGACTTACAGAGAATGTTAGGATATATAATGTATTACTATGAGGATCAATAGTCTTACAACAAATGTTTTAAGTTAAGACTTACAGAGAATGTTAGGATATATAATGTATTACTATGAAGATCAATAGTCTTACAACAAATGTTCTAAGTTAAGACTTACAGAGAATGTTAGGATATATAATATATTACTATGAGGATCAATAGTCTTACAACAAATGTTTTAAGCTAAGACTTACAGAGAATGTTAGGATATATAATGTATTACTATGAAGATCAATAGTCTTACAACAAATGTTTTAAGTTAAGACTTACAGAGAATGTTAGGATATATAATGTATTACTATGAGGATCAATAGTCTTACAACAAATGTTTTAAGTTAAGACTTACAGAGAATGTTAGGATATATAATGTATTACTATGAGGATCAATAGTCTTACAACAAATGTTTTAAGCTAAGACTTACAGAGAATGTTAGGATATATAATGTATTACTATGAGGATCAATAGTC